>OY829509.1:14045979-14373559 GCA_963691665.1 Clepsis dumicolana
CATGTCATGTCATGTCTAATCCTGTCATGTTCCGGTGTGGAGATTAAGACAGCTGAGCAAAACATGGGTACAAGAGGCATCTCATCTTAGATCTCTAGGTTGACAACGCATCTGCAATCCCTTCGGGTTGCGGGTGTCTATTATTATTATGAGCAGTGGCGATCACTTACCATCTGTTGACCCACTTGCTCGTTTGCCTTCCCTAACGTATTTAACAGTCAGAAAAACGTATTAGGTTCGTTAGTTGTTTATGTGACACTGTCTATGCAACTAAAAGGTCAAAATTGTACTCCGAATGAAGTTGAATTTGATCCTGAATTTATTTTCATCATGCGCACTTGCTTTAACATAATCTATGTAGGTAACAGGGTAAGGAGACTTTTCAAGCAGATTACGTCTCGGGTGTTATTCTCTAAGATTGTTCATGACTTTTTCAGCGTTGAAAAGTTCAACCGGTGGTCATTTAGTACCGAAAAGTGACATTAGCGCTTGAGGCTGCGTTTGAAGATGAATTAGGGAATAGCATTTGCTACATTACTATCTGAGCCCCGTGTGAACACACGTACCTACAGGCACATATAACATGATTGTACAAATCGCTCACGTTCACATGCACGACATTTGACACACAATGACTATCGCATCGCATCGCATCGCTGTCAGCGGGACAACACAGGTATGCGGACAAACACTCTAAACACACTTATATTGACAGTCACATGTCGACCGTTGAGCCGCAAAGATGTGAAAGTGTGCTTGAAAAGTGCCGAAATAACCCTCACGGCGTAAAAAAAATACGGTGTGACCTACCACCACTATTATTAAACTCAATCTCTAACTCTTTATTGTATATAAAATGTTATGTATAAAAGGTCTTACGTAAAACATCGGTAAAGTGTCAACATTTTACCCTGTAAGGGCACAGCAACATTATTTTAAAAATGTTTCTATTATAATAATTACCTAAAATATTATGGCACTTCCTTAGGCGAAATTAGAAATAGGCAATTAACTGACAAATGACAGTTTACAATGTTAACAATTAATACATTTTTATACTTAAGTACTAGCTAAACTTGTGTATACTCTACTCTGTCTACGCAAGATAGCATGTCAAAACGTTAAATTAAGCACTGAAAAAACCCACTTGTCTATACTTAGTTACAAAGGGAGTAACTGAATCTACCGAGGTATTTATATTGTATCGCAACGTTCGGATTCTTCACGAAATCTCTCGCTTTATTTGACACCGGCGTCAATCCCGAAAGCCTAAGCGTTTGAGGGATTTTGAAACACGACGCGTACCTATCTGGAGCTGTATGGGGTAAATTTTCTTAAGAATTTGACGTTAGACAAACGCGTTCGGGGGTTAAAAATGAAGAGAAGCATGAACTAAAAACAATTACTTTGCTCACCCGCGACCACTAATGACAAATAGTTATATCTGTGCGGCAAATGTATGTTTCCATGCAACACCTCCGCCTCCACTGCTACACGAATCAACACATGCCACACAGACCCAACTATCACCACCACCACTATACTAAACGCTGACGCGTCTCGGTTTGCTTCGTAAATGGCCTCGTGGAGAGTGCCGAAACGCGTCAGCGTTTAATATAGTGGTGGTGGTTTTAGTTGGGTCTGTGTGGCATGTGTTGTTTCGTGCAGCAGTGGAGGCGGAGGTGTTGCACGGAAACATACATTTGCCGCACAGATATAATTATTTGTCATTAGTGGTCGCGGGTGAGCAAAGTAATTGTTTTTAGTTCATAAATATGGACCTCCGCAAAGTAACGCCTGATTCAATAAATTATTTGAAGAGAAGCATCTTTAATAAGGACCTTAATTTTAGTATTTTTAATATTGAGTACTTCATAGTCTTTGCCTGCGCCACTACCCGTGCCTTTTTAATAGACTTCAAAAAAAGAGGATGTTCTACGTTCCACTGCATGTTTTTTTTTTATGTATGTACATCGATTGCTCCGTCAACTGTGGACCGGTTTCCAATTTTTTTTTGTTCGAAAGGATATAACTCCTGAGGTGGTCCCATTGTCACTAAGTTATGATCTGATGATGGGATCCCAGGGAAATCGAGGGCAACCTTCAAAATTTATAGTCACGTATTATGTGTTTCATATATTTTCTAAGGCTATTCAAGTATTTGCGTCTGATAGTCATCATCTCATGTTGATGAGCTGATGATGGAAGTTACAACTCCTTAACGGTTAGGAGTTGGAGGATAATTCTGATAATGTTTAATTTTTAAATTCTACCTATTTACAAGGTTAACCGTGTAGTTGATAGTTTGAAGTTAAAAAGAGAAGAAGACTTATAAGAGAAAGTACAGTCAAAGACTTTAAATACTAACAAATCGCGGAACCTTTTCTCAGTAATCTTCATAGAGACATCGCATTGCGGACAACGAATACCATTATATTATGAGTTTTGATATGACGTTTACGCATGAAGATAGGAGATACGGGAAGTACGGGTAAATATCGCTAACGCGTTCATTAAATATTGTAACTATGACAACAACCGCACATAAAAATAACAATGGCTATTTTTGTAACATTGTATTCTTTGCATGTCCACTTTGTCAGCAATTCAAACATTGTAAAGACTCATTTGACGCTGAAAATGTAAAATCTCTTGTAAATGTGGCTAACATTTATATAATGGCCGCAAAGGACTGGACACAGGACGTTATGGGCGCTATTTGTTGGGACATAAAAAAACATTATACCTATGAGAGTTGGGCCATAACTGGGAGTAACAACAAAGTATGCGAGGGTGTATTTTGTAGGTTTAAACCTTGTTCAATAGAAACCAGGAGTTTTTTAAGGAAAGTAGGTACTTAATTTATTCTCGTTTTACACACACATACATTTACTGAAATAAATGTATGAGAGTTAATAAAAAAGTTTGAATGTAATTATTATTAAATCTAAAATCGACGTCATGGTTCCTAAGAACAGATCTCGCTATCTCTCATAGTTTCCGACTTCTCCATACTGACCCATTTGGATTGTACACCCGGTATAGGCTATATAATATAAAAGCAAAAGTTTTTTTTACATTTGTTTCTTAGTCACACATACACATAGTTTGGCCCGGACTAGAACAAAGGGTACTTTTCGTTCCGGAAAATAATTATAGCTCCTGCGGGATAGCAAATATCGAATGCTATCCGGACGAAGTCGCGGGTAAACTCAAATTAAATCGTAAACTGCTGAAATACTTCAGTATTTGATTTCGTCTTATATCAAAGTCGTAATGACTTTTTAATGTAATTGCTCGTTAAGCAAACAAGGCGTTTAAAACCTTACTTAATTTTAAAGTCCATGCACACTGCGTATTTCTTACATGCAGAGGACGCGCTTTTTATAAAAGCGCATTTTAATGCCTCTGTTACAGGAGCTTCGCTATAATGTATCGATTCAGAAGTGCATAAGTAGTAGCAACGAGCGGTATTTGCAAGTTGTTTAAGCTTATAAAATACGCAGTGTGCCTAAGCCTCATAGGTGACCCCAATTAATTTCAAAATAAATATTTACAAAAGAACAAAAATACTGATTTAGGAATTATGAATGTTTACCTTTGTCAAGAGTAAGTTTATAATTTGATTCAACTTAGTACACGTAATTTAGCGTCCTTATCCACCAAGTGAGCAGACACTAGCGATCTCAGTTTAAAGATTCATTCAATTCAATTTAATCTTTTCAACGATTAGGACTGTCAAATACACAGTCAAGTCATCACTCAACCACCAATGACAGCTATACACCAGAACTAATGTCAACGTTACCCCATATACACTACGGCCTATTTTCCGCTGTCAACCACGACGGATATATACGCCGTTGGCGCACCAATATTAAGGGGCGTAATTGCTTGCACCAGTTTAGGTGACCGGTTGAAATTCACACAGACAAGACGGAGAGTTAGGTACCACCACGAGTTACTATATGGTTTCCTGTAGGTACGCGCAATCACATCAAATTTTAAGGGCAACATCTACTACATAACCAAGCCAACTTATAATTCAAAACTTCCCGACTGCAATTCCGGGACACAATATACTTACCCTATGTCACGCCCACAATTGAGACGAATCTAATGAAACCTCATACGTTGAAATCCGTCAAGCGGTTTACGATGTAGAGCGTGCCTAAGAATCAGACAACCATACATACATACATAAGCTCGAAAAATATAACCCTCCTTAGGCAGTCGGGTAAAAAGACATGACCAGCAAACATATCATGGAACCCTCGGTGAGCAAACTCGATTCGCACTTGACAGATTTTGTAAAAATGCTGGTAAAACTCATAATTATGGTCACTATCTTCATGAAACTATGACTTTATACTCGTAGAATAGAATCAAAAAAATCCTATATCGCTTTTTTCTCTCCTCTTGCACCATCAGAAAAGGAGATAAAATCGGAAACATTTTCATTTGACAGCTAAACTCGGAGGTGCTTTATGTATAAATGTAAACTGTTAACAGCTGACATTACGGCCGTTCGCGTTTATCTGTCATCCGATACAACGTAACGACTAAACGCCGAAATGCATTGTAGGATAGGAACACAACTAAGATAGGTATAGGACGGAAGGGAGGGGAGTCCTTTGCCTAGCTGAGGGTCGAGCACGACTTTTCGAATTCTGCGTAACGTTACGGTTATCGTATCGAGATCGAGAAACCTCATATTAAATATTAGTTCCAAATACGCTCACGAGTGGGCGCTGTTCCAAACGGCATACAAACTCGATATAACGTTCGATTTTTCGTGACGCAGGTTTCGAATATTCGTACTCGGGCCTCTGCATCGGTGAGACACTAGATAGCCTATTTCATCATCATCATCACCATCATCAGCCTATTTACGTCCCACTTCTGGGCACAGGCCTCTTCTCAGAATGAGAGGGCTTGGGCTACATAGTTCCCACGCGGGCCCAGTGCGGATTGGGAACTTCACACACACCATTGAATTGTTTCGCAGGAGTGTGCAGGTTTCCTCGCGATGTTTTTCCTTCACCGAAAAGCTCATGATAAAATACAAATGTAATTTCGCACATAAATTCCGAAAAAGTCAGAGGTGCGAGCCGGGGTTTGAGCCCACGACCCTCTGCTTGAGAGGCGATAGGTCAAACCACTAGGCTATCACGGCTTCACGATATAGCCTATCACGGATAGCCTATTTAAAAAATGATAATATGAAAAACTGACATGGGGCAGCTACGGCAACTATTGCTAAAGTTCACTCACACATTGCTAGCAGGTACATTCATTAGACAAGTCTATTTAATCTAAAGTTTCATCTCAAAACGAAATAGCTAATTTAGAATCCGATGTTTTAACTCAAATAAACGCTTTCAATCAAGAATTCAACATAACTAGTAAATAGAAGACAATAGTTGTAAACTGTGTCTTAAAAAGTATTCGGGTTTTAGACGATAGGTTAAAAAGTCTAAATCTACTAGAATCAATTTTAACCATTAATAAACATTGTAGGTAGAAAAAATGTTTTTGCAACCATGAAGAAACTTATAGAAAACTGAAAAGAATTACTTTGCTCACCCGCGACCACAAACCGGTGGCGGGTGAGCAAAGTAATTGTTTTCAGTTCATAAATATGGACCTCCGCAAAGTAACGCCTGATTTGATAAATTATTTATAGATTACCTACCTAGTTTGAAAACTGTCCATCAGACAGTCACGGAGATAGTTCAGTCATAGGTAGTCGAAACTTCCCTAAAACGATAAGGTACAAATTAAATTAAATTCATTTGTTCCAGAATAAATTCCATATGCTCACAATTAAATCATTTGATAATTAAATTGAAACCAAAATTCCAGGTTTTAAACATAAAGGGACCTCTATTATGAAATCTGTAAAATTATTGTATAAACAAAGCGCTCGAAATATTTTTCAGTTAAACGGCAAAACATAATTTCTCACACCATGATGGCGAACGCCTAAGCGAAGCCGAGTGCGTTAGAAAACTCTTAGAAAACAAGGTCT
This sequence comes from Clepsis dumicolana, assembly GCA_963691665.1. NCBI lineage: Eukaryota > Metazoa > Arthropoda > Insecta > Lepidoptera > Tortricidae > Clepsis > Clepsis dumicolana. The sequence goes on from OY829509.1 coordinate 14,052,011, forward strand.
CGGGTTGTTAAATAGTTTGTCTATCTCATCTGTCCGAAAATCAAGCTCTAAATTGTACCGTAAATGTTTTAGACCGAGATAAACAAACGTGGTGTTCCGTAATCGTCAGCAAACCGTCAGCAAAATAGATTAAAGACAGGTTTAAACTTATAACACCCTTCCTTCATTATAAGGGTTTCATAAAAGGGTGTAAAAGTAATTTCGTGCAGAAATTAATTAACCAATACAACCTTCCCCGTGAGGGTCATGCACAATTTTAGGCTGAGGGTTTCAGTTTTCGTAAGTTGACATTTTGGATGTTTAATTTATTATTTTTAACCCCCGACGCAAAAAGAGGGGTAATGTATGTATGTAGCGTGTATCTGTGTACTTAAGTGTTTAATTGTTGCTTTGTAACGGATAGACCGATTTGGACGTGTTTTTTTATACCAATAGCTAGTTTAATCGAGATAGTTTTTAGCTAAGTTACATTGAAATCAGTTCAACTTTTTCAGTTTTAGTTGTGCAATAGCAATAACTTCGTCTGCATAAAATTCGCTATCACGCAACTATGCAATTTGCTCAGTTATAAAGTAGCCCATGCCTTACTTCAAAGTCTTAAAAGGTCCAAACCATACACTGCCTAAACATGAGTGTAAATGGAAATCAATATCTTATTTTAAAAAAAAAATCTTCATACTCTAACGACTTAGATACACCAAGGACTCTGGATCTATATCCAGAGTCCTTGGTAGTCCTATGTACCTTTTCGTTTAATATGTTCCGTATGACAATTGTTGAACAGCGTGAAATGCGTAAATCTTGATAAAAGGAAGCACCGAGCATTAATTTAAAGGACTGTATTTTCCACTTCCAAATATCATATAAATTATTGTCAGATGCATTTTCATCTATACTTACCTACATAGCCTTACATATAAATCCTTACAATGTATTTACGCTATCGTACACAGCCTCTAACACACACACTAAGTAATGCGCCCTACAAATATTCATTTCATCCAGTTCAGATCTTCAGTAACCAAACCCCAACACTTGAACATGATAAAAAAATAATCAACTCAACGTGTCAACTAGCCAAAGCAGTGACTGATTCAACCGCCAGCTGAAATATTTACGGTTTATTACCCGACACCCTGTGTTGTGTACAAAACAATAACCCAAACAAACTTGTAAAATCGCCGATACCGCGAAAAGTTCCGTTCGGATACTCCGAAAGTTCGGTGGGCGGAGCCAGTTCGCGCGCGCGCAGTGACTTCCCCGAAGAATGGTCCAACTCTGTTGGATGCCGATGGCCGTTGCAGCAGTTCTCGCGAGCCAACGGTCATACACGGACGACTGCGCCATGCACCCTGGCCTACCCTCGTGTTAAGTTAGTACGTTTCAAAGTTAGAGTAAGTTTTGGAAAGTTTTCGCCTAGTCCGTCTTGTAACTTTGTCACTTATTATTCGCTGCAAGTTTTTGAAATTTTAAACGAAAATACTTTAACAATGTTTCAGCTTTCGACTGCCGTTGGTAAAATTTAAAAGTTTTAATAAAAGTAGATTTAACAATTCAACACATGCAAAAAACACTACTTCGTTGTTAAATATGCACAAACTTGCTAAATAAGCAATTATATACAGCATCGGCATTTTAAATACTTGCTGTATTAGATTTCAATATCTTTGCTGTAGGTAACTATTTTATTACCAAAACTAACTAAAGTTGCGTACAGTAACTTAACAAAAGCTCAGCAAAATCCCTAATTTAACCAAGCTTACAAACAAATCCCTATAAACCTTATTAAATAATCCTATGAAAGCGCCAGTGATTCCAAGCTCATTATCCCTAAAAACCACCTCAGTCAGCTTTCTTTACAAACTATTGAATTAATTTTCCATCGCCGCCGCTTCGGTGAGAAAATTACCGAAATTATTTTGATGACGTCACCCATACCCTAATGACGTCATCTAATGACCATAATAACATATTTACTGGATGAAGGCGATTAGACTTGTAGCCACAGTCAAACTTTTTGAACGTCTGTTATTCAGAAAAAGTTAGTGAAGAATTTACGAAGAATGTACCTAGGTACTTTATTGAGTAACATCCAAGTAAATTTTTGTTACAATATTATTATGCTATACAAAATTATGAAGGTTTTTGTAACAAATAACACATAAAAAAGACTTTTACATCTAAACTCTGTGCATTTATTTATCCGCGAAATATTGCAGCAATTTTTGTAAAGTCCGTCCGTGTCCGTCTTTGAAAACTTTAACCTTTTCGTTTCATTAAGAAAGATTAAATAAACAAAAAAAAAGGAACTGACTGCAACTACGCTTTAATTGCGGTGTATCTATTATTAAAGGTAGTAGGTTCATCACAGTTTCATACAGTTATCCGTTATAAGTTGAAATTTTCCAAAAACGTTTTTTTTTTTTGTAATTTTTGTACCTAGTTTTCTTTTCATTGCGAAGAAACTACAGTGGAATAGAATTGCAACGCATAACAAACGAGAGGTACCTACCTAACGTTCAATCCTATACCTACAGGGTGTCCCACGGCCATGCCGGTGGGAAAGTACATTAAGTATTGTAAATATAACGTCATGCTCTATGAAGACATTCCTTTAATTTTTAGGGTGATACTGCATTCAAAGATTTTTTTTTATATGATTTTTTTTTATGAATATTTACCAGTGAGAGACATTATAATTCGCCAATAAACTTCATAGATCGGCAAAATTTGCGATGTCACTAAAACTATGTACCTACTTTTTGAGAATAAATAAATTAAAATTAAATTAATAACAACTTTATTGTAAAAATTCACGGTGTTCTTTTATTTCAAAATGAAGTGACTATTCTTAGTCATTTATTCTTTCGATTGCCATCATAAAAATACAGGATGCTTTTTTTACATTTGGTGTTGGTTCGTTTCCTAGGTGGGGCAAACTTTTTTTTAATTTGTGATTTTTTCTTTAATTTAAAAAATAAACAATCATCGTAGAGCAAAATTTCCTGTCTACAATATTTAAGGTACTTCCCCTCCACGTGGCATACGAATCCTGCGTATCGTTACGTTATCGTATAAAAATCGAGAAACCTCATACTAATTTTTAGTTCCATATACGCTCACGGGCGGGCGCTGTTCCAAACATCATACAAATTTCTCGATAAAGTTTACTGCTCGATTACATTACGCAGGTTTCGAAAATTCGTAGGTACTCGGGCCTCAGCACTGTATATGCTGTGTGTTGAATCCTGACCTAGCCTTCACGCCTGCTCGCGGTCGCTCATCGAGAAACTAGGTGACTTCTCCCCCGTTATTTCCATCAACGTAACCGCTCGTTCGACATTTTCACGTGCAGATGAGCTTTAGACACCACGTGACCGACCCTTTTATTTTCAAACTGAACATAATCTTGTCTACGCATGACTTGTATAATATTTTAGTTTATATTATAAAGAGCATCAGACCGTGACTTGGAGCTTCCACACAAGAATCGCGTAATATCGAATTGAAAAGCATCATGTCACTGTGCCCTAAGCACGACTTGTCGAATCCCGAGTCACGTAAAACCGAATAGTAAACTATAACGAGTTTGTATGACGTTTGGAACAGCGCCCGCCCGTGAGCGTATTTGGAACTAAAATTTAGTATGAGATTTCTCGATCTAAATACGATAACCGTAACGTAACGCAGGATTCGACAAGTCGTGCTTAGGGCACTGCTCTATTCATCATCACATCACCAGCCTTGTTTTACGTCCCACTGCTGCGCACAGGCCTCCTCTTAGAATGAGAGGACTCGGGCCTCCACGCGGGCCCAGTGCGGATTAGGAACTTCACACACGCCATTTAATTGCTTTGCAGGAGTCTACCGGTTTCCTCGCAATGTTTTCCTTGACTGAAAAACTTGTGATAAATTACTAACGCATATATAAACGTATGATCTTTTGCTTGAGAGGGTGCAATAGGGACAGTTTTGTACTGTATTGTAAAAAGTGTGTGGTTAAAAAGGAAAACTACGTTTAATCGAAATATAGAAACGGCTACGCCAACACATTGTAATTAAAGCCTGTCTCACCACCATCAGATAAGTTACAATATATCTAACAAAATAAACAGAGACGGTATGACAGACATCTGTCAAATATATTTATTGGAGGGTGGTGAAACACAGGCGGTTAAAATATTAAACTTTGGGATGTTTACCTTTTAATAAAACACAAAACAAAGCTAACTACGTTTTTAAAATAATTCAAAGATGCATGTCTTTCAAGAGCAGAAAGTTTAGTTGTTAGCAACGTAAAAGATCTCTTAACTATCTTAAGAATTTTTAATAAAAACTGTCCCCTAGAAAATGCGCTAGGTAATTAGTAAATAAAAGAGGAGTTTAAGAGTTTTTCTTAAAACTTATTTGCAGCTTGCCTGCTAATAGTTGTTGACTTTTAACAACTGAAACAGCTGTTGCCCGCGACTTCGTCTGCGTACAATCCGATTACCACTTTTTTCTGGGAACTATGCAATTTTCCGGGATAGCAAGTAGCCTATGTCCTTCTCCAGGTCCCAAATTTAATCAATATTGGTTAAGCTGTGAAAACGGGATAAACAGACAGAGCTGTTTTCGCATTTATAACATGGGTTTGGTTTATAATATTAAAATGCAATCTGAGTATAAAAATCTAACTAGGTGTTTATGTAGAATGTCTGTCTCTCAGGCGTACCTAACACAATCCTGGTATAGTTTCATCTCTTTACTTTGTTTGCCTTTGATAAAATTCGCATAAATATTATACGATGTCTTTGTAGCCCAGGAACAATGTATTCATGAGGGTATTTTGTATTTCTTTATACTTCTTTGCGCGTATCATGCTCTTGTATATTGAAGAAAATAATTCAAAGTTCTCATCAATAATCAACGAGAAAAAAACATGCCTGGATATTTTTTTATTTGCATTTAAGAATCAACTGTAGACCAACATTCTTCTTCTAGACAAACACACAAAATATCAATGAAATTTTACAATAACTCAAGCAACGTCTTTGTTTTTAGGGTTTCATTACATTAATAAGAAAGTACGGGATCCTGATAAGATCACTTTATTGTCAGTCTGTCAATTCGTAGTAAAGCAAAAGCTACAGGGTACTTCCCATTGACCTAAAAAATTTTTTTTTCACAAAGCTAGCTGTCACAACACAAGGTACAGAAAAAAAGATACGGAACCCTCGACGCGCGTCCGACTCGCACTTAGCCGGTTTTTTTGTTGAAAATCTCAACATGTAGTAATTCAAAAGAAAGTTTATTTAGATTGCTAATTTCCACCACCGCTTGTTTTGCATTATTAAACACGTCACGAACTGAAAAGTTATTTTTGGTATCTGATCAGAATAATCTGTAATTCAAAATAATGTTCTATAAAACGTAACGCAGTATCATAAAGACAAGCTTAAAAAATCGACAAATGCTTTCCGCCGGCAGTTAGGTAAAAATCTGTGCACTTAATTCTCTTGCTAGCGTAAAAGACTTCTTCCCATTTCCCCTAAATTTAGTTTCTACCTACGAATAATACGACGAAAAACCTTCTATATCGTATGCGATATAGAAGGTTTTTCACGCATAATGTGTGACTATAATTTCGCATAGTCTTATTGTTGCATTTTAATCGTTTTTTTACGACGAGTAGAAATAATACAACGATTTGCCAAACCAAAAAAAAATCACAAAAACTTATGCTCTCTCTCTCTGCAGTGCAAAATCTTTAACCTTGACCGATCAATAACCCTTCAATTCACATAGCACTAAGTAAGTAAACACTTCATTGTACAGAAAATAATGATTGTTTTGTAGATCTCAATCAATTCATCATCAATAAAAGTAATTCATGAAACTTGGCGATAAGAAGCCAAGCTTGGCCGCGACGTTCTTTGTCGGAACTTCGCGATAGCCCATTATTATGATGCTTTTGTTTCAAAAAATACACGCCCAAAAATATTGCCTCATTATTTTTTGGGAGTTTTTGGAGCCAATATTGTTGAAACATTGCTGTAACTTGTGATTGATAGGCGCCATGTTCTTGGATGAAGGTAAAAACTGATAATAATAGCAGAGTGCTATTTGCTTTTAAATGATTTTAAACTTAAACTTAACATTACTAAACGAGCTGCGAACTGCGTTAATTGATGCGGAAAAGTATACTGGGAATGGCATCACCAATATTTAATAAAATTCCTGCTAATATTATGGGAATTAAAAATTAAAGTATGTTTTAGAAGAAATTGACACTATTATTGTTGGATAAGTGTTATTATACCATCCAACAATTTTTAAATGGCAATGCTTTGTAATTTATACATATTTCATGCAATTATATGTATCATGACTTCCTTATTTCTTATTATAAATTTTAATGTCTCATGTATAATTCAAATTTATTCTTCTGACGAAAAACAGATATTTGTACTTACGCCTAATGGCAAAACTTAGTGAATCCTTTTACTCTTAAGATTATGTTCAACAAATAAATCATTTCATTTCATTTCACGAAATTCACATTATGAAAAAATAAGGTTTAACCTATTCTAATTCTTATACTAAATTGAAAGATCCAAAAAAATCGACAGCAAAAATACATCAGATTCATTAAACCTACCCAAAACTACGGCTCATTGATCAAAGTAACGCCTAATTCACTAAATTATTCAATATAACCGCCAATACAACGCCTCATTCATAATCTCACTTGATTGACATTGAACGTGTTCCCAGTCGCAGGAATCATAACACTAAATCGCAACGTCGCAAACAGCGAGCGGGCAAACTCCCGCCGGATACGAGCGACGGTATCGATGTCGACACATTGTTCGGCGCGTTGCCTCGAGAACATGTTCGCCCGGTATTTAGGGAAAACAGTGGATGGAAAACTGAGAAATAAATCTTAACGAAGTTGTGCGATCACTTTGTCTTATTTCTGGAATACAAGCTTTGAAATTCAAAGTCTGTAGCATGTTAATGTTACATAAAGGTACCTATAAAACAGTACCGTGACTGACTGGCTGACTGACTGACTGATAGACAACGCACAGCCTATACCACTGGACCTAGAGACTTACAATTTGACAAACATATGCTTTGAGTACTCTTGAGGTGCACTAAGAAGGGTTTTTCGAAATTCCCACGGGATAGGGAACTAGCCCATTTTCAAATATTTCACGGGGGCAAAGCCGCGGGGCATAAGCTAATCTTTTATCATTGTGTTGATTTCGAAAACGAACTAGACTTCCAGGCCCCTATTTCACCAACTATACAAAATGTCAACTTCCAATGACAATTTGGTGTCAACTGCTGACTTGAAGAGCTCTTGTTTTAGCGCGCTTCATATTGGCAAAGAAATGTAGTTCGAATTGTCATAGGGACCAGGTTCTTCGGCAGTTTTGGTCAGCTACTTATGAAATGAAGATAATTAGGGCCTTTTAGTTCCAACAAAATAAACAGAGACAGTATGACAGACATCTGCCAAATATGTTTATTAGAGGGATGTGAAACAGGCGGTAAAAACGATAAATTGTTTGTCACTCAATCATTGTGCAAACACCAGCAATAATATAAAATTATTACGAACATCATTGAAAAACATGTCTGAACATTGGTGGAAGGCGAAAATATAATAATACACACTCGACGGCATAAAGATCTGATGGGTTGCGGCCGACGTAAATATCGTTTTTGGGTAATGGCAAAAGTAACGGACACCGAGTTGCTTGAAATATCTGATACTTCCCGAATATAATCACTGTGAAAGCAAAACCATATGTGATCAATGAGCAAATTATGAACTTTTTAATTGCTTGTCTTATGAATCTAATTTTGAAAACTGCAGCGATTGACGAAGAGAGTTTATAAAAATAGGTAAATTAAAAGTTTATTTTGGGTTTCCTTACCCAAAAGGTAAAAAACGGAAACGGAACGCGAATAAAAAGTAGCCTATGTTATTCCTCAATATTTAAACTATCTGCTTACCAAATTTCATCTAGATTGGTGTAGCGGTTTTCCCGTGAAGAGGTAACAAACAGACAGACAGAGAGACAGAGTTTCATTCGCATTTATAATATTAGTAAGGAAGGGTCGGAACCCTTCCTGCGCGAGTATGATTTGCACTTGGCCTGTTCTATTCAAGATTTGCATGCTTTGTGATGAAACATGTAGCACAATAAACTGTATGTACACCATCTTCTCTGTACCATGTTTGAGCAAATAAATTAATGATTACTGATTAAAAAAATATATGTTTCCACCTCCAGTTGCCCTAAATAGTGGTGCTCAAACATACTTTACGGGAGATGCACTAAACAAAGTGTCGACATCGGCACTGTGAACTGTCTCTCGTATCCGGCGGAAGTTTGCCCGAGGCTCACCTTACTTGCGAGAATATAGTAATTTACAAGAATAGAAAGTATCCGATCCTAGTCTAGGTCATGATCTATGTGCAACATTTCATCCAAATCACTTAACTTATTCACGTGTACATGAGTTAGGTATATTATCAAACAAATCAGTAAAACTTTCACATTTAAGTTATTCGTAGGATTATTATTTCTCAGTTTTTCATCTCGACGACGTGATAAAAACTAACTCAACACTTTCGTTTTCAATGCTAAAAAGTTTCAATTCTAAAAAAGAAAAACACATCTGTCTGTAGGTATACCCCGCATGTAGCTTCAGAAATTAAATTAATTGATCACACAATTTCTTTAAAAACTGCTGAGAACTGTATTAAAATTGCTGTATAATTTAGTAAATAGTTGAAAAAGGCCGTAGGTATTACTCGCGCGTAAATTCGTTCGAACATGTCGCAACGCAGTTATTCGGAAACTTTCAACACGGCTTTATTACAAACTCAAACAAGTCCTGAATATTCATAATAGGTAAACTCTCGGCTTAATGGATAAATAGCTGTTCTTGCTGCTTCTAAGTAAAGTTCTATTTATTCCCTTGTCGCCATTAAGCAGTGTAACTCATAAAGACAAATTGCGAGGAATAATTAGTGACAAAATTACTAATAATAAAACAGTTTGAGTCGTAATATTTCCTAATCTAAAAAACTTCATTTCAACGCAGTGTAAGAAGAACATGCGAGTATTCGAATTTGGTTAAGTAGATAAAACAGTAGACAGAACCAATCAAGATGATGTCCCAACACCTGACGAGTATGTTCGAGCAAATCGGCAACTTTACGAAGAACAACCTGACTCACAACAGTAAGCATGTGAAAGAGAAGGACAACAAGTCAAATTCGAATCACGTTGGAGTTGAGAAACAGCAGGCGTCTCCTTCGCACAAGCATGGGCAGGCGCAGCCTCCGCCGCCGCTGAAAAAACCGTACAAATTGAGGAACGTGTGCTCAAAAGCAGAGTCCTACGATACACTCTACTCCAACAGTATTATGGTAAGTGTTTTACCATTACTTTACCAACCAAGCATCGACCGAGGAAAGAGAACTGAACTGAACACAGTCAGTTTAATATTTAGTTATTTTAGGCACCATAATAAGACGTTCAAAATATTGACATTATTATAATTCGTAGCCTAGTTACGCTCAAACTCCCATAGACTAGTGCTATTCAACCTTATTTTCATGGCCTATCTACAGCTTGAAGCTGACGCAGATTCGTCGCTCCATTGTGTGTTCAGACCAGTTATAATTACACCAAATTCGCCCGAAAAAAACAAAAAAACATTCCGACACTGAGTCATCCATGACGCTGGCCTAGTTACGAGTACAAATCGTCAACGGCCATCAATGGGAATCGATCACCATCCGTATCGTACTTACGTACGTGTATTTCCCCACTTCCCAAAGTTACAGAATGATTAGCTCGTCGACACCCATTTGCGTCGGTTATCACTTCGATAACAGAACAACGTTTCTGATTTAGCCTGTCTGACGTTGTGCCGACAAGTTTCTTTTATCATGGAAATACCTGGTAAATACTAATTGCTGTGACTCAGGTGCCGATGTGCATTTAATAAAACGAGAGTTGGTCGTGATTCAAATTCAGAAAATTTTCGGACCAAGAAAGCGTTACAAATAAAATCAATAAACACTGTCTTTTTCGTAAGCAGTCGTCGAACTTGGTAAATTATGTTTTGTCTGTTTAATGCAAAGCCTAGTAAAGTAGTAATGCTGAAGTAACAGAAGTTCACTGCTATAAATACGCAGTGAACATAACAAATAATAAAACCAGAGTAGGTTTGCGAGTGAACACTTGTGCTCAACTTGTGTTAAATAATAATCATAAAATCAAGCGGACTAAGTACTCCAGTTTTGGTTTATCAAAAATGTACGAAGCAAATGTGGCGTCTGAAATCATATCAATCACAATTCTCGAAATTTTTTACATTTATTTTTAGGCTATTCAAAGGCAAAACCGGCCGGCGTCAAACTCGTATGATAATTTGCCGCAAGGGTGTGTAGGTATTGGCTTCACTAGATGCTAATTTACATTGTTGTACCTACGGTGAACGCACTTCAGACCGCCTTTCTTTATAATAATGCTCACTCCGCTCAAGATACCGTGATATTGATTCCCCATTGTTGTATGTTATATTTATAGCTTCTTCATAATAATGAATATAAAAGAGATCGTGTTCTGTGTCGACGTAACATTATTCTGAGTGTCTTTACCAATTTGACAAAAAGGTTTCTGAATCTCGGATATGACGTTATCATGACTTGGTTTGCTCACCAACCGTCACGTGATGCAGAATCATGAATTTTGATTTAAATGTTATGTAGATCTGCAGTGCAGTCACAAAGCATGTTTTCTTATTTGGGGTACCTACTATTGCATACAGTTCTATATTGAGCCCCCTTTCGTGAATGTAATTAACTACTAGCTAAATAGGATATTTTTAAATTAATGTCACTGTGAAGTTTAAAATACTTAGCAGGTACGACAATTTTGACTTCTTAGCAGTTTCGAAGACGACGGACTTCAGGTTTCATTAAAATAATTACTAAGGTAACATTGATAGCCCTTCTTCCATTTTCATTGATTTAAATAATAATTGATTGATTCTACCAGTCCACCGCCAACTAAAGGTATGAAATAACACCCCTCTTTTTTGTTGGGGGTGTAAAACTTCTTACGTAATAACGCATTTGTTTTACATCATAAAGTTCCCTGCCTACCTACAATTGTAAAGTTTCTGAAAAAACTTCGTGAAAAGAAATTGCCTTAGTAAATATTGACAAGCTAGTGAGTAAATCTTCTAAAGAGAGACATTCCACGTCCCAGGGCGGTAGGTGAGGTATCAAAACATGAACACACAAATAGTGGCACGCTTTCCACAAAGCAGTTATGACGGGAGTTGCCTTAAACTTGATTTTTCATTACGTTTCTTCTGCCGCTTGTGCGGGGTCCCCCATTTGTAGATCCACGGCATAGTTTTACGATCTTTTCAAAATTTGCTCCGCTCGTACATACTCAAATGAAAACTAAACATGAAAGACGCACCGCGATATTTTTGGAAGAGGAGCAGTGTTGTCACTGGGTTTCTAGCGCTTACGTCCTTTTTTGAGATATGAGCGAGCTGCTACGGCAGTTGCCGACGCATAAATGGTATGCAGTGGCAGAGGTGAAATAGCATATTGAAATCTCCTGACATAAGTGCTTTGCGCTCTTTCACACGTAGCTCGAGTCACGTGACGGCGCACAAAGTAGCGTCATTTGCTAGGTTGTGGCTTTATTACTGTGGTAGATTTTCAGGCCCGTCGTGACCGCGTGCCTATGAAGGCAATGGTTCAAAACACTGTGGAAACTAGTTGTGTGAATTATGGGGAAATACGTTTTTGTCACTAAAGATGACACTATCTTTTTTTGTAGTATGTTTTATTGAATGTACTTGAATTGATCCAATCTAAATACATATGCAAAATTTTAAGTCAATACGACCACGGGAAGTGGGCGAAATTCAACTTGCAAATTTATTACGGAAAATAAACATTGCAAGTTAAATAAAAGCCTGTAAAAATTGTTTTCACTCGTGAATTTAGTTCAGTCTATTTTATGTAGAGTTAAAAAAACGCGTAGTAAATTTTTAAATTACTTAACTTAGTTCGCATTAAGCAAAGCAAGAAAATTAATCCTTCTAATAATAATGCTTCGGTTGCATTTGCAGTTGACGTTTTTCCTTTCAATTGTCACAAAGCCGGATTAGTTGCTTGTCGCGATAATAGAGCTCTGGACTCTGGAGTTAACACAATAAGCTTGTAACATCCATTGTCTTCGGATCCTAAAGAGAATCGAACTGCGACCTTACTTACCATTGCGGGGAAAAGACAAAAGTTTGCTTATTTTTATCAAGTTTTTATAGTGCAGTTTGGCTTTTCTGTAACTCTGAAAGAGACGTAAGTGTATTTAAAGCAGTTTTGTTAAGAAAATAATTACGTAAGTATTTTTTTTTAATTGATATTTAATTTTGAAACTGTAATCTTAAAAAAAATGCAAAACGAATTAATCCGCAATCAAATGTTTTGCCATTTCAAACTTACATAAAAGATTATGTTTTTGCGTCAGTAAGTTTCTGCGGTAAATGTTTTTAAAATAAATTAAACTTAGTACATTAGTACTTAGTACATTAGCGTAGGTACCTAATTATCTAGACACTCTGATCATACTTCTGTTTTGAATATCTATGCAGTATCCTCCTATTGGGCGACACTCCTTCATTACTATTACGTATTCACAGACGACTTTAATTAATACCTGAGTGGGACCACAAAATGCATCGTTCGTGTACTCGTAAAGGCAGCAAACTGAAATTGCGCCAACACTTTGCCACTGCAAAGCGACATTGATATTTCGCGAATATCATTCCATCGTACCAACACGCTTTTGACTTGAATACATGTTCACAGATTTGATATCAAAGCATAGATATTTTTTATAGAGTTTATAAATGTTACGCACTAAAGTGATATCGTTTCATGCATATTCAACCACAAAATGACCAAACAGCAAAAATCTTGAAATAAAAATAAAATTTTGCATCAGTGACTGAAATATGGATCTGAATATTGAGCTTAAAACATTCCTCGCTTTCAAAGCTTTATATTTGCGCACTATTTTATTTTAATAAATCCATCTATGCTGCAGAATTATTTGCAATGAATATTTCTTAGTTGGTTTGCGGGCCAACCCCAAGCTTAATTTTGATCTTTTTAGGGTTTCGTACCTCAAAAGGAAAAAACGGAACCCTTATTTATAGGATCACTTTGTTGTCCGTCTGTCTGTCTGTCTGTCTGTCTGTCTGTCAAGACCCTTTTTCTCTGGAAGGCGTAGAGGTAGGATGCTGAAATTAATATCAAATACTCAAGCCTGCGGTCCCTTGAAGCTGTGAAAAAATCAACCTTCTAAGTCAACGCAATCAAAAGATACAGTCATAAAAAAATCGTTTCCATACAAATTGCCGTTCTTTGAAACCTATAGGGTACTTCCAGTTGTCCCAGAAACTTGAAATTTGGTATGAAGGTAGCTCTTATAGGACAACCACTCCGGGAAGTCTCAAAATCTTAAATTTTTATGTCTGTCTGTAGATTTCGCAGACCAATATAAGTTGACCCCCCACTGCGTACATTTTGCTTAAGAGCAGGGCTCTGCTAACACTGGACTTTTTAAAACACTGGGGAAAAGCGTTAAAATCTTTCTACGGAACCCTCGTGCACTAGTCCGACACGCACTTGGCCGGTTTTTTTAAAGGTAATTTACTTTTGTCCAAAAGTTTTTCATTGTCGAGAAAATCATGAATTCGTGTTTTTATAACTCTGTTTTCGGGACCATTATGACACCCAAGCAGCTAATTATACACATGTAAATTTGCAGCGTGTGTATTCCTATAGACATGTATAAACGGGTAGGTATGCTAAAAAAGCATAATGCCGTTTTTCGTGCGCGGTCAGGTATCAGGTATAGAGACACCTCCAATTTTATGGTCCAAGATCCATCAGTGTTAAAAACCACATCGAGGTTTAACTGCTTGTAAAACGGCTCTATGATGCTCTATGCTCCATATAAACGTTCACTTATTTCTTATCGGCCGTTGACTTTAACGTTATTTACCTCTGTAATGTACGAGAAAAACAAATCACGCCACTAGTTTAGATCTTTTGCGAATAGAAAACCTCATTTTAACCCCCGATGCAAGAACAGGTGTCTTATAAGTTTTAAGTACCTGTTTATCTCTGTATGAGTGTATCTGTCTGTGGCTTCATACATAGCTCCTACACCCATGGACCGATTTTTATGCATATTTTTTAAATCGAAAACTAGATGAATTGAAATTGCTCATTGCCATATTTAACATAAATATCGGTACAGTCGTTTTTGAGGTACCTACGAGTACTGAACGTTGAAATAGGTAATGAAAATGTCGGAGGTTTTTCAACTTTTCTATGTTGGTTAGGTTTATGCGTAATACATTTCCCACTGTTCAAAAAAAAGTTATTTTTTTATCACCAAAACAATTTTTCAGCTTTACAGCAAAGCCAGTGCGCTATACAATTAAAATAAAAACAACACACAAATAAAATGAAACGCAACTATTTAGGGAGTTTTATGTCAATTTCGCTTCCCTAAAGCGACGGAACACCACACCCACCTGCCATCTGCTGGTACTTTAGAGTCTAAAGAGGCTAAAATTGTTAATTACAAGCTGTTGTGGAATTACTACACAAAGTCCTCACATCTACCGTTTTTCGAACGTCAACGTCTCGTTAACGTTCGCGCAGCGTCAAACATGGCCGGAAGGATGGAATCCCGAGACGCGATCCTCTACTGTACCAGTCTAAGAAGGGAGTCGAGTATTGCGATTCTTCCCTCCAAGCGCGGGAGACCTGGTATTTAGATTGGGGCATATGGAAGGCCCCGCTGGTGCATCCCTAGGGATCCCCGGCACCTTCCGACCTGGCAGGAGGGCAACACTGGCGGGTTTTAGTGGGTACTGGGTTTGCCTCCCCCTTCCCTGCTTTACAGAGGGAAGTTGCGAGGGAGGAGAGTCCCACATAACCAACGCGTCATTTCCACAGATAAAAAAAGGTCGGCGCAGTTCTTGACTTCCTTAACGCATGAATGCTGTGTGATTATGATTATTACTTTTAATCTCTACACAATATGAAGCAATAAGTACGGTAAGACTTGATTGTGACCCGCAGTAATAATGATGTTACAGCTTTTTCGTTTTAAGCAGTAACAGATTCTGCAGTAATTAATGTTGACATTTGTTGTGAAAGAGCATCACAGTGAATTACGATTGTTTTTATATACTTATTTCATTAAATTTAATCTCAAAACTTATACAAAAAATCCTTTATTTCGAAGCTGAGCCATGCTAGCAAAAGTTGGTCCGGTGTTGGCTCCTCCCTTTATCTTGTTAAAACAAGAAGATTTATGTCGTGCTCGGACTTCCACCACGCTGTTACTGCTGCGGATTTGTATTAGAGTGCGACTATCTTCTTTATCTCACGAATAACATGCTGTTTAGCAACAGCACTTTGTTATTTTTCTTCATAATACATGTACATTTTGACACGATTTTAACTGCCGCAGCGTATAAAAATAATGCAGCTAGCTTAAATTTCGTTTAAGTTTTTTACAGTTGAACGTTTTCTCACACCTTTGAGTTTTTTGACAATTATGCATACTCCTACGGAGCGATTCAATGGTGTGTATAAAGTTCTCAATCCGCACTGGGCCCGCGTGGGAAAAAAAATGCAATAAAAAATTTAATTGAGTTGAAGCCCACAGCCCAGGCCATCTGATTCCTCAATGGGCTGCTAAGAAAGAAAATTTACAGTAATCTCAGCTCAAGTTAAATGGCTTTGAAAGTATTTTGCGCTCATCAAATATCCATAATATTGTATAGTGTACTCTTTAGCTGCATCAGACGGAGTTGCGAACCAACTTGCGGTTCCACGCGGCTTATGGGATTTGGGAGTTGGCTTAGTATTTCGAATAACATGGATTAAAAACATCGGTTCTTCACCTTCGTTGTTTATTTTATTAGTTAATGATCTCAATTGGAGTATGTTTTTGTATTTTTCCCAAATTTTAATTTTTACTGTTTTCCCGTGAATACAAAATTATATTTTATAACTAGCTTTTGCCCGCGACTTCGTACGCGTAGACAATAACGTAAGTACCTAATACAAATACTGGTTTTTAACGGAAGATGGTGATGTTGCTGTTTTTTTGTCTGTGAACCCAATGGAACTACCTACCTACTTAATTCAATGTTGAAACCATTAACATTCTACATACAGTTCTTGTCTGACATGACTACCTACTTTTGCAAAAATTCCCCGGGGATAGACATAAGTAAATTATACATTTAGACCCATTAAAAAATCTTTCACTAATAGAAAGCTTCACTGTTTCTGATTGACATTAAGCTACTTTATCCCGAAAAAGTGTATAAAGTTCCCGCGGGACAGACCTACATATTTTAAAAATTCTTAAATATCAATCAGAGACTGTAGCTTCCTGTTAGTGATTTTTTTTAATCAGTCCCGAAATTGGATTCACTTATTTCTATCCCGCAGGAATTTTGCATTTTAACTCTTTAGATCGATTAAATAAAAAAAACCTTCACTAATAGAAAGATACCAGTTCTTGACTGATATTGGCTACCTATTTTTCCTCGGGAAAATGCAAACTCCCTGGGGATAAAAATAAGTGATTTTTTCGACCGATCAAAAAAATCTTTTCGTTAATTGAAAGTTACCTACACTGTTTATTCTGATTGACATACAATACAATACAATACAAAACAAATCTTCTTTATTGAAAACCACAAAACAGTACAAGGAGATTACAGAAAAACAGGTATACAGGTACATAGGCTACTTCTATCTCGAAGTTGAATTCACTTATTTCTATTCCGCGGGAATTTCGCATTTTCCCGGAGAAAAAGTAGCCTATGTCAATCAGGGATAGTGTAATTTTCTATTGGTGAAAGTTTCAGACCCCTCTACAAAAAAAGAACGAAACGAAGTTTAGGTAATTCCCTATCCCGTGGGAATTTCGAAAGATCCTTAAGAATCATTTCTGTTAAACTTTCAAGTCTCTATATCCGCTAGTCAGTTATTATGAAAATAATACTATTAGGTCTTTATCCCGTGGAAATTTCGGAAAATCATGAAGACTGTTTTAGCTGTTATTGTTATCTACCTGCATGCCAAAATTGAAATATCTGATAATTATAGTTACGGAGATAGTCACTTTGATTTGAAAATATAAATCCCATTTATTCTCTATCCCGTGGGAATTTCGAAAAATCCTTCCTTAGTACACCATAGACCTCTATGATACTCTAGGTACATGTATGCCAAATTTCAAGTCTCTAGCACCAGCAGTAAATTTCCTTTATTGGGGATCATAATTCCTAATGCTTTATATTGTGTTTAATATTGTAGTAAATGTACGTACCAGTTTTCTTTCTAGTGAGACTATAACCATCTTCCAAATCTGAAAGAATGAACTTTCTCTATATTCCATACTCTCTTGAAAAACTTGAAATACGATTTGCATACCACAACTCTCAAATAGTCCGGTTCATTTTATATACTCAAATGGCTACATTCGTAAAATCGCAAGAAAAGAAATCTTCAATCAAAGTAACTAATCAAACAATCAAATTACGAGTCTAGCAATTGCTATTCTAGCCGTGGCAGATATAGATTTTTTCTCAAACATTAAGAGGAAATAAGGAATTTCTAATTATTAATTAACTCTTATAATACAGCGAGCCAAAACTAACATTGTTGTTACTATAATTGTGGCAGTGTCTTGAATATTATTTGTTGCAAAATATTACAATATCTGAGTCATTATTAATATATTTTACTTAATTGAATACTCAATAACTAACTAAATTCACTAATTTCCTTACCCCTATTTTATAATAGTTTCACAACGACTAAAAATTTTCCATTGAAATTTATACTAAGTTCGCTTTAGTTAATAGTTAGTTCTCCTCTTATTTTCATCATGGTGGACTCCAATACAACAAAAAATGATCACGATTTTATTACAAAAAGCTATTAAATTAATATCATTTACATAGCTTTAAATAAATCGAAACTTAGTGCGTTATTGTTATTTACATAGTCCCGCCGGCTATTACCAAGCTATTTAAGACATTGATAAAAATGTTAAATTTCGAATAGAACGCCTGCATACAGCCACCGATTTGGCTGAATGAGACATGTCACTCAATGTGTCCATGGTCTATAATGAAAAAAAAACAATGGTGTGACAGCCATGACAGCTGAATCAGCTGTGATGTCTATGGTCAGTTTCAATTATGAAAAAATATGTACTTAAGTAAATTTAAACAATAATTAAGGTAAAAAACATAAAATAAAACGGGATAAAAAGTATCCTAAGATGTATTATTCCAGGTTGTAAACGATTACCATGTCAAATTTCATTCAAATCTGTCCAGTGGTTTTTGCGTGATGCCTCCACAAAACAAACATACAAACAGACAAACAGATAAACAGACAAACAGATAAACAGACAAACAGACAAAAAATTAAAAAAAAAACAGTTTTGTGTTCTATTAATTATTCAACGCGACCCAAATTTATTTTTTGGAAATATCTTTAATGTACAGACGCGCCGGGTCTACGATTTGATTATATGTATAGAATACTCACTGAAATAGTCACTGCAAAAAATGATGAAAACGAGCTGAGATACATAGAAGAAATTAAGCGTGTTTCCCTATGCTAATCGTGGTGTAGGAGTTAAAGCACGCGACACGGAATGTCGAGGATCCAGGTTCGATTCCCGGGGGTTATCATTTTCTGTCTTTAGGGTTCCGCACCTCAAAAGGAAAAAAACGGAACCCTTATTAGGATCACTTTGTTGTCCGTCTGTCTGTCTGTCTGTCAAGACCCTTTTTCTCTGGAACGCGTGGAGGTAGCATGCTAAAAGTAATATCAAATCTGCGCTCAAATCAGGCCTGCGCTCCCTTGAAGCTGTGAAAAAATCAATCTTCCAAGTGAACGCAATCACAATACAGTCATTAAAAAGGTGGTTTCCATACAAATCGCCGTACTGAGAAAACCTAAAGGGTACCTACTTCCAGTTGTCCTAGAAACTTGAAATTTGGTATGAATATATCTCCACTCCAAAAAGTCTCAAAATCTTAAATTCTTATGTCTGTCTCTAGATTTCGCAGACCAATATAAGTTGACACACTGCGTACATTTTGCATGATTTTGAAATATTTCACGGGGGCAAAGCCGCGGGGCATAAGCTAGTTTTGTATATAGACTGGGCTAAATTTAGTGCCGCTGAATATCAAAGAAAGCTTTTTCAATAAATAGTAAGAAAAGGATGGGTGATTGATTATGCGGTGAGTCTTATGTACCTACATAAGATAGCAAATTAAGTGCGCTTGCGCTTTTGTTTACATTTTCACAGTTATATGACTATCGTTATAAGACATGAGATCTTTATTGACTGCGTTTACGAGGTCTTAGGTAATCTGTATTTGAAGAAAGACTTATATTATGTTTTGTTTACGTTTGTAAGGTAGTTGTTAGGACTACCTTACAAGCTAGAACATTGAGTGTTTTGATCTCAGATATCTTCAAAGTGTTTACAAAGTAATACAATTATGTTTTGTTATTGATAGATATAATTTACAATATTATACCATGCTAATATAGTTATTGTGAAAACTGTTATTTAATAAATTAATGCTTCTACAGACAGTAGCAATAAAAGCTAATCGACCGACGCGTTCACAATGATCTAAGCACGGCTCTGTTTTAGGGTTCCGTACCTCAAAAGGGAAAAACGGAACTCTTATAGGATCACTTTGTTGTCCGTCTGTCTGTCTGTCTGTCAAGACCCTTTTTCTCTGGAACGCGTGGAGTCTGTGAAAAAATCAACATTCTAAGTCAACGCAATCAAAAGATACAGTCATTAAAAAGGCTATTTACATACAAATTGCCGAAATCCGAAAACCTAAAGGGTACTTCCAGTTGTCCTAGAAACTTGAAATTTGGCATGAAGGTAACTCTTATAGCACAACCACTCGGAAAATTCTCAAAATCATATTTTTTTATGTCTGTCTGTAGATTTAACAGACCAATATAAGTTGACTCCACACTGCGTAAACTTTGCTTATTAAAACACTGGGGAAAAGCGTTAAAATCTTTCTACGCAACCCTCGTGCGCGAGTCCGGCTAGCAATTGGCCGGTTTTTTTTTTACATGACGTACCTACTGACGCGAAGCTAGGAGGAGCGGACAGAGGACCGTGATTTGACCAATTACAGTTTCCACCGTAAAAACATACAAAAAATGTCTTGGGCAGTCGGGTAAAAAGCTGTGTTAGCCTAGTGGTCTGAGAGAAGCCCTGTGCCCAGCACAGTGTGTGTTCTGCTACACGTAAAACAGTGCTCTCGCTGAAAGCAAAGATTAACCCTGTTATTGATAAACCTACATTAACTAAAATGCTGTTAAAGTTCGTTTGTCCCTTTTTGTCACATTGACATTTCCGCTAGTAAGAAGAAGACAAAACCTATTTTAGCTAATAGAGGCTTGAGTGACGTTTATGAATAAGGGCATTAGACATCTGCAATTTGTTTTAGATCTTTCAGACCTAATTGTCAATTTAGTGCCTAACTAGTGCCTAACTAACTAAATTTAGGTTATTTTTATTTATAACATTGAAGAAAATTTAATACGAATATAGGTCAGACTATTATTAGGCTACTGCGACTTAATTTCCATTAAAGTACAGCAAAGATCGATCAGAATGGAGTAAGTATTTGGTTACCTACTTTCTCCGAGTAATGTTTAATGCATTTGACCTCTTGAGGAATCACAAGCTATTTGTCAACGCTGAGACTCGGTCGAGTTTGCTCCGTGAATTGTAAGTGCACTGAAAGGGCAATTTTGTTTGTAATAAAATAGATTACGATTCCTGTTGTTTGAACTGAAATGTGATTTGTTGAGATTATTTTATTGAGAGATAGCAGAATATAGGTGTCTACAACGTTTTTGTAAAGGATAGCTTATGAAATGGTTTTGTAACTTTTTTGGCTGTTGGTGGCTGAATGGCTACGCCCATTGCCGCATCACCGGTCGAAAAAATAAAGAATCTATCAGCGAGAACTTATAAAATCCGGTTTGTGTGTTCGAATCGGAGTTATTTTGAAATGTTATCGTAGTTAAAATTATTTTTATAAATAAACTGTTTCATTATAAAATGATGTTATTAAATAAATAAAATAAATAAATAAATATCATGGGACAAATTGACACCAATTGACCTAGTCCCAAACTAGGCAAAGCTTGTACTATGGGTAGTTGACAACGGATAAAAACATAATTATATAGATAAATTCATACTTATATACATATTAAACATCCAAGACCCAAGAACAAAATATTCGTATTCGTCATACAAACATCTGCCCCGACCGGGATTCGAACCTGGGATCTCAAGCTTCATAGTCAGGGTCTCTAACCACTAGGCTATTCGGTCGTCGAATAATTATAGTGCTGTTTTAACGATAAAACAAACGACGAAAGAATAAAACAAAATGAAAAAAAAGTTAGCCCTCAAATTTATCTGCTGGTCAATAAGATAATAATTGAGTTTTTCCCGAAAAAACTTCACAAAATGTTTACATAAACTTGCTGAGGCATTCCATTCGTTTAAATATTTATCTACACACATAACATAAGTCCTCTATAATGCGTTCAGCAACCGTAGAAAATGACCAACATTGCAGCACGACGACGCCTTCTCGCCGACAGCGCGAGCCCCAGCACCACCACCACCACCAGCAGTAAAGTAATAGTCATTACGACATCGAATTCGCAGTCTTAATGACTTTTCGATATCGAATTCGATATTTAAAATTTGAAAACCAACGTAATTTACAATCATAGTGAAATAAAACGGATCACTCACGTACATAAGTCGAGTTCAGTCCTACATGTATAAATAATAATGTGATAATTTACAATAAAAAAAAAGGTTTACGAAACTTCAGCTAATTAAAAAAAAACTAAATTAAACTAAAAAAAAAATAAAAAAAACAGCCTAATTCGTAACAGGTATGGGTATGATATGCCTTCGGCTTCTGAACCCATCTTAGAGTATCTATAATATGTGTGTAGATAAAGTAATGTATGCAACTCCACATAATTAGTCCTTAAAACACTCGTGTGATCCTATTATGAAACACAGCTTCGCCTCGTTTCATAAAAACACACTCGTGTCTTAAGGACCCTCATTATGTAGCAGTTGCATAAACTACTATTATGACACCATGTACACAATACTTACAATAAATTATTGAGCACCACAAACAGTACAAAGACTCAAGGAGATTACAAAAATAATCGGGCAAGGTAGACAATAGGTGATCTTATCGCTTATGTTATAGGTACATAAATATTTTTTTACCGTTGCTAAAAATAATACAGCAGGTTATCAGACCGTATTTACATCTGGCATCGGGTCGCAAATTCATTGATTATTTAAACACCTACATTTACCAAACCAGGACAGCCCGGTGATAAAAATAATTATGCAAGCAATCAAGATTACAGAGATTGTAGACAACGCAAAGCTGAATGTCGTTAATTTTTCTGTCTGGGTCCTGAGCTGAAAATATTCAGGATTCTGTTGGTAAGTGCCAACCTACCTACCTCTCTAGTAGATATCTACATCAAAGGGCAGGAGTAAAAATAACCTAACCAACTTAAAATTAAAAACAGAAACCCGACTGCAGTTCTGGGAAACAATTTATGTATAGCCTATGTATGTCACTCCCACAACTAAGACGAATACAATGACATACTTACCTTATATCTTGAAATCCATCAAACGGCTGTAGAGCGTGCCAAAGAAATAGACACACACCACACACGTTTGGGGAGGACTCCAATAGAGAGATCTCTCTCCAGGCAGATGTTATGCCTGGGGACCGAAGTACGAAGGAAGAGAGTTGGAAGTTGTATTATGCAACCGACTTGAGAAACTTCGTTAGCGCGATGTAGAACAGTGACGTCACTCGCGTGTGGCGCTAGGGTCGCTACACACGCATACACACGCTCGAAAAACATAACCCTCCTTGTCTTGGGCAGTAAAAAGTAAAAAAGCATTATATTTTCCAAGAACACGGTCCACATTGAGCCAATTGAATTCAAGATTTTGAGTCTTGACTACATGAGTTAAAAACAATTAATTTGCTCACCCGCGACCACACGTGAAAAATAGCTATGGTCATGCTACAAACGTGTTTCCAGGCCACACCTCCACCTCCACTGCTAAATGAATCAACAAAATGTCCAAACAATACGTATACGAGTCCGATTCGCACTTGGTCGGTTTTTTATAACCTTTACCTAACTTAAGTATAACCTTCAAACGTGTTACATAATTAACAGTGAAAAACAAGTAAATAAAGTAGGTAGTCAAGATACAAACTAAACTGGATGAAAGTTCTCGAACTAACATGTTCAGTCTTAGAAGTTCTCGGGGAAACCCTATGCTTTTCAATAAAGATGAGTTCTTGTTCTTGTTAAGAATATGAACTTGGAAAGCGCTATATTTATTAATTTAACGTAACTAATACACAAATCGAAAGTATTATGTAAAGTTTATTAGATCTAGTCGAAGTTCTGGAACGTTTTTAAAAAGAGGAAGGCTCTTATAAATTTCTAAGAGTTTATCGAAAACTTAACAAGAAAAACCCCCGACAAAAAAAAACCAGACAAAAAAATGCCGACAAAAAGCAAACTAAAAAAAGTAAAAAATAATGCCTAATATATTTTGTTAGTATGGATTAGTATGATGGAAGTATGGATTGGCCCTTTCAGTATAATAGCAAAATTTTTATCTAAGCGTCATCGGTGTCGGGGGATCGCTAAAGTCAACCACACCTATTCGTTCTATAAAACAACACACTTTAGTTCACTGTTGACTTTAGCGATCCCCCGACACCGACAACGCTTAGATAAAAATTTAGCTATTTATTTTGAACTGAAAGGGCCAATCCATACTTCCATCCATACTAATCCATACTAACAAAATACATTAGCCATTATTTTTTACTTTTTTTAATTTTCTTTTTGTAGGCATTTTTTTGTCTGGTTTTTTTTTGTCGGGGCTTTTTAACATTTTTAATTTAAGTTTTTTATTTTGTGTTTTTTACATTCACTTCACAATATATATTTTATTTGACTTAAACCAACAAAAAATCTACATCAACGAGCTCCCGGATTACGAATTTCCGAACTTAGCCATACTGAAGACATCAACGGGCTCTCACATCTAGGATCTGAATTTGAGACATTTCAAAGTTTAATATCTCATAAACGGCCAAACCTATTTTCATGGAACTTAGCTAAGAATCATCTCGATTAAACTAGCTTTCAATTAAAAAAAAGCCGCGATAAAATCCGTCCATCCGTCTACGAGCTACGATGCTACAGACAGATACACATGTTAAACTTATTATAACACCCCTCTTTTTCGTCGAAGGTTAAAAACCGTTTCAGTTTTAAGTAAACTACACAGCGAAACTTATAAATGTCCTTCAAGAAAATTACGAAGTAACAGGAGGACTAATAAAACAAAAAGGTTGCCATTATGGATGTCGTTACGGCCGCAAGGCTCCAGCATGCAATGTAGGCAATAAAAGGAAGAAACAGAGCGCTCAAGCTGCACGTCTTGTCCATATATCACCAACATTCATAACAAAACACAAGCGGCTTTGAAAAAACCTCGAAATTCGGGGTAACAGGGACCTTGTAACGTCAATTTCTCAAAGAAGATATCTTAATAGGGGTCACTTGCACCAATTTAATTTTTTAACCCCCGACGCAAAAAGAGGGTGTTATAAGTTTGACATGTGTATCTGTGTCTCTGTCTGTGGCAACATAGCTACCAGACAGATGGACCAATTTCGATGCGGTTTTTTTTAATCGAAAGCTAGTTTAATGAAGATGGTTATTATGTTATTATGGATATTCTGTCTGTCCGAAAACCCTCATTGATTTTAATTTAAACTTTAAATATCAAGCAGAAATCAGATTCTGTTTATTTCGTAAAACTTAAAAAAATACGCACTGATTGAATAAGAAACATTTCCGCATTAAGCTCCCTTTGGCTAAGTAATAAATACATTACATTACAAAACGTTAACATTAAAAACGACGACCGGATGGCCTAGTGGTTAGCGACCCTGACTATGAAGCTTGAGGTCCCGGGTTCGAATCCCGGACGGGGCAAATGTTTGTATGATGAATACGAATGTTTGTTCTCGGGTCTTGGATGTTTAATATGTACATAAGTGTGTATTTATCTATATAAGTATGTTTATCCGTTGTCTAGTACCCATAGTACAGGCTTTGCCTAGTTTGGGACTAGGTCAATTGGTGTCAATTTGTCCCATGATATTTATTATTAAAAAACTCATTCAAACGTTCAATATCGCCAATATCCTGTGAGTTTGAACAGTTAACATAAAGTCAAAGCGGCGAAACATCACAGCCTAGAGGTTGCAGGCTCAGTAATTTGACTGTCATCGGCAAACAATTGTAATCAAGCTGCCATATCGAAGCTGAGGCCAATCAAGATTCTCTATTTTCGTGGTTGTACTTGTAATGATAGTAGGGCACTGATATAGCATATTATTATGTACAGGGTTCGTTTTAATGAACCGCCGAGACTTCAGCCAGAAATTGAGTAAGTCTAAAGGAAAACCTCTGTAAAGTTTAAAAAAGTAAAAAAATATCATATGATAATACATAATATTATTATGTGTCATTGCCGCTGGTTGACAATAATCTGTACCTATAAAACAGTACCGTGACTGACTGACTGACAGACAACGCACAGCCTAAACCACTAGACCTAGAGACTTTTTGGCAAACATATACCTTGAGTACCTAAGGTGCACTAAGAAGGGATTTTTCGAAATTCCCACTGGATAGGGAACTAGCGCATTTTGAAATATTTCACGGGGGCAAAGCCGCAAGGAATAAGCTAGTATATTATATGGGAGAGTGTTTTTTATAATTTCTATTTTAAAAAAAATTTCACAGGGGTGCTCAATCCAGAGTATCGTTTTTACGAAACACACCTGTGACAATGCCACTCGAAAATGGAGAAAAAATGCAATGAATTTGAAATTCCTGCAGAGTAGTAGAAACTTGTGTGCCTAGTGATCATACTTAACTTGTCAAAGTCACAGATTGGCGCCAGTTTCGAGAGGTATTTTCACTGATGCTAATTTTGTAAAATCAGTGTTCTGAGCTAATTGTCAACTCATAATTCACGTCATCGCAAGTCAGCCTTAAGCTAATAAAGATTTAATTACATAATTTATTATTTTTATTTTGTTGACTAATTGTTTTACCTTAATTGACTGGAGTATTTTAAAGCGAAAAATTAAAATTGTACATTTGTTATTACTAACGTGTTATTTTCATGTTTTTATTTACTTTACCTACTTTACTTTAAAATTATAATACGACCGTGTTCTTGTTTTTCATTAACCGTGGATGCATTATTTTATTAATCCTGCCGGGACTGAATTACCAACAATACAATCGTAGTATTTCATGATATTTCATAAAAGCGGGAACTTTTTAAATGAAAAAGGATTAATTACTTGTTCAATTAAACTTTTTAACGCTTTTGCAAAAAAATTCTTATCGCTGCGTTCGTTATTAATACTTTGAACTCTCTGGAGTACAGTATAAAGTGTGAAATACTAACTCTTGCCTGTGGCATGGCCTTTCAAAGTTTCGCCATATAAAAGGAAGCGTGCATTTGAAAGGGGTGGAAACTTGTAGTATTAAGTAGGTACCTACCAACTAGTGCGTGGTATCGACAAGCGTTGAAGAACATCATATCCGTCCTGTCACAAAATTTATTTTGTAAAAAATCTTGCGATTGCGATTTTATTATAAGAAATACTTCAACCTCGAAGAAAAGTAGTAAGTACATTAAAAACACCATGTCCGGAGCACAACTTCGCTCATAAATTAATTTCCATGCTCGTCAATTAATCCTGCTTAATTTTACGGACTGACCTTAAACGACTAAAAGCCGGTCTCAGTTTCAAACATTAATGATAGCCCCATCCGGTTGTTAACCAACCTTTAAGGAGCCCTTAAGATTTTAACCTAAAGGGTTAACCGCCTGACGACTCGTATTTTAACCCTAAAAGGCGACAGGCTTTGTTTGAGTCAGTAACGACGGGAAATTTTGAGGTTGATATGTCAATCGGTTCAAACGCCTCCGGCTGAGAGGCGGATTAACAAAGTTAAACTATTACAAACATTCGAACTAAATTCAATCTAAGGAAACAAGTGAAGGTAGCTCCGGGGAGCGGCGAAGATGGACGAGATAGATTATAAGAACAACTAACTCAAGAGCCGGTTATATTGTGCGACTGTAAAAACCTTCAGTTGGTCTACAAGATAATATTTTGGAGCCTCTACAGTAAAAACAGATTTAAGAAAAACTTTTGTGCTATTTACTTTTTGCATGAAAATTCCATACCTAAAAACCCGGAAACTTTTATCTCGGGCCTCAGCGTTATTGCCAGTATACTTTAAACATACACGAAGCATAGCAAGGAAACATAACGAAGTTACATGGGATCGTCTAACGGGTTGACAATGGAGCCTTTGTGAGCTTCAGTGTCGTGGTGCATTACTGAAACCTTGTTACCCACATCCATAATGTAGGACTACTGGAGACAGAATCAATTATCAAGAACTAACAACACTTAATGACACAAGTTAATGACAACGTGGTTGAAATTTTTCTGGTTCTTGAAGATACTTATTAACCTTAGAACCTAATACCACATTCCTGAACTCTAAAATTAATAACAAAAAGATGAAAGCATCAAATTATTTTTTTTTATAACCGCCGAAATAAAAAAACCTCAAAAAAATTAGAAATAAAATGTGCCGGTTGGATCTTTATCTTTAATAGGTAGTGATAGTAGGTAATATTTTGATTCAAGCGACGTCACGTCGGGGAGCCGGTAAATAAATAAAATACCTACAAACAGAATATTACTTAATAAATAAAATAACAGCGCTCCCTCAACGCGACATTAAAGGTAAGCCTCGGTATCGCACGCAACGGATCGTTGTATTCTTTGTATAGAAACTCATATAAGTACATTATCACAATCGCACATTGCATATGTTTTCGTTGCGTGCGATGCGTCCGTTGCGTACGATACCGACATGTGGACGCTTACCTTATCGCAACTTTAGTTAAAAGAGTGAGGTTGTTTTGTGCAGATATCGCAGCGTTAGACGCATGCGACCAACTTTTGCCTTGTTTGTTCAATGCTGCGTTCACTGTGTAAAACAATTTTTGGTAATTTTATTATGTGATGTAAAATAAAATTATTTGCGTCAAACGCATCGCACGTAGGTAAGCCTTTATCGCATAAAACAACCAATCGCTAAATAGCCAACCCATACTTACTTTTTCACTGTTTTCTAGATTTTCTTCTCTTGCACGGCAAAAACACTACCTATCGATCGATCAACTACAATACCAACTTATTTCAATTATCCAAATTCTTATACCAAATTATCAACTTATTTTAGCTCGCGCATGTCAAATTGTAACAAGAGACGCTCGCTTGTAATTTTCCCATACAACTTCCCATGACGTCGCTGTCAAGTTGATGCTAGTTTTGTCCTTTGTCTTCATCAGATCTGTTGAACGCGTGACAGTCATTGACAGGCTCTCTGTCAGTCCTGTTAAGGCGTCAATTAGCTGCGATGCGAGACAGATAGTGCGAGATAATGCCATTAGCAATGAAGGGGTTAAAATATTATAGATTATTTTGTTTTAATAGGTGTCAAACGATTACAGTTACCGGCACCAGGAACGCTTGCAACGCCAGAGGTATTAGGTGGTGCATAAACCTTTATTTGAAGTATCCGTATTATAACTCGCTCAGAGGAATCCTGTGCCCAGCACTGGGACGTAAAAATTTAAGTCTCGCAATGACGATGATGTTAATTTAAGTCTCGCAATGACGATGATGTTAATTCACAGTAGGTACGCAATTATAAGAGATTTCAGTTCCATAAAAAAAAAACTGATTTAATCGCAAAGGTGAGGGCGTTGGAATTTTTATCGCGTTCCCTTTTCTTAATAAAGCTTAGGTATATCTTTGTAGTTCGATTGAGATTTGGGTAGGGCTAATACCAATTTAGTCCAATTTATATTCATGGGAAATAATGACCCGCCCTTTAATAAATCTAGTAGAATAGCAGACGAGTCTAATGATTTGGAAACAGTACGCACAGTAGTAGGAGAACATTGCTGATACCGTTCTATTATTATTATGTAAAAATGCTGAAGATCGTTTTATAATAATGATCCCTGTGACACTTCAAATACACTTACATCTTAGTTAAAAAAAACACTAGCGACCTTTTTACAACAGAGAGTGTTTCAAAAATCGTCATAAAATTACCCCGGTAAAAGTACAATCAAGCATAATCTCTCTCATCTTAGTAAAACAATAAACAAAGAGTTGAAAGAATCCTTTAGAAATACAAACTTTGCACAGCTTCCCGGTATAAAAAGTAACCTATGTATAAACTGAATTATTGTACAGTTTCATAAAAATCCGTTCAGTAGTTTTTACGTGAAAGAGTTACAAACATCCTTAGATCCATCGTCACAAACCTTCACGTTTATAATAATTATACGAGTATTAATAGGATAGGATCATGAAATTCATTATACATATTTATGCCTGATTTGTCTTTAATAATCATTACCTGCCTAACCTATCTAAGTACCTAACCTAAGTAATTTTTTTAACGAAATTTCTCTGTTTGTAAACATTTGATCTCGGTCCGTTGTCTCCACACAGGTTTATCGGGTCTATGAGCCATGATCCATTAATTGCCAATTAACTTGTAAACTTTAAAAGCTGCGTGCTTATCTTTGGTCCTGCTACCCTTAAAAAAAAGGTAAGCAATGTGTTTTCAATTCTTTAGTCGCTGAAAAGTATAAATCGGTCTGCTGTTTTTTTATCAAAAACTCCTACGCGTTGTCACATCCTGGGAGAGTCGTCATCTGTTACACCGGATGCTTCGAAGAAAACTCGCTTAATTTGCATGCTCTTAAAAAAACGGAGGAAAGGTAAGCCCGATTAATTATGTATATACAGACATAGCTCTGTTTAATCCGAATGCGATGGCGTTTAGCTAATGTTAACTCTCCGTATTTTCCTTGGGGATTTGACGTCTTGATCAATGCTTTGGGCTAATACGTAAAGATGTTTCTTACATTACAAATGGAATGTAATGTCCTTTCCTGTCACAAACACGTGCATACATACAAATATTTAGAAAGAAAATAACCACACTCGTCAGCTAAAAAAGTGAGCATTCGTAAATTCGCTCTGTGACATAAACATCTAGATATTAAGTACATACAGGTTGAAGAGGCGATGATTCCTTTGTATAATAATAATATGGACTTACTTTGACTTACAACGACCAGTTACTCAAGAATGGGATAATATCTACTTCGGACAGCCACTATCAAATAGATTTATTTAGTAGCAAGAAAAGGGGCTCTGAGATGCACTTAAATTAAAATATGCAAACAACTGAATTTTGTTTTGTTTTATACGAAACAATTTCTTCATTATTTTGTACAATTACAGTTGGTACAATCGTCAACATATAAAAACAAGTCGAGTACCTACCACGATTATACGTACCTACGTCAGAAATTTTGAAATGAAAGTTATACGACATTTTTGTTTTATAAAAGAACCTTCTTGTGTTTGAAACAATAAGTATAATGACCTAGGTACCCTGTACAAACCACATCAGTCACTACGTCAAATACATCAAAATTTCTAAAACGTATTAACTCGTGGCCGGAGCAAAGCTAACTAATCAAAGCTTTATCCGTGTTGTCTCAATACTAATCGGCGGCAACCAGTTGTGGAACTGCTTTGAATTTACCTCCGCTCCTGAAACATTTCCCTATGCATATTTAAGCGACCGCCATTGTATTTTCTTTTGAACACGTTTCCTATTTAAATTTCGGACTGGTCGAATTTAAATGAATAAATCTCAACTTTCCTCCCGTTGTTATATTAAGCCGTATGATTCCTTTGTATCCGTGCAACTTTCTGTGGATTATTTTTTTGCGTTCCTAATAAAAAGCAGCCCGTTTTTGCAAATTGAAACGTGGTCGTATTGTTTATCTTTGAGCCGTCAAAGCTTCGTTGTAGTAACAAACAACACTGCTATAATTTACTGTAGTACGTTCTGTATCACCAAACGTGTTACCCTCAAACTAATCCCTTAATAATTTAGTTCCTTGGCATGCGTGATCTTTGATATCAAACAGCTTTGATACAATGTAATTACAACTTTGACGATGTTCCTTACACTATTATAGTCACGAAATATGATTAAAATGGTAAACCAAGTTGATAGGTTACGGCCTCAAATTTCATTATCTTAGATTATGTATATTGGTGTGCGATCACATTTATTATTACCAATAATGGATGGTATTTTCGCACATTCGAGTTCAAGGTTCTCGAGGTTCGAGTGTGGTTTGATGTTATTAGTGTTCACGCGACTTGTTCATGTTCACCCGATTTTGATTTTAATAGTAAGCATTCTACGCACGTATTCTACGTACTTCAAATTGCCTTATTACACCAAAACTGCGTCTAGTTAAAAAAATATTGGAAACATTTGCAGTTTTTAATCCGCATTTACAATTAAATTATTTCCGCTTTTTTCATGGTAGTGAAAATTATTCTTCTCATTCTGGTTACCATTCATTAATTAGAAGCTTTACTCAGGATGATCAAGGATTTTTTGATTAAATAAATTCATTAGACAAGTGGTGATTTTTAATGTTAATGTCGACTCCACAGCCCACAGCTCGCTTTCGTCTTAATCGTGCTGTGAAAACTCCGATCCCTGCTAATTGAAAATGCCTACTATTGAATCCATTGCAGAGATTACAGTTTATCTATTTGGATATCTTGATACGGAGCTGCGAAGTACCAAAAGAAGACATAGTTATATTGAGCGTAAATGAAACTTCCCCTCGACAGTTTTAGTGCTTCGAGTATGTAGACCAATAATAATTTCAGTAGCACTACTGGTGAACGGCAGCTTTTAGCACTTCGCTGCATAAACCATGCACTGCCAGTACTGGCGAGTAAAGCCAATGTGACGTCACAGTCATGATTTATACGATGAGTGTAAAATACAGCACGGTGTGTAGATTTTTTATCTACACACATATCGTAAGTCCTCTATAATGCGTTCAGAAACCATAGAAAATTACCGTCATTGCAGCACGACGACGACTTCGCCGCCAGCCCCAACACCACCACCACCCCAGCAGTAAAGTAATAGTCATTACGACATCGGATTCGATGTCGTAATGATTTTTCGATATCGAATTCGATGTTTCAAATTTGAAAACCAGCGTAATTTATAATCATAGTGAAATAAAACGGATCACTCACGTACATAAATCGAGTCCGACATGTATAAATAATAGTGTGATAATTTACAATAAAAAAAAACAGTTTACGAAACGTCAGCTACGTATGTTTGTCTATGATTAAAAAAAAACAGTCAAATTCGTGACAGGTATGGGTATGATATGCCTTCGGCTTCTGAACCCATCTTAGAGTACTTATAATATGTGTGTAGATAAAGTAATGTATGCAACTGTACATAATTAGGCCTTAAAACACTCATTATGTAGCAGTTGCATAAACTTCTATTAACAAAGTCTCTTTTTAGGATTCCGTTAGTCAACAAGAAATTCTTATAGAGCATCACCATGTCTGTCCCTCTGTTTGTCTGTCCGTTGTAGGAAAAAAACCTGAAAAATATGTTTAGAGGTCTTCCCTTTCTCGTAAAGTGGAGTAGATTTTTTTTTCTATACATATAACTCATAGTGGGCATGAAAAAAAATATGACGTACTTAGTGCATATAAGTTGTGAATTAAAGAAAACGATCATAGCTAAGTAGGCTTTACAGTTTAAAAAGTAATAGTTAACCATTTGACCAACTAATAAATGGCCAGTTTTTTATACAATATAGGGTTGCGTTTGACCACAATCATGCCTAATGGTTAGCGAATATGTGATCTAAGATGCAAAACGCTTGTCCAGTAAGTGCCCATTTTTTTTTTGTTCTTCGTCCTATCGTGCGATCGGTCAAATGACTATGAGCAGATTGGTTGCAAGGGTCATGGCATGTCGGAGTTAACTCCCCAGTGAGAGCCCCTCCATTTGTGGCTGGATGTCTAGGTTAGTTGATCCAGTTCTAGGATTCTGCGCCTCTTAAGACGTCTTATCTGGTCCGGTACAGTAAGTTGTCAGACCAGCTGATTTGGGTGGTTATGCAATCGCTTTTTGTATTTGGATGAGTAAAGTTGGATTTCCTCCTTTACTGTATTAATCGTCATATAGTGATGGACTTCCGAGTTCTAAATAAAACAGGGTGTGTTGGCAATTTGCTTGAGGATGGAATCCTCAGCTCTTTGTATTAACGTGATATTGGAGTTGCATGCCGAGCCCCAAAGCTGGATACCATAAGTCTAAATTGGTTTCAGTACAGTCTTGTAAATAAGTAGCTTACTGTCGATGGACAGGACAGTAAGTGCTCATAATGTATCTTTGTTGCTATTGGGAAGTTAACTCCAAATGAAATGTGGAGGTTGCGATCTAAATAAATTAGGCGAGCCAACTCGTCTTCAGTTCACTGACACATCTCTTACTAAGTAACGTTTTACTTTGGTAAAACTGTTATGAGCCTATCCATTCTAGATGTTGTTACTATTTAAAATCGGTACCCAAACAAAATAATACGAAAATATGTCTACATATCAAATCCTAATCTTTCCTGTATATTAAAACTATGCCAGGCCATCTTAACGAATAATAGTATTTTGATGCAAGGGTCCGTTGCTAATATCAGTCTATTCAAACGTCGGTGGCAGAGTATTCCACCTGTAATTGCTATGAAAAGAAGATATTCAATCATGACGGCACAACTAGGTTGTCGGACGCAGTATAAACCCGCAAAAACCGAATCATGTACCACTGTGTAAACTATACAATTTTTATAATTTAATAACCTAACCAACTTAGAAAAGTTTGTAAAATCCCCGACATTGTCATTTCAAGTTCAATATTTCGAAAACGGGTGAACCGATTTTAATGAAACTTAGCTAAGAACCATCTCGATTAAACTAGCTTTCAGCATTAAACAGACACACAGATACACAGGTCAAACTTATAACACCCGTCTTTTTAGTTGGGGGTTAAAAATATGTTTTATTTCTATTATTCGTTGTTATACCGGCCGTAGTAATACGAGTACACACTTTTTTTTTGTTTCCATACGTACACGCCTACTGTTTCCCGGAGGGGTAGGCAGAGACCACGGACTTCCACTTGCTACGATCCTGACTTACAACCTTTGCTTCCCTTACTCTCACAACATTCTCCATACATGCTCTACGGTTTTGGGCACTCCTGACCTGTGCCCTAAGCACGACTTGGCGAATCCTGCGTCACGTAAAATCGAATAGTCAGCTATAACGAGTTTGTATGACGTTTGGAACAGCGCCCGCCCGTGAGCGTATTTGGAACTAAAATTTAGTATGAGATTTCTCGATCTCGATACGATAACCGTAACGTAACGCAGGATTCGACAAGTCGTGCTTAGGGCACTGTCCTTTTTCCAGAATATCACCGATTGCTTTGTTTAAGTGCCTATATCTAAAGACATAGCCGTCTAAATGACGGACGGACAGACCACGGGTCCCCTAAAAGTACGTAAGCTCGGTCCCGCAAAAGTAAAAGAAAATGTAGGTTTATTTATCAAAATATCAGAAACTAGCAGCCCGTCCCGGCTTCGCACGGGGTAGACAATTATAAAATGAAAAAAGTTGTTGTAGTGACATAACTACAATAGTTGGACATATGCTACCGCGGAGTTTTTTGTAGACATTATGATGTTCTTCAATATTGTTGTACATTATTTTGTTCTATCGCTAATAGTTTCGGCAGCGCATTCGACGAAAGACATTTTAAGACTCATTTTTCTACACCTTCGGGTACATTGTTCAAATTTTACCAAGGATCCCTAATTTTTTTCAAAATGAAATGTAGCCTATGTCAAATTGGAAGAATGTAGCATTCTATTGGTGAAAGAATTTTTTAAATGGGCCCAGTACTTTTTGAGCCTATTCATTACAAACATACAAAAATAGGTACAAATCTTTCCTCTTTAAAATCCTTCCTCTTTATGTAGAAGTGTAGATGTAGATTTACCAGACCGAGCAAGTCGTCAAATATTTTCCTCGCTTGTTAAAGTTGGTTTAAGCAACAGCAGGTATACTAACTTTAACTAATAAGCGCTGGCTTTAAATCCGGCTTAAACCGGAACTCGAACAACATTGCTATTTAAACTGGACTATGCTGAAACACTACACAAATTCAGGAGTCGTTTAGGCTTGTGTGGTTTATGAAACGTCCACTAATGTAAACGACCCAATGATTGACACGTTAATTCTGATAATTGACACACTGCTTTGTTGCCTTTATTGCTACGTATGACGATTGAAGATGTCAACTATTGAGACAGTGTCGAGCACCGAGACATTTACTTTACGTGATCACTCTGATTAATGAAAATAATCGATTTATTGATTATTTTTGTTTTTATTTTTATGAAACATTCATAGTATGAAATTCACTCTGATTAGTTTTCAGAGATCACGTCAAAAATATTGTAGACACATCCTTAAATGATGGACTAAAGTTACTAACAAAATTAAATTTTGCGGGTGGTAGGACCTTGTGCGGGGTCCATCCGGATCGCTACCACCATTTTACTCGAAAACCTGCGGCTAAACAGCAGTGCTTGCACTGTTGTGCTCCGGTTTGGAGAGTAAGACAGCCGGTGTAATTAATGTCTATGGGCAGTGGTGATCACTTACCATCAGGTGACCCACTTGCTCGTTTGCCTTCTTGTCGTATAAAAAAAAAGCTAAATAAAAAAAAGACAAATACGAGTCACAGTCGCGCACCGAGAATTCCGCCTGCGTAAAGATTTTCAGTTTTTTCCTTGACCGGGGTTGTGAGATTTTGCTTTGTGCCAATGATCAATAGATTTTAATTTACTTGGAATTGACAGACGGGCAGAGAAACGGACGGACAACAAAGTGATCCTTGTAAGGTTCCGTGTTTTCCTTTTGAGGTACGGAGTGCTAAAAAACGTTATCAGTAAGCGATCTATAAAGTTTTGGCACTTTATCATTTACTTAATTTCGTACGAAAATAATGGTACAGAGACGTCTCTATAATGAAACTAGCTACACACAACTTGTAATTTCAAAGGAACGCGACATTGCTAAGACTTTGGCAGTCCTCTTGCTTTTATCGTCCTTGTATGGCAAACCAAGTAATCTCCGAGGATCGAGCACGAGTTTTCGAATCATGCGTAACGTAATCGAGTAGTAACGTTATCGAGAAATTCTTATGACGTTTGGAACAGCGTCCGCCCATGTGCTTATTCAACTAAAATTTTGTATGAGGTTTCTCGATTTGGATACGATAACGTGACGTTACGCAATTATTCTAAAACTCATGCTCGGCCTACTATAACAGTATCATGAACTCCGCCCAATGCAATATCTTGCCCTACGCTCCTTAATACACCGCATGTTGGATTTACTACTTTCATCCCGACCTAAACTTTAGTTAACAACCGACCCGCCTAATATTGACTTACAAGTCGGACAACGACTATTTTATTGTACCTTGTGGCACAGAATAACTAATAGTACTAACGTACAGAAGGTTCTCTCTCGAACAAGAGCCAAGTATAGGTATAAAAAATTACCTACTCTTACGACAGTTACCTGCTTACACGCGAAATTGAAACTTATCGTGTGACACGAGCGTTCTCAATCCGTTGGGCACCGCCGACACCGGTTTGGCGGCAAGGGCACAGGATTCCCACTCACCGATATAATGTATGTAGGTAAATAATTAAAATAAATCAATAGAGTAAACAGTGTGTATTAATTGAATAAACTACCTTCAATAATAAGTAAAAACACTTTACGATACACAAACATGATAACCTACTTGTCTACATACTGCAGATTTTTGTATTGGCGAAACATGTAAGTAAGTATATAAGTAAGTAAACACTTTATTGTACAAAAAACAGGATAAAACACAAGTTACAACAATAAAATTTGAGTACAAAGGCGGACTTATCTCTTCATGATGATGATTCATGCTAGGGATATTAAAATCACTCAACTTCACCTCGAACATTTAAGACAAATGTTCATTGTGACCGTAATAGGCAAATCTCATTTAAGACGTAGAGCGGCTTCTGGGTTTAATCAAAGTGCATTAATTTTGAAATTTAACTACGCGAAATTTGATCTTGAATAGTTTTATCGTGAGTTAGTTTTCCTTAAAGCTCTTGTTATATTCGATCAAAGTAATTAATAGTGAACTGAAAGTAGGTACAACTGTGCCATAATTTTTACTGTGTTTTTGTTCGTGAGTTTCGTGACTTGTTATCTAATTTTATTATTGGTCGAAGACTAGAGTAAGTTTAAACATTATTAACATTTAAACATTATGACATTAATTAATGGTAGGTAACCTATCACAACTCCGAAAAATCGCTTCACCTTCGCTTCGTTTCTCCTTTTTCTCGTTTGTTCGTATGCATTTTTTTCAGAAGTAGTAAATATTTCAGGATTTATTTCAGGACCATCGTATAGAACCCTTTAGAAGGTTGGGGTAGGTTTTTGTTTTATAGAAGTCCTAAAATATTTACAGTTTCAGAAACAAATGCATTCGGACAAAAGAAAAAAAGGTGAAACGAGAAAATGGTGAAACGTTTTTTCGGGCAAATGATAGGTAACCTAAATTAATCCATAAAGTAGTCGCTTCGCTATCGCGAGTCAAAAATCCGCTAGGATCGCTCGAGTCGAGTGAATTAAGTATATCTTTCACTCTCCACCAATGAGAGACAAGCTACTAAGCCTATGATTGGTGGAATTTGACAGATAGACCTCACTCGACAGCGATCCTAGCGGATATTTGACTCGCGGCAGCCCTCACCGCTTCAATGGAATTCCTGAATGACTGGATTTCTAAAAAAAGTTCGCTCAATGTGTAAACTCCTTTTCGCTGCATCGACTGACAGAGAGAATTATTAACAGAGTCTCTTCGGTTTGCTGTCGAAGGTAGAAATCAAGTAGAAATTAAAGAAGTCTGTACCAAATGTTTAACTAAAACAGAATAGGTAACAGTAAATAAATAAAATAAATTAATAAATAAATAACAGTATTAAATGATTCGCGGTTAATTGCATTAGACATGATGAAAGCGTGACCTGTTTTTTGTCAGTTTGCCCGTGATCATGATGCATGTAACTGCGTCGATATATCGGGAGCTCATCTAACCTATAAGCAACTAGGTATAAGGTAATCGCGGTCAATATCCCGTTTTCATTATGTCTAACACAACAGAATATGAAACAAAAACCCTTTTTAGGGTTCCGTACCTCAAAAGGAAAAAACGAAACCCTTACAGGATCACTTTGTTGTCCGTCTGTTTGTCTGTCTGTCTGTCTGTCTGTCTGTCAAGACCCTTTTTCTCTGGAACGCGTGGAGGTAGCATGCTGAAATTAATATCAAATACTCAAGCTTGCGGTCCCTTGAAGCTGTAAAAAATCAACCTTCTAAGTCAACGCAATTAAAAGTTACAGTCATTAAAAAGGTCGTTTCCATACAAATTGCCGTACTTTGAGTACCTAAAGGGTACTTTCAGTTGTCCTAGAAACTTGAAATTTGGTATGAAGGTAGTTCTTATAGCACAACCACTCCGAAAAGTCTCAAAATGTAAAAAAAATATGTCTGTCTATAGATTTCGCAGACCAATATAAGTTGACCCTACACTGCGTACATTTTGCTTAGGAGCAGGGCTCTGCTAACACTGGACTTCTTAAACATTACGGAAAAGCGTTAAAATCTTTCTACGGAACCCTCGTGCGCGAGTCCGACTCGCACTTGGCCGGTTTTTTTTTAAATCGATATCGCTTATCTCTTGTACCACGTTTAATAACAAGGCTTATCCCATTTTTGATGTTTAAGCCTTTACCTACCAAATGAGCTTTCACGATAAGTAGAAAGCGAAATGACAATAACTCGACTAAGAAAATTATGTACTTACACTTACCATGAGCCACGTAAAGCAAAGCTTTCATTAACAACGAATGTCGCCTAGGTACAGTCGAGTTCTTCAATATCTATACAATCAACAGTTCAAAAATATCTATACGCAGACCTTATTGCCAGTTACATAAGGTCCGTGTTTAGATATTTATGAACTGTTGGCTGCACAGATATTGGAGAACTCGACTGTACATAGGCAGTGTAAATATAATCAACATTTCCCGAACAAAGATATTACCAGTACAGCTGCTATAGGGGTAATATATGTGTTCCCTGCCAGCGATTTATATCTTACGTCATACCACTCCATTCAATGGGCTTGTTTTGTCTCAAACTTGTCACAGTGTACTTAATAGATTATAACGTTAGAGCAAGACGCAATGACAATTACATTTAGGTATAGACATAGCAGCGAAACCTTTCCCATGCGCCAGGCAAAAATCAACCTTATGACAATTGTTTTATTTCTCTGTATATGTCGAATGTACGTGAATAAATGTTTCTCTCTCTGTCTCATAAACATTTTTACAGAGAAAACTTTTTTCACTTTTAACTAAATAATAATATTATTTTATTCAATGGTCGTATCTGAGTTCTCATTAAGTGAAAGTCATTCTAATCCTATTCTCTTTTTTACCCGACTGCGCAAAGTAAAGGAATGTAATGTGTTTATAAGCCTATGTGTTTGTGCCTTTGTAGTGCTCTAGAGACCAAAGGCCGATTTTAATTATTCTACATTCAAACGATTCGTGTTAATTTTGCGAGTGTCACTAAAAACACTGCAGTAATAAAAAATCAACATGACGACATCTTTAAAAACTTGTCTGTCTGGCTTTCAGTCTGTCAATTCCGGCTTATCATTGAATTGTCAACACGCGTTTCATAGCTGTTTAATATCATTGCATTTTCATTTAACCGGAAGCTATTTTCTGACTTATTTTCTTAACTACAACAAACAATAAAATTATCCTGATTTTAGCAGAAATTAGCTTTTGATTAAATGAAATTAGCGGGTGGTAGGACCTTGTGCGAGGTCCGTCCGGATCGCTACCACCATCTTACTCACTAATCCTGCCGCTATGCAGCAGTGCTTGCACTGTTGTGTTCCGGTGTGGAGAGTAAGACAGCCGGTGTAATTACGGCCACAAGAGGCATTTCATCTTAGCTCTCTAGGTTGGCAGCGCATCTGCGAACCCTTCGTGGTTGCGGGTGTCTATGAGCAGTGGTGATCACTTACCAGCAGGTGACCCACTTGCTCGTTTGCCTTCCTTGTTGTATAAAAAAATGCGATGAATTACATGTTTGTCGACGATTTAAGGGACTCCGGTCAATTCCAAGTAAATCAAATCTTGCGTACTTCCCAATAACCTAGGATCGTGAAATTTGGCTCGAAACGAGGTCTCACAAATACTAGTCAAAGTCTCACAAATAAAAGTTTGTCCCTCAATCCAGTTAAGCTTGTACAGAACCCTCGGTGTGCGAGTCGGATTCACACTTGACCGGTTTTTTTGTCATTCGCGGCACTGAATTTTATGAGAAACCCAAACTTGCCTCGGGAAGCTAATCCCGGGATAAGAGAATACTCGGAGCATAAATTTTAAACGACACACCTGACTAAAATAGCTATTTATCTTTTTACCCGACTGCCCACGGAGGGTTATGTTTTTCGAGTGTATGTATATTCTACAGCCTAAACCGTTTGACAAATGAGGTGTCATTGTATTCGTCTCAGTTGCGATAGTGACATAGGGTTTTTGTTTCCCAGAATTGCAGTCGGGTTTTCCGTTTTTCATTTTCATTTTTTTTTTAATGTAATGAGGAAGGAAAACGAGCAAGTGGGTCACCTGATGGTAAGTGATCACCACTGCCCATAGACACCGGCAAATCCGGAGGGTTTGTAGATGCGTTGCAGTTGTTAGGTTATTCGTTCTAGAGGTTATTTAGTTGAAAACTGTGATTCTCGTAAGTGTGATTCTTTCGACGACTAGGTTTCGGCTTGTGTGGCTTGTAATGTGGCTTGAGCATAGATTTAGGTGTAAGGACAAGCCCTGCGGTACTCTGTTTCGTTTCAGTTTATGTCTCTAATTAAGACCAACGACGTGAGCCGCGCGCACGTCGCGCACGGGTAGTAATGAATGAAATGAAATGAAATATTTTTATTATTATACATATTATTTTTATGTCGGCTCGATTCACTGGCTATGCGGAGGGATGTAGCATCTCTCTGCATTTTGAACCGCATCTATCATGGAGAGTGTTCTGATGACCTGTTTGGGTTGTTGCCTGCTGCAAGTTCCACCACCGTACTTCGCGAAACCGTCTGTCCTTCCATCCTCACCACCTTGACGGTTGGCAGTCAGCACTGTCCGATTAAA
The DNA here is from genome assembly GCA_963691665.1 of Clepsis dumicolana. Taxonomy (NCBI): domain Eukaryota; kingdom Metazoa; phylum Arthropoda; class Insecta; order Lepidoptera; family Tortricidae; genus Clepsis; species Clepsis dumicolana. The sequence goes on from OY829509.1 coordinate 14,093,743, forward strand.
CGGAACTTTTTCTCTCGCATGACGAAGATATGGAATCAGCTTCCCAACATTCCCGAAGCGATACAGCTTAGGAATCTTTAAAAAACGAGCCTACCTATTCCTTAAAGGGCTGGCACCGCACCCGTGATTGCCCTCGTGTTGCAGGTGTCCATGGGCGGCGGTGCTTGCTTTACGTCAGGTGACCTTCTTGCTCGTTTGCCCCCTCTTATATGTATAAAAAAAATTACGGTAACAAGGTCGCGCACGCCTGGGCCTGGCTCACCGCCAGCGCCGGCGGACTTGGACTGCCGTTTCTATGTCAAAAGAGCATAATAATATCCTTATATTTATATCACTGGGCTTGAGGGTGTACTTATTTATGAGTTATAGTTAAGTCTTCATCGTCATCACCGACCTTTTTTACGTTTCGGCTACTAAACTTGTGCTAGCGGTGCAGAATTGACATAGACAGGTTTCAGCTAGAACAAAAAATATTTCATAATTATGTCTGTGTCCGACTGTCCGCCTGCCTGACTGTTCTCATTCTCAGACGGTTTTGAAAAAATAAAAAATGTTCATAAATGACCCGATCTTGGTGGAATTTTGTGATCAGGTTCAATAATTATAAATAGTTTTAGGAATTTTCAATCGATTCATTTTTAATAAAGAAAAAAGTTTAAGAATGAGGTCGCGAGGTCTACAGCTCACAGAGCCACTAGATAAATAAATGAAGAACACATCCGAATAAACCTCTAAGTAGGTAGGTATTACGTCAGCGTCGGATTCCTTGACAAATGTGCAGATTTGTCTGCCCCCATATTGCTACCAAACCGTCGAACACTAAACCTGATTTACAGTACATGATTGATGAAACTATAAAACAGGACCGTGACTGACTGACAGACAACGCTTCTAGCCTCTCATTCTACCACTTCCAGGACTTACTCCAAATCCTTCTCTGTGCACGCTGCTTAGGCTGTGGAATCGGTTACCGACCTCCGTCAGGCAATCTCCGTCCGTGTATTCGTTTAGGGAAAACTTGAAGAACTCTTATCGTATCTTATCTTAAGAAGACGTGGCTGACACCATGTCCTTAAATATTTACGAATTATTTTTTATCAACTGTGTTTGTATTTAGTATATGTATTGTATGTACATATATTATGTAGTAGTATGTTATAATACGGTTGGCTTTTGTATGAGTTCACGTATTGTATTATTATTTATTCGCCTTCACTATTTGTGATTATAAACGCACTCTTTGTCAGTCCCTTAAATTAACTACTCCTCTCTACCGCTCAAAGGTTGACTGGTAGAGATCCCTTATAGGGATAAGTCCGCCTTTGTACTGTATCTCACTGTTGATAACCTGTATTTATTTCTGTACAATAAAGCGTTTACTTACTTACACCGCACAGCTTAAACCACTAGACCTAGAGACCCGAACTTTGGAAAACATGTACCTTAAGTATCCTAAAGGTGCACTATAAGAAGGGATTTTCCGAAATTCCCACGCGATAGGGAACTGGCCCGTTTTGAAATATTTCACGGGGGCAAAGCCGCGGGGCTAAGCTAGTGATTGATGAAATTTCAGTAGGTATCAATTTCTTTTAAAGAAGGCATACGTACGAACAGCCGCGTGTAACAAAAAGGTAGAACGCCCTTAGTCCAAAAGATTAAACGTCCAACCAATGCAAAATTATCACTACATTTTACTTGCTTGGGTCTCGCAATCAATCGCCATTAAACGTCCAACCAATGCAAAATATTCACTACATTTTACTTGCTTGGGTCTCGCAATCAATCGCCATTAAACGTCCAACCAATGCAAAATATTCACTACATTTTACTTGCTTGGGTCTCGCAATCAATCGCCATTAAACGTCCAACCAATGCAAAATATTCACTACATTTTACTTGCTTGGGTCTCGCAATCAATCGCCATTAAACGTCCAACCAATGCAAAATATTCACTACATTTTACTTGCTTGGGTCTCGCAATCAATCGCCATTAAACGTCCAACCAATGCAAAATATTCACTACATTTTACTTGCTTGGGTCTCGCAATCAATCGCCATTAAACGTCCAACCAATGCAAAATATTCACTACATTTTACTTGCTTGGGTCTCGCAATCAATCGCCATTAAACGTCCAACCAATGCAAAATATTCACTACATTTTACTTGCTTGGGTCTCGCAATCAATCGCCATTAAACGTCCAACCAATGCAAAATATTCACTACATTTTACTTGCTTGGGTCTCGCAATCAATCGCCATTAAACGTCCAACCAATGCAAAATATTCACTACATTTTACTTGCTTGGGTCTCGCAATCAATCGCCATTAAACGTCCAACCAATGCAAAATATTCACTACATTTTACTTGCTTGGGTCTCGCAATCAATCGCCATTAAACGTCCAACCAATGCAAAATATTCACTACATTTTACTTGCTTGGGTCTCGCAATCAATCGCCATTAAACGTCCAACCAATGCAAAATATTCACTACATTTTACTTGCTTGGGTCTCGCAATCAATCGCCAGTTCATTTGCCTTCTTGTCCCGAACCCCTTTTTGACGCTGGTACCAATGAAAAGGTGTGACGAGAATATTGAACTACTTCTGTTTATAACCAGACGTAATGACAAAACGCGGCGTTAAAAGATTTAATAGTAAAAACAATCTCTTACAGTGGAACATAAAAGTAAAGTCTTAAATTGGTCTTTTAGTGGTAAGTATATGCCATTTTCTACTAAAAATTTTTACCTAAAATAATTACCCGGATCAGACAATCACCCGCTGTAACTGATTGGAAAAAAGAAAACATATGGAAAAAAGGCAAAGGCTTAGGCAACCAATATTATTATAATTAAGTTATTGTTATTAATAATTAAAATGTACTTATTTATATAATAAAAGCAATTTACAATGACATCAAATCCAAGCTAAAACTAATTAAACTAAAACTTAAAACTAAATTAAGGCCCCCGTGACATGGTGCCCAGGCTGGCAGCGTTTCCTCGCTGAATAGCGATGCTGTGCCCTAAGCACGACTTGTCGAATCCTGCGTTACGTTACGGTTATCGTATCGAGATCGAGAAATCTCATACTAAATTTTAGTTCCAAATACGCTCACGGGCGGGCGCTGTTCCAAACGTCATACAAACTCGTTATAGTTTACTATTCGAGTTTACGTGACGCAGGATTCGACAAGTCGTGCTTAGGGCACTGATTCTTTGAGAGAGAAAACTGCCAGCCAATTGGTCGCAAGTTGCATCGACCATGCGCTTTTGCAACTCTGAAATAAGCTTGTAAGCGCCAGGCCCCCATGGACCCAAGGTTTCAAACCCGACAGCAAAAAAATTGTAGTTCGGACAGAGAGTCTGGTATTTAGACATTTTTCGATGTTATTCATTATCTTACTTTATGTTTAATTATTATTTACATGGCCCAAATAAACTTCTAACTGCTAACTAAGTGTCAACTTAGATCGCTTGGGCAGTTTTCATCGCCGAACGACCACGGTCGCGTCCAATCCGTTTATCTCGTGTCAGATCACCGCCGTGCATATTGACTTAAAATTCAACCTGGCAAAATTTGCCTTCCTTTGGCCTAGACGCGGTTCCTTCGAAGTATTGGACAAGAAGACAAGAGTAAAAGATACATTCAAGCTTTTAAACACTGGCCTGAAAAATTATATTTAGTCTGTAATTGACACTATCAAAAAAGATTGAACACGTATTTTTTCTTTTGTCGATTAAACAAAAACATTTCCCGCGAGTCCTGAACTTTTACGTGCTTTATCTTTTACAACTTCTACAGATAAAGCAAAAAATACGAGTCTAATATAATATTTCGATAATCTAACTAATGGATTAATTTATTTTTACATTAGATTTAATTATTAACTTTTGATCAGAACACTCGCCTATTTAAAATTTTACTACATTCAAAATTCCGAACTCAAAAGTTTACTCTAAAAAAAATCGACGAACTGAGAACCTCCCGAAGAATTATTTTCTGAAGTCGTAGTTGTTTAAAAATAGGCCTAACAGAGCTCTTAAGTATTTTTTTTGTCTATCAGAACTTTCGGAAAGACAATGATAACCTTGATTCTGTGATTAGTTTTGTGATGGTATACAGGATGTAGGTACGTATATTGCATTAATAGGTATAATCGCAAAATTCCAAAAATCGGTGTTGAATTCTTCTGCCTTCTTTTCAGTGTTGTGACTTTTCCCTCTATATGTTTATTAATTTGCGACATGCAAGGAACTATGTGCACAAAAAAGCTTGCCATTCTGACTTTTTTTTTAAATGGAACCTTGAACATGCTGAAATAAAACACAATCGCATGTAAAAGCCGACGCTCGGAAGATTTTTAAGCCCTCTTCATTATTCATGAGTAAGGCCCGCAACGAGTCCGATTTCTTGAACGGCCCTTTTTACTGACTTCATACAAATTCCAAAGTTATGAAAATTAGAAGATGAAATTCCGGTATTAATTTTAATACTGGCGGAGATTAATTCGGTGGTAATGAATGATCCACGTTTTGATAAAGGCTTTGTTTTAACAAGTAGACCATTTGAAGTTCACAAGAAATGCCTTAATATTTCTGTTGTGCGTTATCGCTTGAGATAAAGTGTATTATTCTTACAGTCATGTTCAATTAATCTAATCGAATAGGTAACTAATTGTATTTTTTTTACCAAAAAACTGACCAGCGTGTATCCCTATCCCATTTATGATGTAAAATGCAGGTGACACTAAAGGTTCAACTTACTGGTTTAGTATCCAAGAATATGCACTCTAAATGTCTGGAAATACAGAGAAAAAAAAAACAAATGATTAATTCACACAATTTTAGGTTTCACCAAATTTTACAGTACAATAAAGCTTTATCACAATCTCATTCCACTCCCAATTGGCAATTTGTAATTAAAAACAAAAACCTTGATTACTTATGAACCAGCAAAGTACAAAAGCGTCTGCAACAAAACAATGGCCCTTTCGAAATCGGGCTAATCGCGAGATTAACTGTAATTATAAACGTGATGACCATCAAACGTCGAATTGTACCCGCAATTTTGTTCCAGAATTAGACCCGGGACAAACAATGATTGAGACACCTGTACAAAGGGAAATTTCAATATAAAACGTGTTGAATGGCCAATGTTGTTAATGAGTTTTCCCAATTTTTAAGGCAGGCTATGTCTACGCCAACAAGGTTGTCTGTTTTCTTTTTAATCATCGGGTTCTAATTTACGCCAAAGCAAAACAATTAATACACATTCAAAGCAAATTACTTAGCGTAAAAACACTTATTGTAACCGATTGCTAAAGCGAAAATATTCGGCATATGTTGCCGCCGAAATTCTCATTAATTTGTTCCGACTTGTTAAACGACCAATTCACGTAGACCCTCGGGGCCGCCTCGGCGTATACTACTTGTGCTTATTGTGCAGACAACGAGGAGTGGCGTAATAGGTCAGTGTGAATGGGTAGACGCATGTGACGGGATCAAAGAAATTCGCAGTATTATGGGACGAGACGTCAATTCTCCGAGTCAGGGATCGTAATTACGTTAGCATTACACTTTTAAACTCTGTGGACTCAGCAACGGTACATTTTGAGCTTTCCGCTCACAGAGCAAACGTGATACAGAGACATTAACACGAACCGGGGAAAATGTATGGATACCTAATTATTTATAATTGTGTTAACTTGCTCCTTTTCTGCGCCTCGAGATATAATGAGCCCTCAGGGGACCCAATTATTCTTGTACAGAACAAAACATTTACCTAAGATTAGGGATAAAAGTTTTTAATAAAACACTGTTTCGAACGACTTATTGCGTTCATAAAGTCCAGTGAAAACGACTGGCACTAAATCATAAAATTCCGCAGTTGCAGTTAAATAATGTTGCCAAAGGATGTTCAGAGAAACTGGCTGTTATTTTTAATGGCTACAGCCAAATCTGCTGTTCCGTTTGCATAATCATTTCTGAAAAATGGTAGCCAGTTTAGCTATATTTAATTACTCTGTCCGACTGACCCGTACTTGTAAATGCCGCTAACGAAAAGCAAACAGTCGTTTGAGGATTGCACGAAACAGATGTCAATCCTTTTATTTCATCCCATTTCCTTTTAATAAGAGAGAAATTTAGAGCCGTTTTATTTGGTCGAGTCGTATTCCAGCCGAATTAAGTCTTGGTTTTATTCAGATCTACATCGAGAAGTTTAAAAAGTACTTCCATTGTAAAAATGCTTTGAGGTCCTTGGAAGCTGTCTGCTGATCCTGCCAAGAGACCCGAAAAAATACTTTTCTATCGGCTTTTTCTTTTCTGGGGGAAGCGGTTTTTTAACCAGGAATGGTTATCAAAATATGAATAATTAGTGCTAGTGAATTAAATTCGATCTAACCTTAACCTAATATGATATTTCCAAATAGACAAGAATCTTTATTTTTTAGACAGGGTAAACTATGTCTAGCTGGCTTATGTTTGCAGAACTGCGCTGATGGCGCGCAAAGACTGATTATGTACAGGTGTTTGCAATTTTAGTTTTTTTTTATTTTATAACATATTTTTGTGCTCTGGATTTTTCTAAAGGCTGATTTTCTCCTGACCTTTGATGTATCTTTTTGTCTGAACACATTTCATCAAACGACTAAACAGAGAAACGTTTGTATTTTATTATGGATACCTAACTACGCTGCTTGAACATGAAAAAACCAAATCAAAAAAAACATGATGAAAATTAAACTAACAATTTTGAATACAAACGCATCTTTACGCACTCGCACTATGCTGTGGTGCGGCTGTCAATATTTTTTTTCTCCTTACATAATGTACCTCACCATACCATTCACATCTATTCCAGTAGCATTCCAGTCCAGTGATCGAATCCAACACTGGAATGCTACTGGAGTTATATGAACCGGCACTGGAATGTACTCATTCCAGTTAGCATTCCAGTTCAGTGACTGGAATGACGGTGTACTTTTTTTAATTCAACTCGCCCCAATGATCACGAAATCATTGTCACATGGTGTCTACCGCTTTTAAATGACTGGAATAATGTAAACGATAATGATCCAGTCCTCCACTAGGTTCGTTCACTGGACTGGAATAGGTGTGAACGGGTATAATTGAAGGTAACTTCTAGCAAATAATTAAATCTCAAACGTCGACTTCCAAATACTAACCAGGTATCATAATAACACCGCAACCATGATATACAACCTCTTAGCCCGAGTTTCGCAACCATCCATTTCTCAACAAAGCTGCAGGTACATTTGATTGTGGTCTGCAGACTTGCACTAATGGGCCACAAATGGAAACAGTAATTTAGTACAAATTGAAAACTAAAAACAATTATGTCGCCTATGTAGGCAGCGGGGAAAAACGTTCCAGATCTGAGTCGTTGTTTACAACGTTGTTCGGTTATTTTAAGCAACTTCTGCCGCGGTCATTTGTTTGAGTTGTCGCCGTAAATTATGTTGAATTAGTTTTTCTGAATCAAGGTAATTTTGTTCGATTATTTATAGCTCCTTAATGGCATTTTTGTCTCTTTATTTCAAGCCGGCTGTTTGTACACTTTACTACAATTAAATTTATGGTTTGTATTTAATGAAGATTAAAGGTGCCTAAATGTTTTATTTTCCACTGAGAGTATGTAGTAAGTAAAGGTATGAACTAAAAACAATTACATTTCTCACCCGCGACCACTAAGCCAAGTAATTGTTTTTAATTCATAAATATGGACCTCCGCAAAGTAACGCCTGTTTTAATAAACTATGTAAGTATAGGTATTTTAGGCGTTATATAATTTGGACTATCGTAGCTTCTTTCGGCCGACTTCCAACGACGTAACGTCCAATGATAAAGTCTAGTTAACCCCCGGGTTAGTTTCAAACTCAGGTCGGTGCAAGTGGGTCTTAGAGATTAAATGAAAGCGTATCTTAGCGTAGCGGTGGTTGATATAACGTATTCACCATGTGATGCTTGTGTGAGCGTAATTGCGTTAGTGGAGTAGAACCAATAAATATTAGGTACCATTTATAAATAAATAGCTAAATAAGGATGATGATGGATGAATGATTATAATTATTAACTAATTACATTGTTAGGTACTCGAAGTGTACGTCGACATAAGAGCCATAATATGGGACATATTTTTGAGTAAGCTGTATGCACCCATATCTTTGCCCTTAACTGTACAAAAAAACAGCAATGAAACTAGTCTGAGGGTCGAGCACGACTTGTCGAATCCTGCGTAACGTTACGGTTATCGTATCGAGATCGAGAAACCTCATACTAAATTTTAGTTCCAAATACGCTCACGGGCGGGCGCTGTTCCAAACGTCATACAAACTCGACAACGTTTACTATTCGATTTTACGTGACGCAGAATTCGAAAAGTCGTGCTCGACCCACTGTTTTAGTTCATTGAAATAGATGAAGTAAGTCTGACTTTTTCGCGAACGTACTGCATATTATTTCAATGAAATACCTATTTAGAACCTGTATTTAGAAACTTTTTAATTTTATAAAATAATTTTCCACCAGCCGTTCTACGACTTAATTACGAAACGGCGTAACTTTAAACGGCACTCACCGTAGTACCATACATTATCACTTCAGATGTTTGCGTAACGAGGACCTACGGCATTACGTATTTGCTATTACCATGGCTATTTAAATTGGATCGTTTTATTGCTTCGTCTTTATTATTTATGTTTCTGCATGAAGGCAGTAAGTGTTGCACCGACGTAGCTCTCTTGCACAGCAGCAAGAAAGATGTCACAGTACGAATGTGAGAAAAGTTGCTCCGTTCTCTTTGTATCTATGAAGCGTCAAATCGGTTTTTGCGGATACATATAACCGTTATGTTTTTGATAAATAAAGCTCACGATTTTTAGGAGCAACTCTCATTTCAAGAATAGAAATCTGATAAGTAAGCCGGTTGTTGTATGTATCCGACGTGCAGTGGAGATACAATATAACCAAAGAATGGTAGATCACGCATTGCAGTTTAATATCTCCTTAACGCAAACTGTTTTCCCCTTTACAATAGGGCGATATTATTTGATTATAATTAAATAAGATAATAAGGAGCTTACAACTCAAACTTGAGAAAAACGCCAATCTTTCGTTTCAACTCGACTAGATCGCTTTCAACTGTCACCGATTCCGACTACAAGCGACACATAATCGGCCACCTGCACTGATGAAATACATTAGACGGTAGCATTCGGGCACATTCGGGGGCGTATCGCGCGTAATGCTGAGTAATGGGTGGCGTGTGTCGTAATTATTTCTCGCTCATTAACGGCTACTGCTGACATCTCGAGTGAGTCAGCCAACGTGATTACGAAACACAAGTACGGAATAGGGGTGTTGGAAAGAATTTCGGGACTCGAATTGTGTTAGGTCTCAATTAGTTTAATCCTTCCTAGCCCCTATTTCACCATCTTTACAATTGTCAGTTTTATATGACGATTCGATCTACACTTCTTTGTCAATATGAAGCGCGCTGAAACAAAAGCTCTTTAAGTCAGCAGTTGACACCGAATTGTCATTAAAAACTGACAATTGTAAGGTTGGTGAAATGGGGGTCAGACGGCATGTGTCATGATTGGGATGTTACCAGTCAATACAAACAGACCAGACCAGGTGGCCAGTGAACAGACCAGTTAATACAAAGGAGGTCTCTATAACCCTATAAATGACAGCGTATCTCTTTTCAGGTCTGCCAATTATAGGGTTAAAGAGACCTCCTTTGACGACTATGTACTTTATTGCATAGAATGGACGCTCTTATGAATTTCTAACAGGGACATTTCAAGTACTGCGTTGTACGCGTAGTACAGATACTAAGAGTTTGCTATCTACGCATCTTTCTTCAAACCAGGCTATATATATACCTTAAATACAAAATAAGCGCCATATTTTTTGCAGCAGAGTATAAAAATACCTTACCTATACGTAGATGCTTTTTCGCGTAAATACAATTTTTTAAGCATGTTAGTAGCATACGCAATGGTGCGACCACGGTGGTATAACTTAGAACAAAATGTACACTTGGTTGTCCAGCTAATTTCAGTAGTCACTCAAGTTACATTGTATAGTATATACTTAAGTAATATTCTATTTGGTTGGGTTATAGACATGAAGTTGTTGTCACACGTCGATAGGTGGTGCTAATATCAATATAGTTTATACTGAAGTTTTAAATTTTTGAATAAATATTTTATTTTCGCTTAATAAATGCTCTCATTCATCTTTCCTTGTTTAAAAATGCGCTTATGCTAATTAATTATTTTGTGAGCACTGGTAACATCGACGTTTTTTAATTATAGTAATGTCTTATCTAAAATATCATTACACGCATCAGTTTTTCTTACGCTAGAATATTATATAGAATATTCTATGGACACTGGTTGAGTTAGCGTATCATTCTGCAAGTAAACCCTAATAAAATGGGGCGAAAACTTAGATTTTTAGTAATTTAGGAGGTTTTGATATTTATTTAGATTTTTTTATTTACTAAAAACAACGTACAGTGAAGGTATAAGTGGAACGGAACGAATGAATAATGGCCGCGATTATCTCTCTAATCTGTGGTTTTTCACATTCACCAGGTGTCTAAGTTGGAGTTGGAATGCCTGATAAAAAGAAAATGTGTGTGTGTGTAAAAAATAAAGCACTGAATGATTATCAAATTTATCAAAACGGGAAATTGGGCAATTTCTATTACACCATGTTCTAATGTATATAATAGAACATGGTGTAATAGCAATTGCTCAAAGTAAATTATTTTAACATTCAGGAAACTAGACGTCAATGACGTCATCGCATATTTTGCCGTCACACAGCACCAGATGTCGCTGTGTGCGAAACGTTGAAGTGACATCTCTATCTCAGTTATAAAAAGGTACTCTGTGGGTGCGACCTCTGACGAAAGAAAAATCTTTTGAAATTACTTACAGGCAAATAAGCCTACAAAATATTGGAGCAGAATAAGTAAAATATTTGATGAAGAATTTAGAAAACACACCATACTCACTGGTACATACTCATCGGCCACCTTATTTTCGCTCATTATTGTACAGTCAGCATCAGAAATAGCTAAGCAATCGAAGCGGTTACAGTGATCTGCACAAGCTCTTGGGTCTATAAAAAACCGGCCAAGTGCGAGTCGGACTCGCGCACGAGGGTTTCGTAGAAAGATTTTAACGCTTTTTCCCAGTGTTTTAAGAAGTCCAGTGTTAGCAGAGCCCTGCTCCTAGGCAAAGTTTACGCAGTGTGGAGTCAACTTATATTAACAGTTTTAAATAACAGTTTCAACTTATATTGGTCTGTTAAATCTACAGACAGACATAAAAGAATTATGATTTTGAGATTTTTTCGAGTGGTTGTGCTATAAGAGTTACCTTCATGCCAAATTTCAAGTTTCTAGGACAACTGGAAGTACCCTTTAGGTTTTCGGATTTCGGCAATTTGTATGTAAATAGCCTTTTTAATGACTGTATCTTTTGATTGCGTTGACTTGGAAGGTTGATTTTTTCACAGCTTCAACGGACCGCAGGCTTGAGTATTCGATATTAATTTCAGCATGCTACCTCCACGCGTTCCAGAGAAAAAGGGTCTTGACAGACAGACAGACAGACAGACGGACAACAAAGTGATCCTATAAGAGTTCCGTTTTTCCCTTTTGAGGTACGGAGCCCTAAAATAGAGCCGTGCTTAGATCATTGTGAACGCGTCGGTCGATTAGCCTTTATTGCTACTGTCTGTAGAAGCATTAATTTATTAAATAATAGTTTTCACAATAACTATAATAGCATGGTATGATATTGTAAATTATGTCTATCAATCATCATCAGCCTATCTACGTCCCACTGCTGGGCACAGGCCTCTTCTCAGAATGAGAGGGCTTGGGCTATATATAGTTCCCAGGCGGGCCCAGTGTGGATTGGGAACTTCACACACACCATTGAATTGCTTCGCAGGAGTGTGCAGGTTTCCTCACGATGTTTTTCCTTCACCGAAAAGCTCATGATAAATTACAAATGTAATTTCGCACATAAATTCCGAAAAACTCAGAGGTGCGGGCCGGGGTTTGAACCCACGACCCTCTGCTTGCGAGGCGATAGGTCAAACCGCTAGGCTATCACGGCTTCTCAAACCGCTAGGCTATCACGGCTTCTATCTATCAATAACAAAACATAATTGTATTACTTTGTAAACACTTTGAAGATATCTGAGATCAAAACACTCAATGTTCTAGCTTGTACGGCAGTCCTAACAACTGCCTTACAAACGTAAACAAAACATAATATAAGTTTTTCTTCAAATACAGATTACCTAAGACGTCGTAAACGCAGTCAATAAAGATCTCATGTCTTATAACGATAGTTATATAACTGTGAAAATGTAAACAAAAGCGCAAGCGCACTTAATTTGCTATCTTATGTAGGTACATAAGACTCACCGCATAATCAATCACCCACTCTTTTCTTACTATTTATTAAAAAGGTTTCTTTGATATCCAGCGGCACTAAATTTAGCCCAGTCTATATACAAAACTAGCTTATGCCCCGCGGCTTTGCCCCCGTGAAATATTTCAAAATGGGCTAGTTCCCTATCCCGTGGGAATTTCGAAAAATCCATTCTTAGTGCACCTCTAGGATACTCAAGGTATATGTTTGCCAAATTTCAAGTCTCTAGGTCCAGTGGTTTAGGCTGTGCGTTGTCTGTCAGTCAGTCAGTCAGTCACGGTACTGTTTTATAAGTATAGATAGATTATCTATACCTAACATGGAAGGTCACGTTTTTTACCGCTGAGTATACGAGTGCGTATTAAATATCTACATATTTCGACGACCGGATGGCCTGAAGCTTGAGATCTCGGGTTCGATTCCTGGTCGGGGCAGATATTTGTACCTACCTATGCTGAATATATTGTACGTAAGTATGAATCTTTATTGTACATAATACATGAAGTAGATACAAAATAAGTAAGTAAGTGAATACGAATGTTTGCTCTCGAGTCTTGAATGTTTGATACATGGTATTTATATGTGTTTATCTGCTGTCTGGGGTTCATAACACAAGCTCTGCTTAATTTGGGACTAGGTCAATTTGCTGCTGCCTATCCGTTGACGTTCCGGAGCAGAATCAACCGAACAGTCATCAAAAACTGTCATTGGCCCAAGTCTTTTAGCCGCCATCAAAGAAAAAAGAATAGAAATAGGTCAATTTATTGGTGTCAATTGTCCTACGATATCTATTTATTGCACTTATCCAAAAACTTCATCCGTGTGCGTATCAGCGCTCAGTGATCAACATTGCTCATTTTTAAAAGTGAAAAACTGATATTCTGCAACAATCCGAGGACCGAAAACGAAAAGCGACATGAGTGCTGCTTGAGGGACATTTGTTCTTGGTACACGAGAATCGATACTCTACTCGATTGTAATACACGGCAGGGATGTTATGCATATAAAATTTTGGATTTGGATACGGATATTGAAACAATATTATACCGGTTTCGGATAGGTACGGTTAGGTACGGATATTAAATTATTTCAGATTATCCGTTAGTTTCGAAAAGTTTCGGTTACGAATATTACTTTTTTTTTTAATTGTAAATCAAAGCACAATTGTGAATAATTTGACTTTATTTTTAAGTTGTCATTTTCAATCAACCATTAAAAACTACTCAAAATGCAATAGTAACAAAATCATATCGGCTCGGCCGGACAAAAAAATGTGTCTAGACTGCCCCTATTCGAAATTATCCGAAACTTTTATTTCGGATTTGGTTACGGTTACGGAATTTTAATTTCGGATATCCGAATCCGATAGTTTCGGTTACGGTTACGGAGCTCCATAACATCCCTGATACACGGCTTTGTGCTTCGGCCCTTGCTGACCGCACAGCGATATCACTTGCGGTCCGCAGCTGCGTGCCCGGCTATCTGAATTACTGTGCAATTGTGCATTCAGCCCCAAGCCGTGGTCGAGCAAGACGCTGTGAAGTCAATCCTAGCACATTGCACAGCTATGAAGTTTCTGATTATTGACAATGTTAACTGTAGGAGAAAAATGCTAGACTTGCTTCTAAGTAAGCATCTAGTCTAGCATTTTTCTCCTATGGTCAATAATCAGAGACTTCATAGCTGCGCAATGTGTCAGGATTGATTTCATAGCAGCAGGGCACTATAAGATATTGGGTAAGTAAAAATTTGGTAGTAAATTGACAGCTGTATTGTTAGTTAGTATAGTAGGTAGTTAGTTATCGACGTAATCGTAATAAAAAAATGCAAGTCTGAAATTTCAGTTTTTGTTCTTGACCCCCGACCCAAAAAAGTATTTTACAAATTTGACGAGTGACCGTCTGTAACTGCTGGTTTTATCCGGTTTTTAAATCGAAGGCTAATTTAATCGAAATGGTTTTTCAGCTTTTCTAAGTTGTTGGATGTTGTTTTATAAATGGATTTAATACACCCCTAAAACATATGCGTTCAGTTCTAATGGAGATAAATAAACTCGTAACTCGTAACGTTTATTTTTGAGACAAGTTTAACATATACTGTATTATGTAGGTACCTAAAGACGATCAATTAGGGTAGCTTGATTAATGAGACTCGTAAACTTACGGAAAATTCATTAATTAGATCAAGAAAAAAATGTGCATGTTTTAAATACAATAATGATCATGATTATTTCCTGAGTTTGCTATCAAATTATCACCTGTATCCAGTGAACTGAGCATTTGTCTAGTTTTGAACAAAATTATAACAATTTTGACAAAATAAACAATTGCTTGCTGTTTATACATTTAGTAATTTAATGTTGTGACTTATTAGGTTACTTAAACACAGAAAATTTAATATGCAGTCTTGATTTAAGCGTTAGTTCAGTGATGAAATATTATAACGTTTGCCTAGGAGTTAAACTTTGTTGTTTTAGCTAATACTTATAAACACGTCTGGCCTTGTCAATCCGCTATACTTAGTAGACATTAATTAACAGAATAGGCACAAACGCAACTATACGTGTAGATTTTTTATCTGAGATTAGGTTTTTTTTTTTCATCCTTTAACTCTTACCCTTTTTTTTAACTAACTAATTATAAACCAGGTATTTTGCCCAGGTACTCGTACCATACCTTACGTACTCGACCCTTTTAAAGGTTAATTATCGATCAGATTTAGTCCAGTGGTAACTTTAATAACATTTATGTCGTAATAAGTAACAAGCTAGGTATTGTCCGCGACCTCCTCTGTTTAGAATTCGGTTATCGCTATCCCGCGGGAATTATACAATTTTTCCGGATAAAAGATATCCTGAGGTTTAGTCTAAGGTATAAGCTATCTACATTCTAAATTTGAACCAAATCCGTCCAGCCATTTCAGCGTGAAGATGTAACAAACACTCACAAACTTTAAGCTTTTATAATTATTACTCGGACATCTTGGATAGGATTAAGTCCCAAAATAAATTATTATTATAGTGTTGCAAAGAAAGATTTGCAGTACTTCAACACAATAAACCTATCTAGAATAAAAATAAATAAAAACAATGTTTAATCCTATACACCAACTTCCACCACTGTAGATACATTTTGAGAATGCTAAATTATTAGCATGAAGCTACCGTGAGACTCATTCATAATCCCAATTTTAATCGGGATAGTGGATAGTCGGTGCCCCCAAGTTGGAAGACTGTGATAAATACTGCGTCAACGGCGAATGTGAACGAGCCTTTACAGAGTGATGTGATCAGTGTAGTGTGCTACCCTGCATTTGACAATAATAAAAATAACGATGAAAACGAGGGTAGTTGTGTGCCGCTGTCAGTTGCGCCTAGTAGTTGCGCGAGGAGAGCCGTGGCACGCAGTGTGCGTCTCGCCGCCGCTGGGTCGTGCACTCCCAGAGGAAGGACTACAAATTAGTCCGAAACATGTCGGGCTAAACTCGACTTATATACGTGAGTGATTCGTTTTTATTTCATTATAATGCAAAATTAATTTCCCTGAATGTCAAACACTTACAATAAACCGACAAACAATTTCATCAATGTACAACTTGCCTCAACAAGTACAACTTAGCAACTTTTGTCTCAATATAGTTCCGGCACAAGAGTTGTCCAACTCCATACAATACATAATAGGCTTCCTTGTCGATATTATCTCTGAAGGAATTCGTTAATGTGGTGATTTTTTCATCGTACAAGCCCTTATAGCGGCGATACGTGCCTTATCTATAATCTCACCTCTTGGCACCCCAAATCGCTTATTATTACCCCTGGTGTGAAGTTAAATAGAGCTAATTGGTTTTAGAAGTGCATTTACATGAAATGTAAACAACAAAAAGTATTGGTTAACAGCGAGTCGGACTCACCCAGGCGTTCCGCGCCATCTTTTAATAATATTTGCCATACTTTACCTATAGTCTGCCCCCCGACTACGAACTGCAAAATTCGAACTTCGTATCGTGCCGTCCCACTCAAGCTAATATTTAACACGAGAGGGAGCGGGACGATACGATACGAACTTCGATTTTCGAGTTTCGTAGCATGGGGGCTGTTCACTGTAGGATAGACATGCAGGCGGACAGCGCCATCTCTTGTCCTACAATAAAAGTAGTGTTATTTCTGCAGACATCGTTATATTCTTTCCTGTGATCTTTTACGTACATCTATTATGATTGTTATAAGTCACTTTTTAAAAACGAGATTTTAATCTCAAAATGTAGAGCACTCAATAGATTGTAAGTAAGGTTACAAATATTTATGTAACTCGTCTTTTTTATCACTTTAAAACAAGATGTAAAAGAAATTAAATTATACTATATAAACAAAAAATAAATAAATAATATCATGGGGCAAAATGACACCAATTGACCTAGTCCCAAACTAGGCAAAGCCTGTACTACGGGTGCTAGAAAACGGATAAACATACTTATGTAGATAAATACATACTTATATACATATTAACATCCAAGACCCGAGAACAAACATTCGTATTCATCATACAAACATCTGCCCCCACCGGGATTCGAACCCGGGACCTCATGCTTCATAGTCAGGGTCGCTAACCACTAGGCCATCCGGTCGTCGGTTTAGATGTGAAAAGGGATCTAAAATCCAATCTGGCATATTCATGCCGAGAATAACTTAATACCGTTTCATCATTTAAAACTGTTATTATCTAAATGAAAAGGTACAGGGAGAGAACATGTATAGTCACTTTTTTAAAAAACGAGATTTCAATCTCAAAATGTAGAGCTCTCCATAGATTGTAAGGTTACAAATATGTATGTAACTCGTCTTTTTTATCACTTTAAAAAGATGTAAAAGGAAATAAATTATATTATGGATAATAACATCGTTCCATACTTTCAAGTCGCGATAACTCAAAAAGTTGCTTAGGTGACTATAAATTTGTTCTTTCCGAGTACCCTTCAAATGTTATCACCTATATACAGACCCCTTACTATCTGGCTGAATTAACACCTGTCGAAACCTCGTAACTGTGGCATATTCTCTAATGCAGCCTCGTCCGCGGCCTTTATCGCTAGTCTGACTTTGGGACTATAATGACAAGGGATTTGAAACTTCAACGCCGAAACAGCCACGAGTACTTACATACCTAAACATAGAGAAAATACCCCGGGGCAGTTTTTGACGCGTACACTCGCAGCCCCGAGGGCAGTCTCACTTACGGTAGTGAGTAAATACCGTTTCGGTATTTCGGTGACGAAACAGTGATAAACCCATAACGCCGTCTCTTTAGATAATAACTCCCCTAAAGCATTTATCACTTGAGAGCGGATTGGAAATAGCTATACTATGTATTAACATTATGGATATGCCTATACTCAGTTTATTTAGAAATTAAATGATCAAATTTGCACACGCTTTTAAGAAAAACAAAGAAACTATTTTGAATTGTGTAAACTTGTACGAGGAAAACATCATTAATCATCATCATTTTCGAATTATCGAAAAACCTGTACTGTGGTAGTTTGACCGTTAATTCTAATGTTAAAATAAAGGGAATAAGTAT
Source organism: Clepsis dumicolana (assembly GCA_963691665.1). NCBI lineage: Eukaryota > Metazoa > Arthropoda > Insecta > Lepidoptera > Tortricidae > Clepsis > Clepsis dumicolana. Next base: position 14,111,807 of record OY829509.1, read on the forward strand.
ATTTAAAGAGAAATGTTTTATTTTAATTGAAGGAATTTTAATACAGCTCGCACATAACTATATCGAAATTATTTATCAGAAAAATAAAGTATTTCAAAAAGTAACAAATGATGTTTTCGTTTATTATCGTCATAATTTCTTTTGGGAGAATTTATAAAAGATTCCGATCAGTCACTTGTTTTTTTTTTGCTGCAAGAGTAACAAATTGCACTAATCATGTCCATAATTAATGTAGGTAGTAAAAGCTATTTCAAATCCGCTTCAAATCACAGAAAGTTTGATACGATTTGGTCAATCCTGAAATAGCAGAAAACAAACTTTCGGTAATTGCGACCAAATGTGAAACGATATGAACAAAATATGAATATCTGGTGCAATAATTGCGTTTCCATAATGAAACGAATTTTCCGGACGACGACGCCCAATGAACCGTTACGCCGAAAATATTTTACTCTGACAATTTAAAAATCTGTCAAGTGCGAACCGCGAATCGCATGTTGGGTTTCTGTTTCGTTTTGAAGACTGAATAAATTGATATAGTTATTTATTGATACATTACACAATAAGATTTAATTGATTTCGCAATATCCACTCAACATTCTTGGTATTTCTTGTCTAGAAAGATACAGAATTTCGATATACTAAATAAAGTAGAAATCTTTTTGTTTGTCCTAGTCAGTTCAGATTAGGTGATAGGTATTCGAAAATTGAGTATTTAATTTCTTATTGAATTGATGCTTATGCAGACTCTTTACAGTTCATAGACGGACGGACACAAAAAAAAATATTTATTCTCTACAGTTCGTTAATTTTTGACAGGTAAAGACTTCCAAAACCATGACAGCCATAATTGCATGCGCGATATATTTTAACATGCCACGCGTTGGCCTCGGAAGCGCGATATACGCGATCAGAATTATTTGTGAAGGTTAGCATAAGCCATTTGAGCAAGCTATGGACTGTAGAATAAAAACAAGTTATTGTCTACGAATAATAATATCTATGGATGCGTACCATGATAGGCGTGGAAAAGCATCTGAACTTCGCCGTGCGTCGACCAGGCGTGGCATTTGTGACGTGCGGGCTTGTGTCATGGGAGTTTCGGTTGTGAATATTATTATGTTTTGCGATAGGTATTTAATATTTCTCAAATTATGCCATCGTGTATCGTGAAGTGGTGTACCTTAATGATATGAAACACACTATAATTACCTTTCTTATGTAATATACAATTTATAAACCCATAGCTGACATTTACGCCGTCCTCGCTAAGCAGGATAGCTGGATGATTCGACCGAACATTGTCGAGAAAGGCCGAGCGCAGTCGACGTATGTCGCCGCTTATTGGGGAGCAGCGATTTTCGATGAGCGAGTGTCATCAATAGTCATCATGTCAGTGTCATGTTACAGAGCCATATTTTCGTGCGCCGATGTATACTTAGGCGTTATGCTTCCATATTTTGATTGTTCGCTGGGTATTACTGCAGATGATACTGTACGAATAACTGTTACAGGTTGTACATTTAAATAATAGTCTTCTGATCGCATTTCTGAACGCCTTCGATGATCAAATAGGTTTAGTAGTCGTTTTTTTAATAAAGAGTACTGACCAAGGTTAAGTAAGTCTAGGAAAGCTCTGGACGAGATCGTTAGAATACTGGATATACGTATGTAAAAATGTAACAGTGGATGTATGTTAGCTGCTATTGGTAATCTATAATCATAAAACAAAGCCGTGTTAGTTACAACACTTATAATATAACTTAAGAACGGCTGAATCGAGTTTTATGATCTTTGATTTGTTGGATTTGAATCCGCCCCGAATAGCAGAATAACTATTAAAATATCGGAAAAATTTACGGATTCAAAATTATACAGAAAGTTAGTTTTAAATCAACAAAAACAACTCACGTCACCCATACATTGACTTTTAGGTGGTACGAAGTTCGCCGGGCCAGCAAGTAGATGATAAATATGATAATAGTAAATTTGTGTGCAAATAATAATGAAACAGTAAAAATAGCTCCCATTTTTAGGTAACTATGGTTAGTAGCTATTACTATGGTGTCGCTAAGAAAAGGATTCTCATTTTACACCTGGAGCAAAGCAGCGAGCGGAAGGGACGCGTGAGTCTCCCGTTAAAGTTTCCGACCTCATTCCCGCCGTCGCAGTGAAATCCAGACATGGCGGGCTTGTTTATAACAACAAAGAGTGCGTAATAGTACTTTTTGATATAAGTGCGGAAGGTATGTCATTTTGCACGAGTCCCGAGGTGTCTAGGCCCGTGCCGCTAGGCGAGGGTCGAGACTCGGGACAAGTGAAAATGATCCTTCCGCACGTATACAAAACGACGTTTTTTAATACATTTGCGAAAAAAATTACGATGAGTGGCCGGGCCCGGCACGAGGTGCTCCACCTCCACCCGCAGGGCCTCGGCTCCGTCTTCCTCTACCGCCGCCTTAGAAAAATAAAAAGCACTAGTACGAAAAATCCAACTTTCCGCATGATAGGTACGTAGCTACAAAAAGTCCACTTTTTGAGCACCTGTATTAAAAAACATATTGTCAACTAAGCCTGAAAAGGTTTTTAATTCTAAGAGGCTTTGGACGCGATTAATATCGCTCTTTTATTAATATTGGCAACTTTACTAGCTTTTGTTGGATATTCTGCCGACGAGCAGAGTAAATCCACCGGCTATTTTTAGCAGAGATAGTTATAGAGAAAGTTTCGAAGAGGATTAATCATTCGTTAGAAGAGATCTGTCAGTGGGTATACCAACTAAGAAGCTTTATTGTTGCTTGCATTTCTGTTGTTTTTTTGTTTTTTCTTTACTACATTTTTACATATTTTCAAAATTATGTGATCGATGGCGGTATTATATTTTAGGAAGTTGAATGTGAATTTACTTTTGTACCTAATTTATCATAAGCTTCTAGGTGAAGGAAAACCTCTTGCTAAGCAATTCAGTGATGTTTATGAAGCACACAATCCCCACACATGCATTCTTCCGCGTGATAACTATAGCACAAAGTCAAAGTCATAGTCAAAGTCAAAGTATTTTTATTGTAGACTGTGGGTACACAAATACAACAGTTGTTATGTTTTTTACAGACGTTCCAACACAATCAGCCAGTTTTGGCATACAATATTTCTTAATTGTATTAAAGATTTTACACTACATTTTAAATTACAGTGACTTATATTACTTAGATTCATAATTTCCCATTCATTTTTACATGTCAAGCATTTCTTACATCTACAAAGTGGTCATCTATTCTATAATACGCCTTCTCCACACACCATTTATACAGTTTAGCTTTGTATTCTGGGAAGTCAGTTCTTTTTAGTTAAAGTCAAAGCTATCTAATACTGAAAAGAGGCCAGTGCCCAACATGGGTAGTCCTGTAAAATACGCACAAGAAACTACAAAACAACAACAATTCACATACTTAATTGAAATCACAAAAAAATAACACAGACCCTTATTTGATTACAACTTCGGTACACAATGAATATAGTCTAAATTGGGTTTTATGACAAATTATCGTTCAGGAAAATACTTTTATTCCTTGTTTTATAGTGATATATTTTATGACCACTTAAGTTGGGGACTCCATAGGTACCGTTAGACAAAACGGCGGTTCCAAAAACAACTTTAAACGGGAATAAGTTTTTTAATTTTCTTTTTATAAATGCATTTGCAAATTGAAAATAATGCTAATATTTTAAAAAGTGGTCATGAATTTCACTCTGTAGTCGTGGCCGATAAGCAAAACAGTAAGCATAGCCTGTTTTCAGTTATTTAACAAATCTTAATCGTTCAGTGCACTACTTAGTTTTTTTTTTCAGGACACTGCCTTTCATCTTATTTAACAAAAGGCAAATTTACTTACGTTGGTTAAATAGTGACAAAGCTGAATTTATCTAGACACACGGCAGTGTGTCAAGCCAAGATCAAGATAAAGGAACTGACGACGCGGCAGCGGTCTGTTATATTACACGAACCATTTGGAGCCACTTTTGACCCCTGAATAACTCAAAATCTATTTAGCATATAAACACAATAAATTTTGTTTAATTCATCAAAACTCTTAAGATTAACTAGAACCCCATTCATAAACATAGCTCAATCGATTATTGAGATAAAATCTAGTTGACTATTCTAGGTCCAGTTGGTTATTTATTTATTTATTTTCGATAAAACTCCATAGGAACATTAACCTAAACACCGTCAATTGTTTCCTAAAATAGTTACGGTTAAGTATGTGAAACTATGTATAATCGTACCGTTTTTAATTCCGCCTAACGTGCTGGCCCTATTCGGGCGGCGGGTGGCAAATGAGTTCATTGTTTGTTCCGATCCATTTTTTACGCTACACCCCCACCAGGGACTATTTCAAACAAACTGCTACAAAGCAAAACATAGGATACTCTAATTTTTTGGCGAAAATGAGAAAAGCTGTTCGAGATTTCCGGATTAAATTCACAAAGGAATGTTAAAGCTGAAATTAACGTCACACGCTTTGAAACTCGGTTAAAAATTACTTATCATGATTTTCTTCGCGTGATACTAAAATTCTGTTATTTTTAATAAAACTTTGGCCTCTCACCGTGACCTGATTGGCTGTTGGAGAAAAGTTCTTCACTATTTTTTTATTAAAAAAAATCCTTAAAATTTATTTTGTAATTAATAACTTCTAAATACGAGTACCAACTTACTGAAAAAGCTTTAAAATAACATAATATTGCCAAGTAAAATCGAAATCTACGCGAACTGCACCATCACAACAAAAATGACAGACTTTGGCTCACATAAAAGTTTTAACGATAATTGTTAAACGTGACAAACACGCCCATTCTAAAAGCCAAAAAATGTGTTTCAGAATATCAAAAACTTTCAATCAAGACTACGGTCACTCTCTAACGTGTAGTCACTAATGTTCCATATTTTGGTGCCAGTGTAAAGAAATATTTATTTAACAGAATCATATGACCAAAAGATCACTAGTCGGAATGGTGTGTCGAAAGTTGGAATGCATGACTTAGTTCAAATATTGTTAACAATGGCACGTGATGAAGCCGCGACTGTGACTGTTTGTAAAGCGCATGATTAACGTATTTCGTTTATATAATGATACGTATTTTAATTGTAAGTTTATTTTTGTATGTCAATGCTTTGAATCTTGCATGTAATGTATTAAGTTAAAGGTAAACTTCCGTTTTCCGAAACAAAAAGGCTAGATTACGTAAAAAACATAAATGTAATTTATTTACTCTCCATTCGATTTACCTCAAAAAAAATATGATGGATAATTTCGCTTACAGCTACAAACTGTGTAGTCGATAGGTTAGGTAAGTATACTCAGTTATATGCTTATATGTAAACAAAATTTCTTAGAAAAAAATATAACGAAAGATTTTATACAGGAATTCACAGAATGTTTTGAGATTTAATTTAATTTAATTTGTGCAGATGAGATAAAATAGAAACGTTGAGATGACAGCCGTGAAATACTAATATCGACTATGAATCGACAGATATTTTGCGCCAAACTATTAAGTCAAAAAAGTTTTTATATTCTAATGCAATACAAGGTCTCTTCATCGGACACCACATTACAAAAACAACAGGAGAAAAGGTGTAATACAAGGTAGCAATGGGTGGCTTTATCGCTACAGAGCGATCTCTAACAGGTAAACTTAATTAAGCATATCACAAGGTGTATTACGAACCAAAATAAAGAATTAAGCAAAAAGGTTAATGAAACATCGGCCGAATTATGACATCTTTGTCGCTCAGGTGTTAAACAAACAAACCTATAACTCCGCAAAGATAAAGATAATATAAATACAACGAAATCATCTACTCGTGCACAGTGTGCCACCGCACATACTTGTGCTTTGCTGTCCAATACCTTAACTATTTTAACATCTCTTAACAACTTTTCTCTAAAACAAAAATGGCACCTGGTGTCATTTCTAACGCAGAAACTATCATTAATAATTCTCTCGTTGAAATTTCTGCCGTTCATAATGACACCCTAATTAACGCCTTGATAGCTCATAAGGAGCTTTCACTTGAAGGAACGTGTCCCATTGACCATACTAAACCATTCGTCAACGGAGATATTGGACTGGAAAAAAATCAAAACGGAGTGATGTGTAAGGAAAGCGTGAATGGAATCGAAGTGAATGGGAAAAGGATTGATCTGACCCTTGAGAAAACTTGTCCTATTGATCACGCAAACTTTGCTGATCCAATTGTAAATGGTCAAAATGGGATGAAAGACGAAGACGGGAACGGTGTGATTGAAAAGCCGATCCCGAAGAAGCCAGCTCGTAAGGTTGTAAAACCAAAAGTTCTTAAGAACATGGAATCACATGACTACCTGTACGATCGCCTGTATGACAGCGGTTGTCCTATAGCGGTAAGTAAAACTAATAAATAAGCGACAGTTAATAAAGAAACAAGGAAACCCAAAACATTTTATTTAAGAATCTCGTGTAAATTTGGCTTACAAATTCAATAATTTATTAAATCAGGCGTTACTTTGCTTTTGCTTTTACAGATATAACTATTTTACACTTGTGATCGCGGGTGAGCAAAGTGATTGTTTTTAGTTTACAAATTAAAACAATTTTTTTCCAAAATTTTATCGTATATCTATTTTACAACTTTAAAGTAACTCGAAAACTTTTGAGGCATTCACAGATTCGAAATTATATTAAGCTTGTAAACTTTTAATTAAGTTAGTGTTCGGTTTCGCGGAATTATTTAACCGTAGGACTTCGCAATCTTTTAAATTTCCCGGTTTTAACGGCCAAACTTTCTAATATGTCTAAAGAGTTGATCAAGACCCGATAAATCTTAAGTTGCTGATTCGGTCTACCAGACACAGGAAAACCTATAAGATAGAGCTAAAGGTTTAATTTAGATGGCTAAACTAAAATATGAATGAAAATGAAATTAAATTAAAATGAAAATTTGAAATGAAATGAAATATTGTTAAAGCCTAACTTAACTGATATCCTCCTTGATTTTTCTGAGTGTTTCGTTTCAAATAGTTCAACGGCGTATACTCAGAAAATGAAGTTCACAAGTTATTAAAACTGGCGTTAACTTTTGATAAGGTACTACTAAGCTAGTATTTGATTTTAGCGGAATTTGAGACCTTAGATATCGCTACCATAGATTTAATGTATTCAGGCTCATATCAAATCCTTTCGGAACAAGCAGCTGCTATCTTTTAGTATTATGTTTTAGGTAGGTAAAACAAGTTTAGTCTTACTTACTTTAAATCCTAATGCACACGAGATTTGTACATAAACGGAATATTTAAGTAGTTTACAAAAGGAATGACTGGCCTCTGAGTAAATGTATTGTTCAAACTAACGCGAGCATAGTTCGCTAGACGCGATACTCGTAAATTGTAATCGAAGTACTAGTAAGAACCGAATTTACATTCTACTCGTACTCTTGTTGGCAGAAATTTGTATTTCAAACATAAATTCAAAAATGCTGCACGGTAGAACAATCGTCTTCAAATTTATTGGAATGGTCAATATGTAAATATATCTTAGCTCTTTTGTTGGGCAGAGCAAAGTTATAGGCCGCGCGATGAATTAAGATCGCTCGGCGAAACTGGTGGGGGCAATTTGGCGCATCTGTACAATTGCGCACAAAATTGTTAAGTTCTGAGTGTATTTCTTTGAAATATATTTTTCTTATTTCGTATTTTTTTGTACCTTTAGTCACCTAACATCACTCGTTTTTGCGTGACCTATTTTGCTAGTATGTTTATTCAGAATCTTGTTAGTATTTTTTACGTGCTTTTAATTACCCATGATTTAATTAGTTTCCTTTTTGACATAACAATTCACGTCGTAAACCATTTTCCTGGCTTGTCATGTTCAAACTTTATACGACCGGATAGCCTAGAGGTTAGAGACCCTGACTAAGAAGCTTGAGGTCCCGGGTTCAAATCCCGGTCGGGGCAGATGTTTGTATGATGAATATGAATGTTTGTTCTCGGGTCTTGGATGTTTAATATGTATATAAGTATGTATTTATCTATATAAGTATGTTTATCCGTTGTCTAGTACCCATAGTACAGGCTTTGCCTAGTTTGGGACTAGGTCAATTGGTGTCAAATTGTCCCACGATATTTATTTATTTATTTATATTTGGGCATTTTTTTCACTAACTACGACATCATAACGTACTTACTACTAATACAGTAAAACAATCCGTGCGCAACAGTACTCAAGAGACACGTGACGCGTGAACGAAGCGAGGGAGGGGAAGAGGAACTTGAGCTACCAATAACGTGTCCGCGCCAGCGCGCACCCTCCCCTCACCCCTCTGCGCAACCAAATAGACCTAAGAATTGACTTCTGCCCCCCTTCCACTTTTGACAAGCGATCTTAATTCGCCGCACGACCTATATCTCTTTTATATTTTGTAGCGCCGTTCGTCTATTCAAAGGTTTATTATTGACTCTGGGAATTCTTGCTATGTTAGCTAGGTAGATTTATTTTACTCAAACTTAGAAATTAACAAAATTTTAAATACTTATGCCATTATTCATAAACGTCACTCAAGAATCCATTAGTTAAAAAATAGGGTTTGTCTTCTTCTTACTAACGGAAATATCAATGTGACAGAAAAAGACAAACGAACTTTAACGACATTTTAGTTAAAATAGGTTTATGAATAATAGGGTCAGTATCTTCGTTTTACGTAAAAACGTGTGCGAATTTGACGGTTTAATCTCTATCTTCTAATTTTAAAAACCATAGACTTTACAATTATAACGCGGTGAATTTTTAGCCTCTTCATCTTGGTTTCTGTATTTTGGATGTCTGTAAAAGATCGCTTTTAAGCGATAAGACCGCCTATTGTCTAGCATACCTCTTTTTCTGTAATCTCCTTGTACTGTTTTGTGGTTTTCAATAAATAATATGTATTGTAATTTTTAAAAGCCTTTCTTTACTAGCGCGGTGACATCTTTAGTCGTGACTTTAAGTATGTACGTATTACCGTGGTGACATCTTTATACAGTCATGACTCATGACTGTAAGTCTGTACATAGGTATTACCGCGGTGACATCTTTCGTAATGACTTTAAGTATGTACGTATTACCGCGGTGACATCTTTATGTAGTCATGACTGTAAGTTTGTACATAGGTATTACCGCGGTGACAATTTTAGTCATAACTGTAGCGTTTCCAGTGTCTTAATGTTTATGTTTTCCGTACGTTAAAGCGATATCATTCAATAAGCGTGACAGTGTTTCTGATTTTATTACCCCACCGATATGTGTGTTCATAACGTCAACATTTACTTGCATGGCCAAATTACAGAGAACCTCGCCATCGTAAGTATCCCGTTACCCGAGAGCCACAAGTAAACTGGTATGGATATTTATTTATTATTAATTATTATGAATGTTTGTTCTCCGGTCTTGGGTGTTCTATATGTATATAAGTATGTATTTATCTATATAAGTATGTTTATCCGTTGTCTGGTACCCATAGTACAGGCTTTGCCTAGTTTGGGACTAGGTCAATTGGTGTCAAATTGTCCCATGATATTTATTTATTTATTTTATTTTATTTTAAAATAATTACTAGAGAAAAACAAACAATACAAAATAATTACGAAGTTTCACAGATGCTACATTATATTTAATTTTGCTTTGAATGAATGAATGTTTATTTATTTCGTAGCTCATGATGTAACTGAGACATCAGTTGCGTAGGTATCTAATTTACCGTGTACCTTACTGTACGTAATGTCACAGCGTAGTTATTTGAGATTTTCAAAGATTATTTTATTCTAGTGGCACGTAAATATTCTTAAATTAAGTCTAAATAATTAACACAGGACAGTAAAAATAGACACCAATTATAAGCATCAACTGGCCTACTAAACAACAGATAAATATACAGGTACTTAAATGAATAAATACATACCTACTTATATGTACATTTATACAATTAAACATCCAAGACTCAAGAAAAGACATTCGTATTCATCATATAAGTTTAGTATCAGCCCCAACCGGGGTTCGAACCCACTACTTCGAGCTTCATAGCCAGGTTTCCTAACCTAAAATTCAAAGTTTATAATGAAAATATTCGATGAGTCTATTCACTTTTAGCTAGTTTCTGTTACAACTTCATAACATGAGCATCTGTAGCTTTTCTACCTAACGCCACGCAGCTCGTGAATTCTTAATAATAATAATATATGTATAAGACTAGCTTTAGCTTCCCAATGTCTTTATGATCGTAACTTAAAAAAAAAATCTCGTACAAATTTTCCCTCACGTTTTCACCCTTTTAGGGTTGAAAATTTCAAAAACGGCGAATCACGTGTACGGTTAGTTCTTTTCAAAAATATATTCAGCAAGTTTAGTGATCGTAACTTCAAAAATAACCCTTGAGTAGTGGAATTTCGAGAAATTCCGCTTTATCGTTATAAAAAGAACCTGTATGACAAATTTCAACTTTGTAGTTCCAAGGGTTTGGCCTGGGCGTTGATCAGGCAGTCAGTCAGTCCAGGTCACTATTTCACCAACTTTACAACTGTTAGTTTTCAATGACAATTCGGGGTCAAGTACTGACTTGAAGTGCTTTTGTTTTAGCGCTCTTCATGTTGTCAAAGAAATGTAGTTCGAATTTGTCATATAAAACTGACTGTTATTTGCAATAAGTTTCAAATTTGTATAGCACGGGGAGAGTAAAGGAAACACGACTGGTTGATATGATGTTTGTATTGCGACTAATAATAAAAAAAAAACATTCGCTTCATAGGATGAGCTCGCAGCGTTAACATGCCGCCCGCCAAAGGACCACTTGGTCCTTTTAAAACATACTTTAACCCTTTGATAACAGTCTTTAGAACTTTATACTTAGCATGCAAAATCAACAATTCATTAATAACATTTCATTCATTAATTTCGATCGGCAACATACATAGTTTAGTTAAAGGTCTTTTCACTACACTGTCACCACTTTTCACGCTGTAGACCCGCGTCACACCGTCTGGCCCGGGGTGCTTGTCTACAATTCGTCCGAGAGCCCATTTGCCCCGTGGAAGATTGTCTGTTTTTATTAGGACAATATGGCCTTTCTCGAATTCTTCTATCTTTTTTAACCATTTCGGACGTTGTTGTAATCTTGAAAGGTATTCCCGCTGCCACCTTTGACAGAAATCGTTAACTATTTTCTGTGGATGTTGCCATCGTGACAATGTGCTTATTTTCACATCCTTTAAATCTGGAGAGGGAACATTTATGGGAGCTTCACCGATTAAAAAATGTCCTGGAGTCAGTGGTTCTATACTGTCGGTGTCATCGGTAATCATCGGACTTAGGGGTCTGGAATTCAAACATGCCTCGTCTTCACAGAGAACCGTATTCATCTCTTTTCAGGTGGTGTTTCAGCGATTTAACGCCTGCCTCCCATAATCCACCGAGATTCGGGCTATAGGCGGGTATAAAGTGCCACTGAGTGCCATCAGAAGCCAGTGAAACCGCGACTTGGTCCTTGAATTCCAGTTGGGCTTCTTTCCACGCCGCAGCTAACTCTTTATTTGCCCCCACGAAGTTTCTGCCCTGGTCACTCCAAATATGTGTGCGTTTTCCCCTTCTAGCTACAAACCTCTTGAATGCAGCAATAAAAGCTTCCGATGTTAGGTCACTAACCAATTCTAGGTGTATAGCCTTTACTGATAGACATATGAAAATTGCCACGTAAGACTTCGTAGTCTTCGCTCTTCTCTTCTTGGACATTAGAGTCGTGAAAGGCCCTGCAAAATCGACGCCGCTGTGCAAAAAGGGTATCATAGGCGTGACTCGTTCTATTGGTAGGTCACCCATCAATTGTGGTTTGGGAGCAGCATTCTGTCCAGCACACACTAAACATTTCTGCGCAAATCTCCGAACTAATGACTTAGCTTTAAGTATCCAATACTGAGACCTTAAATATCCTAGCATTAGTGAAATTCTTTAGTCTTTAAGTGGGCGTCAGCCACTATGAGAGGAGTGAGACTGTTTTTGTTTCCCAAGATTATAGGGTGCCAGCTATTATCATCTAAATTCGCGTGTCGTAATCTCTCTCCAACTCTTAACATTCCATCACTTAGATAGGGGTTTAAAGACTTAATTTTGCTGTTTCGCTTAACATTTTTGCTCTCGGTCAATCTGTTTATGTCTTCTGCAAATTATTCCTTTTGTACTAATTTTATACATATATGTAGCGCCTTTTGTAAATCATGTGTCGTAGGGTTCATGTCAATTATCTGTTCTTTCTTCATATTCAAAAACTTACGACAAAATGATATTGTTTTCAGTAACTCTTGTAGACTGTCTAATGCTTTGAATTGTTCTGTCAATCTTTTGTTGTTCTTATTTTCTTCCAAATGTAAATTTGCGTTTATAATATTTCTTCTTTTAATATCTGTGCTTGCAACATTAGGTCTAGTATATTCTATTCCTTGCCTTGACAACCATTCCGGTCCATTCCACCACAATTTGGAAGTCTTTAATTCTGATAGAAACATTCCCCTAGAAGCAATATCAGCAGGATTGTCGTGTGAAAAGACATGATACCACTGGTGCTTATTTACAGTGTCTGTGATCTCCACTACTCTATTTGCCACAAATGTCTTCCATTTTTGCGGTTCGCCGACAATCCAAGACATCACAATAGACGAATCTGTCCATGCAAATACTTGTGTGGCTGGTATTGTCATAGCTTAGCTGACCTGTTTTAACAATTTAGATAATACCACAGCTCCGCAAAGTTCACGTCTTGGCAAGGATATAGTTTTGACGGGAGCAACTCTTGTTCTAGATGCAATTAAATTTGTTTTAACTGTTCCATCTGGTTTCTCAACTCTGAGGTACACGGCTGCACCGTATGCGCAGACTGATGCATCGCTGAAACCGTGTATTTGAATGTTTGATTTTTCTGTGCTCACTGTGTTCACCCAGCGATTGATACGTATATCGTTTACATTTTGTGTCATCCATTCGTCTGCCAACGTTTGATTTATTCTATCGTCCCAGGTCACTTTGGTCATCCACAGTCTTGGAATAAGCATTTTGGCTTGAAGAACGCATGGCGCAATCCATCCCAACGGATGAAAGAGCTTTTGCAAGTCTGATAGAATTTGTCTTTTGTGATGGGTTCGTTTGACTGCGGCATTCTGAAGTTGTATTCAAACTGATCAGTCCCCATGTTCCACTGAATGCCCAGTGCTTTAATAGTACCATCCATGTTTAAATTGAGATGACCATTAGCTGATCGTTCGTCTGGTAGCAAACTTCGCATAAATTCAGCATTCTTAGACGACCACTTCTTCAGCTGAAATCCACCCTTTTGTAGAACCTTTTTAAGTTGAACACTAGCTATCTTTGCTTCCTCAGCTGTGTCACATCCTGACATCAGGTCGTCTACATAAAAATCTTCTGCTATCATCTTAGCTGCGATAGGATAATCTTGTCCTTCATCTTTTCCAAGCTGCAGCAGTGTTTTAATTGCTAGGTAAGGAGCTGATGCAGTGCCAAAAGTCACCGTAAGGAAGCGGTAATCTTTAATATCGTTCGTTTGGTCGTTTCTCCATAATATACGTTGATAATCAACATCTTCTTTCTTAGTCAACACCATTCGGTACATTTTGTGTATATCTGACACAAAACACACAGAGTGCATGCGCCATCTCATCATCAAGCTCCTGAGATCTTCTTGCAGTACAGGTCCCACTAGAAGGTCGTCGTTGAGAGAGACCCCGTTAGTCCCTTTACACGATGCGTCAAAAACTACTCTTGTCTTGGTAGTTTCTTTCTCTTCTTTGACTACCGCGTGGTGGGGTAGATAGACACTATCTCTTGCGTATATGTCTTCAACTGGGACTTCTTCCATATGTTTTAGTTTGATGTAGTCTTCAATAACGTTTACATAATCTTTTCTTAAGTCAGGCATTCTTTGGAACCTTTTCTCCAATTGTAGTAATCTGTTTTTCGCAATCTTTCTAGTATTTCCATCACATGCTCTAGGTACTTCTGTCTTAAAGGGTAATTTTACTACGTATCTTCCTTCTTCGTTTCGTGTGTATGTGTTCTGAAACATATTTTCGCATGCTTTCTCTTCTTTGGTATATTTTCTTCTTGTATCACTGTCTACTTCCCATATCGATTTTAGCAAATCGTCAACGTCTACTTGATGGTGCATTTCGTTGAAAGAGTGCTCTTGTGCACTTGAATTTATTTCACCAAACAAGATCCAACCCAGGGATGTTTTTGAGCGCATGGTGTATCCGGTGGACCTTTGATTATACTGGCATCCTCTTCCATTATTTGTGCGTATTCTCTCACACCGAGAAGCAGATCTATGGGACCTGGTGTATTGTAACTGGGGTCTGCAAGGTCAAGATCTTGTAAATGTTGCCAGTTGTTTGTTGCAATAGTTTTCGTGGGCATCTTAGTGGTCAATTGCTTGGATATGACATAGGCTCGAAGCTGCATAGTAAACGTATCAGAATGCGACGAAACCTGTAGCTTAACCACTTGCGTTATATTCGTTCTCGTGGATGCCACTCCCACTATACTTCCTTTTGCCGGTTGTCTTGTGAGCTTTAGCATTTGAGCCGCTTTCTCGCTTATAAAAGATGCTTGCAAACCCTGGTCGATGAGAGCTCTGAGTGCAATGGTGTGTCCTTGCTCACTTCTTATTTTCACCATTGCAGTTGCTAATAAAGCCACACTTTGCCTGGCAGTGTGATGAGACGCAACTGCCATTGCTGCTTGAATGACTGGCTCGTTCTCTGGTGCACTTAGGGGGTACCGGAGGCATCTTGCGTCCCTGATCTTGATCGTTGCTCCTGACCGCATGTACCAGTGAATGGTGGCGCTTGTGACATATACGGCAGGACATAGGTGCATCCTGTCTGAAGCTTGCATCTTTGTAAATTCTTTGCAGTGAGAGAGCGTGTGATTATCTTTACACATGACACAACTCTTCTCGTTACTCGTATTCACAACATGAAACGTGCGTTCTTTAACTGTAATTCTCTCGCGCGGGGCCGATGACGAAGCCGTTATAAGTTCTAACGTTCGAAACTTCGCCTCCAGAAATTTGATGAAGTCTGACCACTCGGGTAATTCTTCCGAATCGTCCTTGTGAGCATACTCCTCCCAGTCTTTGTGTGACTCCGAGTCCAACTTCTGCACGACCAGAAATATGATTATAGGATCCCAGGAGTCGGTGCTTATTTGCAAATTTTGTAAACTGTTTAAACATTTTGTAGTATTGTCCAATAATGACTTTAACTGGCTGGCCGACTGACTATTTAATTTCTTTTGCATGAATAATCGCTTGAGTATCGAATTGACTATTATTCTTTTGTTGCCGTAGCGCTTCTTTAAGATGTCCCATGCTTGTTTGTAATTTGCTTCAGTAACTTGTACGAGGGCTGTTTGATAAGTACCCGTTTATGGAAAAAAAAACATTTTTTTTTGTATATATGCATTTATTTTTCTACGTAGTCACCTTTTAACTCTATACATTTGTTCCACCTATACTCAAGCTTCAATAAACCATCCAAAAAGTATGATTTTGGAAAGTCATTAAAATAGGCCTCTGTGGCGGCAATGACTTTGTCATTTGATCCAAATCGCTTGCCACCGAGCCATTTTTTTAGGTTGGGAAACAAAAAGAAATCGCATGGGGCCAAATCTGGAGAATACGGGGGGTGAGACAATAGTTCGTAGCGTAACTGTGCTAATTTAGCCGTCACAACACTGGACGAATGAGCCGGGGCGTTGTCGTGATGAAACAGTACTTTTTTCGTTTTTAAATGGGATCGTTTGTCCTTCAACACGGCGTCAAATTCATCCAATAAATAGGTATAGTACTGCCCTGTTATTGTTTTTCCCTTTTCTAAATAGTCAAAATGTAGAATACCCTGCGAATCCCAAAAAAGGGTCGCCATGATCTTTCCAGCCGATGGGACGGTTTTTGCTTTCTTTGGAGCAGGTTCACCCGGTAAAATCCACTGCTTCGACTGCTCTTTCATTTCCGGGGTGTAGTGGTGGACCCACGTTTCGTCCACGGTCACGAAACGACGCAGAAACTCCTTCGGGTTACGTTTGAACACGGCCAAACACTGCTCCGAAGTAGTCAGTCGGTTCCGTTTTTGCTCCTCCGTGAGTAAACGCGGCACCCACCTCGCCGATACTTTCTTCATACCCAATTTTTCTTCTAATATGTGTTGTACCCTCTCGATTGAAACGTTTACAGCATCAACGATTTGTCGAAGTTTAATTCGACGGTCGGCTAAAACGATATTTTCCATTTTCTTAACCATATCGTCTGTAGTCACCTCAACTGGCCGGCCTGGGCGATCCTCATCAAAGACGGTTGTTCTCCCCCGCTTAAACTCGTTATACCAATATCTGACGGTTGTCATAGAAGGAGCACATTCATGGTAAACCGCTTGCATTCTTACTTTTATTTCATCACATATTTTTCCTTCCAAAAATAAGAATCTAATTACAGACCGATACTGTTCTTTCTCCATTTTAACAATTTTAAGTTCACGCCTTCACTGAATCGTTGTCAAATGAGAAAAAAAAACAAAAGAATGCCATTCTTTTTTAATTATCCCGCCTCTGAAAAATGGCTTAAAAAGGTGGTATACTTATTTGCGGCAAGTGATATTAATATATTTAGAAAACGGGTACTTATCAAACAGCCCTCGTACGTGTTTCAATATTGCTTCTGCCTCGCCGGATACGCTTGTTTTAAAGTAATGCAGTTTTTGTACGTTGCTAAGTGACGTATTATTGTGCACGATCGAAGTAAACAAATCTTGGAAGGTGGGCCATTGTTCGTATGTTCCCGTAAATGTAGGGATCTGAATTCTTGGTAGTTTTCCTAATTGATTATCGCCCACAGTATTACATGAACTGCTGTTATTATGTTCTGATTTTTGAGTGTCGAGCAGGTCTTTTAAATCACCCAATAAATTTAAGTACAAATCTTCGTAAATAAAATATTCTTCATTCACAAAATATGCAGTTACCGCTCGTTGTTCGCGCGGTGTAGATTTTGATAATTCTTGAGGCACATTTTTAAAGGTTAACCAGTACTTTTCAATGCATTGAATTCTCGCCTGGACGTAACCTCTCGTTAGTCTTGCCTTGGGACATTTTTTCAAGTTGACTTGAGTTTTCTGTAGTAAACCTGCCGTGACTTGTAGAATAGACAACCATTGTTCCTTAGTATTCATTTTCGATGATAAGCTTCCCTTAATTTCTTCACACCAGCAAGTAAACTCGTGTTATTGTATCAATTATCAACGTAATGAAATTAAATTTGTGCACAAAATCGGCCGGGTCGCTGTGTTTATTACCCGTCTATTGTTCTCGCGGCTACCTGCCGACCGCCGGCCGCCGCTCGTAGTCAACCACGTTCTTCCGGTTCGTTTGGACCATGTTATTTGCAATAAGTTTCAAATTTGTATAGGACGGGGAGAGTTAAGGAAACACGACTGGTTGATATGATGTTTGTATTGCGACTAATAATAAAAAAAAAACATTCGCTTCATAGGATGAGCACGCAGCGTTAACACTGACAATTGTAAAGACGGTGAGATAGGGGCCGGATCTTTATATTCTTATGTAATTATGTACATTGTTCTCAGAACTGGCTTTTCAGTATCGTATGTATAAATAAAGATGTACACCCATTTACTGTTTTGTAAAAAATTCCAAACTGCGTATTGAATAACTCTTTAAACTCTTAAATAGTATGCACGCGAATGCACTTGAACTTATAACTAGTGCACTTGTAAGAATATTTTTGTTTTCAGCCCGTAGGCGGTTTGTAAACTGAACAAGTGCGAATGCCTCGAACCTTCAAACTTTGTAGGATACATTCATAAATTATAGCAAACCGGAATTATAGGAAATCGAATGTCGGTGTGTGATTTAATAATATTTTATCGCTCAATATTTAAGTATTCACTTTAACTTTATACAGGCCGACAATAGAGTGAAGGGGAGGAACTACATGAATGCATTAGTATAGTAAGTAAAGTATAAGACAATTTTTAGAAGAAGTAGTGCATCTTTTGACTCCTATAGGTAATTGCGAAGTCAATTTACTCAACTTTATGCAT
Organism: Clepsis dumicolana; assembly: GCA_963691665.1. Classification (NCBI taxonomy): domain Eukaryota; kingdom Metazoa; phylum Arthropoda; class Insecta; order Lepidoptera; family Tortricidae; genus Clepsis; species Clepsis dumicolana. The sequence continues at coordinate 14,129,998 of OY829509.1, forward strand.
CAGAAATAAACAGTACGTGTCACTTGAAATTTTCTATTTTAGAAGTCAGATAAAAAAAAGATACTCTTAATATAACAAGAAGAAGGCTTGGCAATAACCATATTTTCTAGTATTTAAGGCTATCAATCTTCTCCAGGTGAACGCGTTTGAAATTCCACACACGCCGTGCCTTATGGTGCCTTGTGGTGCCTTATGTAGCTATATGTATATACCAATACTGGTTATAAAAACTCTTGCCACAACTCAAGGGTCTTTTGGCAATTTCGGATTTTAAAATAGCGAAAATATTTATGAATATCTAATGTGTTTTACCTTTTTATGGTAAAAACGTTATAATTATTTTTGAGTAACTGAAGACCACAAACAAAGAAATTAAAAATTCGGTAAACCTATGACTAACATATTTGTTACAAATATACGTCTAATACCAAAATTTTCCATGCGTCTAGCTCCACGATTCAGTTCCTAGATACAAATTGCTTACTCAATGTAGTCATTTCACTTCAAATGCTTTCCTTTGAATCTATTACCATTTTAACTGATACTATGAATTCCTGAAACATAATTTACATGACAATCAGACTTTGAAAGGTTTTTTTTCATATGTATTTGTAGTGGCTCAATCATTTATTGAATAAATCTTACGCATACCATTGGCGTGTTTGGCGTGTGCCATTGTTAAGCCAAACAGGTGTAAACAGTAATTACAATTATAAATATATTAAAGCTTTATTTGAGTAGTTTATGCTCTCGTGTAGTTTTACCCACTTTACACTGCTTGATAAACAATTCGTCTTGAATTAAAACAATAGCGACAAGATCTTATCTTATTCAGAAATATTTACCGTGTCATAATCATAAAGTTGAGAAAGGTTTAGTGTTCGGCGCATTAGTAAAGAGGTTTGGCATACCTATTAGTAACCAGTTCTGCCATAATAATGCCAAACCTCTAAATAAATAAATTACAACTGGCCATGCACTGATAAATAGAACTCTATGGCGGTTGTTCCGAATTTGACGGTCGGCTTTTGTTTTTAATTTTTGTTTGGGTACTGAATGTCCCGGTCTCAGAATACAAAACTTAGATGATGCTAACTTTGATTAGTGTTAAAAAAAATGTTCTTTTTTACGTAAATATATCAATTAATTAATTTAGGTGAATTTTACACGTGACAGGTAGTATTTAAAAGTTACAATTTATTTCAAAACTTCATATCCAAGAATTCTAGTAAGAAGTCATGCGAACTAGCTATATGTATGAAATATTTCTCATTCATTTGAAAATGAACTTTTGCAATATTCGCAAGTTATTTCCGTCTCAAAGGCTTTGATACTTCGAGTAACGGTCTTTTGAGTTGCAATGCACCAAAACTGTTAGTTTACTACTCAGACTTAGACTAGTGAAATGATTTCGTCCGTGGAACCTTACCGTATCTATAGGTATCCGACCCAAATTTTAAATTTTAAACACTTTTTTGTTCAGTATAAGCTGATATTTCAGAACGTAGGGTAAATTACCACTAACTGACCACTTCATAGGGAGGTGATTTACCCTATTTTGAAATGAAATGAAGTGAAACATTTATTTGTATTTCGAAATTTATGGTGCGGAATTATATTTGTAATTTATCATGAGCTTTTCGGTGAAGGAAAACATCGCGAGGAAACCTGCACACTCCTGCGAAGCAATTCAATGTGTGTGAAGCTCCCAATCCGCACTGGGCCCGCGTGGGAACTATAGCCCAAGCCCTCTCATTCTGAGAAGAAGCCTGTGCCCAGAATGGGACGTAAAAAAAGGCTGATGATGATTTGTCGAAAGAGGGTTTCTAACACAGTGTTGAAATAAAATAAATTCATTTTCTTTTGTTTCAGCCGACATTATGCAACGAGAAGTCGTGCCTTGGCAGTGTGATGGCCATCCCGGGGCGCGGGGACGAGCCCAGGGACCCCGAGGAAGTGCTGAACGATGCCAAGGACTTTCTTGGCCAATATTTTGCTTCTATACGGAGGTAATTATAATTATATTTATTCAGCATTAAAATTAACATTGTTTCGTGGCGGTCACTTTGGGCAGCGCTTTTCAAATATGCGACTTTACTACGAATACCTAACTTATCATATTTTTACACAGGCACAGAATAATTATATAATAGCACAGGTACTTACAGGCTAATTTTCAATTTGATTTTCACCATATATTTTCTTTGTTTGACTTTATAAAATGTTATTTGTAAACGTTTTTTTCTACTGCAAAGTCACAAAACTTAGTCAATGTAATCTTCGCTAATTTCAACAAGCTAGCCGTTTAGAAATGACAAAGAAAATTTCGCTTAAATCCAATTCTTAGCCAGAAACAGAAGGAACGCCATACAAAATTAAATCTGCAATCTGCTCTTCAATCCAATTAGCTGACGAAAAAAAAAATAGCAGAGCAAAAGAAAACTAAGTCAATATAATGGTAGTAGGATTGAACCTGTCTTCGAAATGAACAGTTGACGTGACCATTCCTTGTGTTCACAATTCATAGGGCTAATACGCCAGCCCACGAGGCGCGTTGGAACGTGGTGCAGGAGGAGGTGGCGAAGACTGGCACCTACCAGCTGACTACTACTGAACTGGTCTTCGGAGCTAAGCTCGCCTGGAGGAACGCCAGCCGGTGCATAGGGAGGATACAATGGTCTAAGCTGCAGGTACGAACACTCAAAAGTCACTTTACTCACTCACTCACTCACTAACTGACTTACGCATTCACTTACTCCCTCACTAGCTCAGTAACTACTAATCACTTAAGTAATCGTAGTAATTTTTCAAATATGGTATCCGGTTTTCATTCAGAAGTCACGACATAATTCGCTGTAGAGCAAACTCTTAGTATGTACCAACTAAAATGGAGTCAAACTAATTTCAATTCGACTAATGAACTATTTGACTCCTTCCTAAGTAAAGGAAATTGTAAGGTAAAGTCGAACTCGTTTCACCTTTCCAAAGAATGAAAGCAAACCATGCTAAACGGCTCACTCAAATCAATTTACCTAGTTCTCGGCTAGTGGCGCCCAAGTGGCAAAAGCAAAGGGACTAAATGGATTTGCAGACCGTAATGAGAAAACTCCCATTTCGCACTGCAACGGGGAAAAAACATGGGCAATTATCAAGCAGTTCCCATTTGGGTACCGCCGCGAAAGTCCGCTTGAGGAAATGAATATTCTACGCAGCATTTAATTAACGTCGGCGATACCTCGCGTAGGTCACGCGTGTTGTGTCAACATTGGGAAACAAGATTATAATCCCTTCGACGAGGATGTTTTTATGGCCAATACAATGATTAAATAATGGTTTCCCACGTAATAGTAAATTAGTTCAGAGGCCGGTAAAATAGGGCTATAAAGATTATAGGGTGTTAATCCCTTTTACGCTGTGGTATGCAGTGCTTTTCTTAAACGTGCAAAGAAAAAATTAAAATAAAACTTTAAGAAATCAATGTACCTATTATTCGTAAGGAAACTAAAACTAAACTAGACTTAAATGACTACCACCGCTTATTAAGGACACGTACGTATGGTATGGATGGTAATAATTTGTTTATATTTTCCAACTTAAATTGTTTTTTTAGTAGCTGAACGCCATGATGCTGTCATAAACGGACATTGAAACAAAAGGCTATATCTTTCATCACCTCCAATTTTCTCTAGTCTCGTCTAACTACGCCCGAAACATGACACTTCGCAGTCAATATTAATAAGGAACATAACATCAATATTTCTCCCACAGGAGATAATGTAATTTACTCAATCGATAGGTAGCTCACATCTTGCGGTAATTAAAAAAAATATTTTTTTTTGCTTATGTTGGTTGCATTCTGCACCATGCATTTAAGGGTTAAGTGTGTCTACCTACTTACTGCTTTCTTTGTAATACGTAATACCAAACAGTTATCCTCCACGTAAATAAATACTTTTAACTTTCTTTGAGCTAACCAACCAAGAATTCACAAGCCCTTATCTCTCGTAAATCAATGAAAACATTCCAATCGACAGCTCCGACAACTGTTCGATTCGACACCTTCCCGTCCCGACTAACTATTTACGAGGGCAATTGAAGCCTTCCTTTCCCCTTTTTGTGTTTTCAAGGGAACTCGGTAAACAAGGCGTAATTAAGCTTGCCTGCTTCCAGTAACAATATTATGTCGTGACAAAATAAACGATGATTTTACACCGCAATTTTGCTGGGGACTTCACGGGATGCCTTTTACAGTAGCGCGACAAGTTAAAATGTTGCTTGCATTTGGAGCACAGCTTTAATGACTAGCGCATAGTGTTTTTAGGGTACCAAGCCAAAATGGCTAAAACGGAACCCTTATAGTTTCGTCATGGCCTTCTGGCAGTCCGTCGGTCTGTCCGCGGCTTTGCTCAAAGCCTATTGGTACTAGAAAGCTGTAATTTTGCATAGACATACTTTATACTTATAGCAAGTTTTTTATGGTAATGCGAAAAAGATCAGAGCAGTAGTTTGCGAGTAATAGTTGACCAAATGTATGTATATGTCCGCACACTGCGAACAGTTTGCTTAAGAGTAGGGCTCTGCTAACACGGTTATAGGTTATTAGGTGTGCAAGGACTTTTTCGTAATTGCTAAAGAACCCTACCCTGGGTGTGTCTGACATGCTCTTGGCCGGCTTTTATGCACAAGTCAAACACTTAGTTAGAGTAAGAAATATTGATTTAATAATTTTTGTAATCTGTTTGCTAAAAGGATCACAATACCTACGTCACTGCCCAAGGTTCATCATACTGAAAAAAATCCACACTGAGAAACCGAATGAAAAAATATTTCATGCAAAACGATTCGTACCTTTACGTTAATCCATCCTATATAAACTTCTGTTGAAACGACTTAAGCCTCAATATTTTTCTAATTAGAGCCTCCGTCGATTGGCTCCTAACGACATTAATTTATTCATTCAGTTCCATTCATTCAATCTCTGGGGTGTCGCGGTTAGGAGCTTAAATAAACATTACAGGGCTTAGTGTTAAGTCGTCGCTATGATAGCGAACGTTTTGTAATCACCGCTCATGATTGCGCGAGTTAATCGGTACGATTTGATGGACTTTTGCCGTGGGGGACTATTCCGGTATTCGGTTTGCGGTGTGATTGATTGTTCTGGGGAAAATTGACTCACTTTAATTAATAAAGGTGCATCCACTGGCCGAGTTAGCGATAACGACAAAAATGTGTAAGCTAAATGCAATCTGGATGCCAAGATCTGGAACGACTTACCACCACCGTTACGAGAACCTATGCCGTTATTAAAATTCAAGCAACTACACAGAATACACCTACTTGGCAAACAAAGCGAATTATAACCCCCCAGAACAGAACAATCTCGCTCACAAACAACGTAAGCATACACACACACACAATCACAAACACGCATACACAATACAATGCATGCTAACATAATTATTTTTTTGATGTTAACTATCCTTGTTTTTAGTTTTTAATCGTTTGTAACAATAATTTATTTATTTATTTCCTTTTTATCTTTTTGTTCGTTATTATTATTATTCTCTTTTTTGTTCGTTATTATTATTATTGTATTAAAATTATTATTATTGTATTAAATTTAAATGTGAGGAGCGCTGCAACCGTCCATCCTCACAGGGACCAGGCTGAAAACCAGCGCCGGCCAACCAAGCCCAGCACATGCTGAGACTGGGTCCCATTGTCCCAACTTTTTGGTTTTATTTAACTGACATGTTTGTCGAGTTTTAAGTTGTGGCAATAAAGATTATTATTATTATTATTATTATTTTTTTTTAAACCTATGGTAAACAGTACCGAACTTTAGAATACCGTACCATCGTATAATGTCACCATTGGCGCCTTATAAGACGGACGTGTTTTTAAAATAGACCCAACTTTTCCAGTAGGTATGTTATAAAGATACGCGTGACGTATCAAAGGCTTCATTAATACGGATGAAGTATTAAACGCGACAAGCTTGTTCACCTCGTCAAATATTTATCGGCGATTAGCCACTACAGAACTATATAGCCAAAGTGTTTTCTTGCTTGTGATATCTGACTGATAGCGTCAGAGCCTCTATTGTAACTTTTTACGCAAGAAACGTCTCGATCGCGTTCGCGTTTACGTCTGAATTAGTATTGGCAAATTGGCAGCGCCTGTAACGGCACGTGTCAACAACGGACTATTCTCATAGTAAACGCATTCGAGACGTATTTTTTGGTCGTCGATCACACTAGGCGCTCTGAGGGTTGAGCACGACTTTACGAATGCTGCGTAACGTTACGGTTATCGTATCGAGATCGAGAATCCTCATACTAAATTTTAGTTCCAAATACGCTTACGGGTGGGCGCTGTTCCAAACGTCTTACAAACTCGATAACGTTTACTATTCGATTTTACATGACGCAGGTTTCGAAAAGTCGTGCTCGACCCTCTGTTCTGTGACGACAATCTTTCGGAAACCATAAGAAACGTATGAAAAAAAAAAGGATTTTGTTAAACAGTGTATAAATAAATTTGTTTAAAATAATACACCGATTACTGCAGATTATTTTAGTGAGTAGTTTAAATCAAAGATCAGATAGACATTATTTGTTAATTATTGACTTACTGTATGCACATAAACAATTAAAGCCCGTAACGTTGTTTTACCGCTAGTAATCAGAGAAACAACTCGTTTTAACCTTAAGGTCAGTAGTACAATTTTATCAGACCAAACATTTTATCACTCTTAAGAAAATAAAGCAGAACGAAAACGCAGTTAGCGGAATGCAGTTTGTTTACCGCACTAAACTTCGGATTCAGTTAACGAGCGAACTATCAGTAACAAACCACATTTATACCTAACTTTGTCCCGTGCAATCCGAAACCACCCCGTTTCTTTACACTTGATACAGATTAAATCTGTATTGTACCTACTTTAAATGGTCACTGGACACAGAAAACCAGAAAAACATGTCTAACCCCGGGCATCGAACCCGGATCCTTGACATGCCATGTCACATGCTATACCATTACACCAAAGCTTAGTAAGTATTAATCAGGTGTAGTCATATTTTTCTGGTCTTACATGTACCTATTCTTGCTTCAGTGAGTATTCAAAGTAAATAAATTTTAATCAAGATCATAGCGGACCTTTAGAATTAACGTGACTCAATTCTAAATATGACATATTTCAAAATTAAATCTAAAATATAACTCCACAAAGTTCAATTAAGATTTATGACATATAATAATAATATATTTAATATATTTATTTTATAAGTCCGCCTTTGTACTCAAATGTTATTGTTGTAACTTGTGTTTTATCCTGTTTTTTGTACAATAAAGTGTTTACTTACTTACTTATATTTATAATTGAGTCAATGTAATTCTAAACGTGAACAGATTTAGTCACCCTCGTCACTATCACTCTCAATTAAAAAAATTGAAACCTCCTCCCCCCCCCCCCCCCCCCTCCGCAACATCGTCATTTCAAAGTTCAATATTTCAAAAGCGGGTGAACCGATTTTAATGAAACTTACCTAAGAACCATTTCGATTAACTAGCTTTTGGAAACTATGATGCCATAGACAGATACACAGATACACTGACACACATGTCAAACTTATAACACCCCTCTTTTTTGGGTCGGGGGTTAAAAACAAACCGAAATCTCACGCTCTGTGGGCTAATCGGCAGCGTCGCTCTAACGGCGCATATCGGCAACGAACTTTTGTCACAGTGTTGACATTTTAACGTGAACGCGTTCGAGACGTTTATTGCGGCGCGAAATGTACATTAAAGTCGGTAGACACTTAGCTTGCTTTGTGACATAGACCATTCTGTATGGGTACACTGAACGTGTTGTGTTCAATTTGTCACATCGACTCTTAAATCACATAGCACGACACGTGTGACGAAGCTTATGCAAACAATTAATAATCACATAATGCGCTAAGTATGTATTTAAAGCTATAAATTGCGTTCTACAGCTTTATTAGTCAACTGGCTAGTTCATGCCAGTGGGTTTTTGCAAAAAACAGAGCATTTTCAAAGCGGCTTCCATATAAAAATATTGACTGCACAGTTCATTTGAGGCCGTACGTTAGTTGTTTGTCCGCGAACGGAAACTTCAGAGAAGGGCACACAAAATTATGTTTTGATTTCTTTCCGTTCTCGTTGAGCTTAGTTGACTTACGATCAAAGTATGTACGTCTTTAAAACTTGGCTTTTGGATTTTAGATACGGAGATAATGTTGTTTTCCTGTAAAACTATAACAGAAAGTCAGAACACGCTCCGTGGTCAATGCTGCCTGTTCTAATCAGGCGTTTCAAGTTAATAAAAGCTTTACTTAACGATATTAATAAATAGCCACTGCAATTCCAGCAGTGTTCGCACATTATCCTTCACAACTTACAAAGCAAGCAATATTTTGTTATCATTAGACATTATTTGGTTTGTTTTTGTCCTATCCACATCAACAGTCACAAGTGTCAATGGAATGTGTATCTCTTGCAAATATACCACTGCAAGTTTGCAAAACCATTTCAGAAGTAGTCTTAAGATTTTACGTTATGCTATAGGGTAGGATATGGTGAAAAATCGCCACCATTAAAAAACCCTAGTAAGATAAGACTTTCCGACTTCACCATCGAGCGCTTGTTGAGATTTTATAAAATCCCTATTATTCTTTAACAGGTGTTCGACTGCAGACAGGTCACGACCACAAGTGGGATGTTCGAGGCCCTCTGTAACCACATCAAGTATAGCACGAACAAAGGAAATATTAGGTTCGTTCTTTCCTCAAGTTTAAGGCGCTTCGGGAAAACCCAGTTTCAGTTGAAAAATGTGCATTCACAATATTTTCTGTATTCACCAACAGTTTAGCACTTTTGCTATCTTTACTCGCTGCTATATTTTTACAAAAAAAGCAATGAACAGAATTACGTTTCACGTTGCTTTAACATTGACTTTATGCTGTTAGCGTCGCAAGTCGCAACCCCAAATCAGACTCGTTTCACGTTAAACCACGATTACCTACCTTGCTACTCAAAGCCACAAGCACATACGCTGTTCTGTACTTATGTATTCTATACTCGTATTGTATCCCCAGGTCTGCCATAACGCTCTTCCCGCAGCGCACGGACGGGAAACACGATTACAGAATATGGAACAGTCAGCTGATCAGCTACGCGGGGTATAAGCTACCCGATGGCACTGTGCTTGGCGACCCAATGCACTGCGAATTTACTGAGGTAAGCGCTGGGTAAGGTTTGGATGGGTTGATGATGTGCAATAGAAGATTTATTTCTAGCACGTTCCATAAAAAGATGAATCTAAACTGATAAGAGTTCTGAACCTATTTTTACGTGCACAATAATATGAATGACGTGTCTAAATACATATAGTACGAGTGCTATTTAAGCTCACGATTCTTCAATTTCTAAACCATGTTTCGTACAATGGAATATCAAATTGCATGAAAGTAGCTCAGAAACTCAGAATCAAATAATAATAAAATACATGATAAAGTCTTAACTGAATTAATTTCTGTAACGTTTGCAAGAAAATCCGTGCTTTAATCTAGACTTTCGATAATTAATCAACGGTTTCATTTCAATTTTGTTTCGGTAATACCTACATGTTTGTGACAGAAAATAAGACTATGGCTGTTGCTCTTTAAAAAAACTTTTTAACCTCCATGCTGTTTCAATGTTAAATGTTAATGTTAAAAAAACTTTGTTTCGCAACAGCCCTCAAACCGAAAGCAATCAATCGGACATGCGGTATAATTGATTCCGTAAAAAAGCAATTTATTCCAAAATGAAAAGTTTATTTAACACCTCAATTGAAATGAAAATTTATTCGTTTTATCCCAAGTTGTTTGAACAAATGTGAATGATTGCACGGTGCTATTCAGCTATTCCAGAAAAGGAACTTCGTCACTGATAGGCTCACTATTGTATTTAAAGGCGTTGTATCTGCAATCCAAATATTTACTTGTGGAACCAATTATACTAAAGCGAATGTTGTTAATTATACTTATTTGTTACCTTTATTTATCCCTGTTGAGTTTTCCTGAATAACAAATCATAATTATGTTCATGACACAAAACTTTTTTCTATAGTGTCCAATTAAGTAAATCATGCAATTAACACAATACACAAACACAGTGACTTAATTAGACCGTATTTAAGTTCGTCACTGGATAGTCTAATGGAAAGCCCCGTAAGAAATACTTACGCACATTAGGAAAAAACAGAACATCGGTCTTAGTAAATTAGAGACATTACGAAATGTATTTTTAAAACAAAAAAAATATTTTCAATATGAGATGGCATCTAAAATAATTATCATAATTAATAAGAGAGAGAAGTCTTTAAGAGAGAGAGTGTCCTCTGAAAGCAGGCCTGTGCCCAGCAGTGGGACATAAAAAAAAACTGGTGATGATGATGATGACACTATAATGCCTAAAAATGTCATGATATCCTAGTGGTTTGACCTATGGCCTCTCTAATGGGAGGGCAAGAGGAGGGTTCAAGCGGTGGCTCACACCTCTGAGTTTTTTCGGAATTTATGTGCGAAATTACATTCGTAATTTGTTACGAGCTTTTCAGTGAAGGAAAGCCTCATGAGGAAGCCTGCACAGTCAATGGTGTATGAAGTTCCCAATCCGCACTGGGCTTGCGTGGGAACTATAGCCTAAGCCATCTCATACTGATAGGAGGCCTGTGCCCAGCAACAAGTCCTAATAAAATGTTATTCATTAATATCTATTAACACACATTTACAAGTAATAATACAACATTGTCACGAAATATGTATTTACTTACACTTCGTTGACCTCGAGACGTATGTGCCTATACATACAAATAATATTATCAATCTCATTACTCCTTGTAGGTCACCCCACCTCCTTGTGTAAGCAAGCTCAACAGGTCGTTAAATATGTATCACACTCGTCCTCTATATCAGGGATGTTGCGGATGAAGATTTTTTGAAATCCGCAGACGCGGATGCGGATATTTTAAGACTCAGATCAGCGGATGCGGATGATAAAAAACACATGCTTTTTAATTGTTTTTATTACATAATAGAGAAAAAAATCGGCCAAGAGCGAGTCGGACTCGCGCACGAGGGTTCCACAGAAAGATTTTAACGCTTTTACCCAGTGTCTTAAGAAGTCCAGTGTTAGCAGAGCCCTACTCCTGAGCAAAATGTACGCAGTGTGGGGTCAACTTATCAATATAAATCTACAGACAGACATAAAAATTCAAGATTTTGAGAATTTTCTGAGTGGTTATGCTATAAGAGCTACCTTCATACCACATTTCAAGTTTCTAGGACAACTGAAAGTACCTTTTAGGTTTTTGGATTTCGGCAAATTGTATGGAAATAGCCTTTTTAATGATTGCGTTGATTTAGAAGGTTGATTTTTTCACAGCTTCAAGGGACCGCAAGCTTGAGTATTTGATATTTATTTCAGCATGCTACCTCCACGCACACACACAGACGGACAGACAGACAGACAGACGGACAACAAAGTAATCCTATAAAACGGGTCAATTCTTGTTACGTAGACTGGGGCGATCGATCGGCGAATCACAGAAACGAAACATTGAACATTTCTAATGGTTAACGGTGACAGTACCTATCACGTGCGTCGCACACGCCGCCGCTAAGCCGTTCCAGAGGGTCGAGCGCGAATGCTGCGTAACGTTACGGTTATCGTATCGAGATCGAGAAACCTCACACTAAATTTTAGTTCCAAATACGCTCACGGGCGGGCGCTGTTCCAGACGTCATAGAAACTCGACAACGTTTACTATTAGATTTTACGTGACGCAGCATTCGTAAAGTCGTGCTCGACCCTCTGTAAGGACTTCCTCAACATCCGCACCCGCGTAAGCTCCACATTGATTCGTTGCGGATGCGCATGTAGATTTTAATACGAAAGTTTCGCGGTTACGGATGATGTGGATGCTAACATCCGCAACACCCCTGCTCTATCCGTGATATATTATGGAGATTCTAATAAGTATCTCAAAAATCAAACGGATCGTTTTTATGTCAACATTATCTGAAGCAAATAAATGTCAAATATTCCTTACAATCCTGTTTGGGTGAATAAATAATCAGCTGTAAAGCTTTAAGTGACTTTCATAATATTTAGTCAATCATGAATAATAACAATTTATTTAAGAAACAAAATAGTACAGTTTATTACCTTTGAAGTAGGTATTCTTTTCTAATTCTTTTAAATGTGAAATAATCAAATTGGCGTACCTAGTATTCACTAAAGGGAAAAATCGGACCCACTATTAAGTTGGTTGTTACGTTTTTTATGTGAAGAAGTTTTACAGGAAATAATATTGTTATCTAAGAACACAAAAGGCCCTGAAAACCACATACTTAATTGAATAACGAACAAATAAGGTAAATAACAGACGATCCATGTTTTTATCCTCTAATAAGGAACATGAGCAAAATTAATGGTGTACGGATGAAAATTTAAACAGCTTATAATAACTATTCTTTTCACGTACCTACCAATACCTACCTAAAATATAATTATCTTCTGTGAATGTTGGTGAAGATAATTATTAACGTTTGGAAGATAAATGGTTACCTATTTGATTGTCATTATTTTTGTTTGATTTTATTTAAAAACAAGCAAAATTTGTTTTAGTAATTTTTAAATAAACTAACGTTTTTAGGCTTGCGTACCCAAATAGTAAAAAACGGGACCCTATTAATAAGACTCCGCTGTCCGTCCTTCTGTCTGTCTGTCCGTCCGTCCGTCCGTCCGTCCGTCCGTCCGTCCGTCCGTCCGTCCGTCCGTCCGTCCGTCCGTCTGTCTGTCTGTCTGTCTGTCTGTCTGTCTGTCTGTCTGTCTGTCTGTCTGTCTGTGTGTCTGTCTGTCTGTCCGTCTGTCACCAGGCTGTATCTCATGAACCGTGATAGTTAGACAGTTGAAATTTTCACAGATGATGTATTTCTATTGCCGCTATAACAACAAATACCTACTAAAAACAGTATGAAATAAGTATTTAAGTGGGGCTTCCATACAATTTTGCCGTTTTTATAGATAATGATACGGAACACTTTGTGCGCGAGTCCGACTCGCACTTGGCCGGTTTATTAATATAGGCAAGTTTACTATTAATTGCTCCTCTAGTAGGTACAATGTTTTATTCATTCAAGGAAAACCTATGATTTTGTTAAATTGTACGACTGTTATTGTCTATTCGAAGGAAGCATCGTGTTTACAAAGTTTAAGCAGGAATTAAAGTGCCACAAAATTGTATCATAAAGCACGAGTGTTTATCCTATTGAAACCACACTATATCCCATCCGTCGTTCACCGTGACAAATAAATCACTCTGTTTGGCGTATTTCCATTCTCCCAATATTCACTACAATAAAATTGGTCTACCTGGTATGAAATTAATGCAGCAAACAGATGTCGGCATATTTTCGTAACTTTCGATTTAAAAGCATAATAGGTTATACTCGATAGTTATAGCCGATAGTTTTTTGAAAGTATTTTAATGGACACGAGTTATTTATGGTGAACTCTTTATCAGTTTTTAAGTGCTACTGATTAAAAATCATTAAAAATTAATTAAATTCTTCTTCAAAGTTTTTACGAACGCTTATAATCGTGTCAAACTGACGAGCACCTCGTTTCAAACTTGCTAATTGAACCCTAAGGACTTAATTATATTCGTTCTCGGTCCGCATCGTACTCAGATTTAAATAGTACACAAATTAATTTTAATTGTTCCAGCTTTGCCTAAAATTGGGATGGAAGCCGTCCAGGACCGCTTGGGACATTCTGCCCCTGGTCCTATCCGCTAATGGGAAGGACCCCGACTATTTCGAGATCCCCAGGGAGCTGATCATGGAGATTCACATGACCCATCCGACGTAAGTAAATTAAATTGTCTTCTTACGTGGAATCAGTGAGTATGGCATTAGACAACGAATACACATGAATATGATATGAGAATCATAATTGATTATTAGTTTCCCCAAAGAAGGTGCACTTTGTTCCGTTGTCGGAATGAGCTTACTCGAACGTGACTCACTAATGATATCACTAGATCACTACCAAAGCTTAGATTTCAGAACATTTACTCGCGTCAAAGATTTACTGGTTTTCCAGCAAACGATATTACGATAGCGAAAATCAAGGCTGTGAAGTGCGTGACGATAAAATTGGAACCAATTTTTCTTCTAAATCGCAATAAGGCCTATATAGATGGCTCCGTGGAAATAAAATACCGGATTTACATACAAGATGTACGATTTACGACAGCAAACTATGTATTACACGGCTACTTACGAGCAACACGTCGCCCTATCGCTTTCCATCACAGATTTATGCCAACATAAAAAGTCGGGGAATGCATATTGTGCCTCGCGAAGTAAAGGCCTGCAAATAGGCGAAAAGAGCGCGGCCTGCCCATACAGAGTAGATTGCTTATCGTAAAACTGTGGTCCAGTGATCTCCAATCTGTGTTTATGGCCCATAAATCTTAGCCCATTCAATAATCTATTGCTATTGATAATGTTATCAGGCGTTAATGCAGTTATAAAGTCTGTGATATCCTGTAATTGAGTGCTGGTTCGACCCCAAGGTCGTTGTTAATATTTTTTCAGGGGATTAACAAGGTTATCTTGGATTAATGGTAATGCAGCACGTTTAGAATTTCCCCGGTTGCTACGGTGTTTCGTTATGGTTATTGGGATTTACAACAGCGCTGACTAATGCAATTTTTACCTAATTTAACATGTTAATTAGATTTCGAGGCATGCGGGCTGTATTAATAATTAATTAATGCAGAAACCCATCTAAAAGGTAACAGAATAATGCATACAGCAGTAGTTCCATTGATACCCAAAATGCATGCATATAGGGAAAATCTAATACATAAATTTTTTGGACAGAGCATCATTTTGTTACCTGGTATTCAATGGAGCGGTTTTTCCAGTCGGAACCAGAGGTATATTTTAGTCTTTCATCACACTGCAGTATGTGGATGTATTTGTTTTGTGGGATTTTTACGTACACGGTGTGCTTTAAATCTCACAAAACAAATTAATGCCAGCGTACGCGTAAAAATTTTTTACTACCCCAAAATTTCCTGTTCAGGTACGATTGGTTCGAAGACCTCAACCTGCGTTGGTATGCGCTGCCTGCCGTCTCGAGCATGAGGTTCGACTGTGGAGGCATCGAGTTCACCGCTAACGCTTTCAACGGATGGTACATGAGCACCGAAATCGGATGCAGAAACTTCTGCGATGCCAACCGCTTGAACATGCTCGAGGTAAGCTTTCAAATGCTATCACTAGCGTTCCGTACCAAAATGGTAAAAAGAAATCCTTATGGTGCGACTCTGGCCGTGTCTGTGTCACAGCTGTTTTTTTTTTGTATTGTATTTGTATTTGCTACTGTGACCCAATCTCTTCAAACCGGGCTAACCAAAATCATTCTCATCATTCAACCTGCAACTGTATCTTTAATATCTTACGCGTTACTTGCTGTTTATTGGCTGTGTCATTTTAACAATAGTAATAGGTTCGTTTAGTTTCGGCAATTCTCAACTGTAACTAAAAAGTACCTGGGTACTTATGAGACGACGCGAGAAGAATTCTTCGCTAAAAACATTGTTGTGTTTTAAAAAGACTCGCCGAAAGGATAATTTGTATTCTGGGAAAATAGTTCCCGCGAGAAATCAGAAAAGTCGCACGCAAAGTTGCGGACAGAGAATTGTTTAATTTATACAATAGTAGAACACTGGAATCTAAATGCTAACATTTACAGTGGTCACATTTTGGTGACTATTCATACTATACTTAAACGAAACAATTGACGACGCCCTCAAAGTCATAAAAACTGATAAAATATGCGTGGGATAAACGCTCATTACGATCCATAACGTATCTGTGTCAGTCCCAAGACCCAGCTGTACCAAATAACAATAGATGACTCGACTCTTCTGTTTTACCAATTTTGTACAATTATACAATAACATCTGTACAAGTATTTACTCAGTAGTAGAATTACTTGCTCACAAATCTTACTATTTGAGCAGTCTTAATCCTGGTCTCTATTATGTTTAAAGATCATTGACATAATAAGTACTTTACTCGACTCTTTAAGACGAAACTAAGAGAAATTTATAATAGAAGAGAGTGGATCTAAAACGTTTCCGAGACTGGCGCGATCATGGTGGCGGTCAGTTGTATACGATGCTAGTCATCAGCATGATTTATACTGACGCGGCTTCGACGCAGTCAGAACTCGGTACTTAGCGGTAGGCTGCCACCGCTGATTGCCCCAGTCTGGAAAAAGCTTTAAACAGTAAAATTTTTTTTAGGTAGTTCCATCTTTAATACACGTAACAGTCAAGTATTGTCTCTCATTCTCATTGCCTATGCGATTACACCCATGGTTGTGCTGTCCGTTGTCCGATACTTCCATTTATTTACTTCTTCATTTTCTTCTATCAGAAAGTTGCCCAGAAGATGGGCTGTGATACGAGGACACCGGTGACCCTGTGGAAGGACAAGGCTCTAGTGGAAGTGAATGTGGCCGTGCTGCACAGCTTTCAGCAACACAACGCTACGATCGTCGACCATCACACGGCTTCCGAAAGCTTCATTAAGCATCTCGACAATGAGAACAGATTGCGGTAAGTCAATTTGAAAAAAAAATACATATTTATAAATGCATATTTTTTAACACGAGAAGTACTCAGCACTCAATAACTATTTGTTTGTCCCGGTTGCGGTGGAGACAACTCCACTTGGACTTGTTCCCTTCTCTTATTTATAAAATAGACCTTTAATTTTATTTATTTATTGTAAACGCTTCTTTTCCGTTCAGTAACTAACAGTCCATATCCAAAAGTGATAAGCAAGCTGTAGAAATGTAATGTGATTTACTCGCACAAAACCGTTTAATTTACAAATCGTGAAAAAAATTTGGTCAAGGTTTACTTAAGCAAAGAAAATTGTATTTGTTTTATTTCAATTTCCGTCTTTGGTTTATCCTGAAACTTTATTTGAGCTCAGAACTTGATATTTAACTAACAACATATTATACCTATAAACAAGTAACCACTTAGTTTAAACAAAAACGTAGGTAGCTCTTAATTCTTAGCGGTTTCCTGAATCTTGATTTCCGTATATCCGCCTATTATGTAGGCCTCATGATGGCCTTGCTAACAAAACACCAACACGTAGATTCGGGTATGGTTTTACTTAATTGCAGCCATCTTAATACATTAAAATCATAAAATTATCATCGCCGTGGCCTTGCAGTCTTGTGGACTAAGAACGATAATAAACAAAATAATAGTATGCACATGTTCACAGAAGGGCGTATAAACACAGTGGATTTATATCGTGTGATCGCTCTAAACAGACTATTCTGTATCATTTTAGAACCCGGCTCCCACGACACATAATAAACAAAGCTTTATACAGTTTATACAAAGCGTCACGTATTTGCTGCACCGCGAAACCACTTACTTAGTAATCTAGGTAATAAAAGTTAGGTGTGTTTGAAGAAGTGCAGATTCATGCATAATTATGATTTAAACCACTATGAAATTTAAATTTAGATATTAAACCTCCCTGCTAGCAACAACATACTTATGCACAATTGAATTGAAACGGTTTAGTCAGGTGTTTTGACCGTAAAATGTAAACTAAATAAAAATTTGCTTTTGGTGTGCGGAACTGTGATAATTTTAGAATTGGGGATTCTTACTCGTACGAAAAACAGTAGTACTAAATCAAAACTAAACATTTAATAAATAAAAATTTCAAGAGAATCCAAGTTTTTGTATTCCAAATGAAGCACCATTGGCATTCAGACTCTTTGATAACATTTCCTTTGCTTATTGGCACGTTTGCATAATAAACATTTTTTTACAGTTCCGGTTGTCCTGCTGATTGGATATGGATCGTTCCACCGATGTCATCATCGATTACTCCAGTATTTCATCAAGAAATGGCATTGTACTATCTCAGACCATCGTACGAATATCAGGTTCGTTAGCTCATTGACAAAACAAATCAGATAAATTTTAAGCATTCAATTCAAAGACAAGATAAAATCAAATAATGATTTAATGAACAAAGGAGGACACGACTTCCATTCATCGTTTTCCGTTTTAAATGTAAACTGGCACTTAATGCTTGTCTATTTATGGTTTAACGTGACAAAGCCGCCTCTATCACAATCTTGTGTTGACTAACTAAGAAACAAAAGACTACCTAACACACAATGTTAATCTCCATCTATGTAAATTAGGAGCCAGCTTGGAAGACTCATCAATGGCAGAAGTCGAAGCCAATCACCGGCAAAAGGCCGATAAACAGAAAGTTTCACTTCAAGCAGATAGCGCGAGCTGTCAAATTTACATCGAAACTATTCGGCCGGGCGCTCTCCAAGAGGATTAAGGCAACAGTTTTGTACGCAACCGAGACAGGCAAATCTGAACAGTACGCCAAAGAGTTAGGAGTCATATTTGGACACGCATTTAATGCCCAGGTACTTGATTAGCTTACAAACTAGATAAAGCACTGAAACAAATGTCAGAAGTGAACATAAATTGAATGTTTAAGGTTCATTGTATGGCGGACTATGACATAACATCGATAGAGCATGAAGCTCTTTTACTGGTTGTGACGTCTACATTTGGGAATGGTGATCCTCCAGAAAATGGTGTCGTGAGTATTATAGTTCTCAAACATTACTGTTATATTTGGTTGCCTTGCTTCACTTGCCCATGTTTTGTTACTATTTGCATTTTTTTAGGCTTTTGGTGACCATCTTTGCGAAATATTGTACGCAGACCAAGTCGAAGAGGCCGGGTAAGAAATACTCTAATTCAATAAACACTGTATTTATTATTACAGATAACTTAAATCTTTGATTAATTTCAGGGCTCAAAACATGCCAACACCTAAGTCGTTTATTAAAGCGAACAGCCAAATAGAATTACAAAAATTCACTGTTGGAAATCCTAAACAGTTAAATAGACTGGAATCACTTAAAGGTAAGGAATACGGTTAAAATATCAAATTATAAGTAATGAGCGCTTAAAGAAACATAAAATTATTCTTATTTACTTAGGTAGTGCAACAGACACCGTTTCCATAGACAGCTTTGGTCCACTGAGCAATGTCCGTTTTGCCGTGTTCGCGCTTGGCTCGAGTGCTTATCCGAATTTCTGCAATTTTGGTAAATATGTAGACAAACTATTAGGAGACCTCGGTGGCGAAAGAATTCATGACGTGGCCACTGGGGATGAGATGTGTGGGCAAGACCAGGCATTCAGAAAATGGGCTTCAAGTGTATTTAACGTAAGTACCTCTTTACCTACCTACCTTTATCACTAAAACTAAGGCCTTTAATTTTGAAGCGTCGACAAGTACAAAATACAATTACTTTGTAGGTTGCCTGTGAAACATTCTGTTTAGATGATGATGAGACACTGCAAGAAGCTAAAAGAGCTCTAGGCACAGTTACACTGAGTGAAGAAACTGTTCGATTCATCCACCCAGAAACCAATGCCCCATCTTTAACTGTTGCGTTGCAGTCAACTCTTAACAGGCAATTGGTGACGTGCATCGTAAAGGCTAACAAGGATTTAGGTGATGAATCTGCAGAAAGATCTACTATTTTCATTGAAATGGAGCCAAAGGTAACATTGAAATAAAATAAAGAGAACTTTTTAAACCCAAAGCTGTTCTAGATGTACTATAATGATAGATAATTGTGTTTTTAGGAAGAAATCAAGTATGATCCTGGAGACCACGTTGGTATAATCGCTTGTAATCGCAAAGACCTTGTTGATAGCTTATTAGCTCGGTTAAAAGACGTTACTGACTACGATGAACCGCTGCAGTTGCAACTTATGAAGGAAACCCACACATCAAGTGGTAAGACAGGAACCTTGAAATGTAGTGAAATGATGTATTTTGTCCTAATATGAGTAAAAAAGTAAACTAATTTGCCTTCCTAGGACCAGTGAAATCCTGGGAGCCTCATGAAAAACTTCCCATATTGAATGTCCGTGAACTATTCACGAGATTCCTGGACATCACAACGCCTCCGACAACCATACTTCTGCAATACTTGGCAACAACTTGTGATAACGAAGAAGAGAGAACCCAACTGAATCTGCTGGCATCCGTAAGAATTGAAATATTTTTAATATTCCTGAATCTACAAGTCCAATAGCATATCACAAACATTAGAGCGTGTTGCTTGCACTAATTTAGTATGAGTAGGATTTTTTGTTGCTTTTTTAAATTCAATGTTGCTGTGCCCTACCAGGGTTATGCCGGAACTGTATTTTATGTATATAACGTCATGTAAGACCCATACTGCAACGAATAAATAAATAAATAAATAAAATATTTTTTCGTATAGGATCCAGGAGCATACGAAGATTGGCGTCACTTCCACTTCCCGACGTTGCCCGAAGTTCTGCTACAATTCCCTTCTGCCAGACCAAACGCTTCGCTTCTGGCTGCGTTTTTATCTCCGTTGCAACCAAGATTCTATTCCATCTCATCATCTCCAATCGCGCATCCGAAAAGATTACATCTTACCGTTGCTGTTGTCACTTACAGAACGCAAGGTATTTTTTAACATAAGCTTATATTATTTCTGGTAAGAATTTTCTGTCTATAGGTGCGTCTTAAATTATTATTTTTTTAATAACAGAAGGTGAAGGTCCCGTTCACTACGGCGTTTGCTCAAACTATCTCATGGACCGCAAGCCCGGCGATGATGTCTACTTATTCATAAGGAGGTAAACTGTTGTTTCTATCAACAATATTATAATAATGTTCCTTGATCTGCAGAGCGCCCGCTTAGAATGATGAAGTCATGAGTCATTGGCTTTTTTTGTGTGGAATCTTGAACCGAAATTGTTTTTCAGTGCTCCTAACTTCCACCTGCCCGAAGACCTATCAGTGCCTCTAATACTGATCGGGCCTGGCACTGGCATTGCGCCTTTCCGTGGCTTTTGGCATCATCGCAGAGCTCTACTGAACTCTAAAACCCGTCCAAACACTGGTCCCGTCTGGCTGTTCTTCGGTTGCCGAACGAAAACCATGGACCTATATCGAGAGGAAAAAGAGCAAGCTTTGAAAGATAAAGTTCTATCCAGAGTCTTTCTGGCTTTGTCAAGGGAGAAGACTATCCCAAAGGTACTAAACACAAATTGCGCTAACCATTATGATGTTTAAATTGATATGGACCACTAAAAGAGGTTTTTCGTATTTTAGAAGTACGTTCAGGAGTTAGCAGAAAAGGAAGGATTGGAAATTTACGATTTTCTAATAAATCGGGGAGCACATTTTTACGTCTGCGGTGACTGCAAAATGGCGGAAGATGTTAACCAGAAGCTGAAAGGCATCATAATGAAATACAGCAACATGACCAAGGACCAAGTGCAGAACTTCATGTTGAAATTAAAGGTAATTTTGGTTAAATTTAAATTCACAGGATAAAGATGGAAGGGGTTTTCAGACCAAATCCCTCTTCAATAATCAGCCCAGCACTCACACCAATACAGTAAACCTAAGTTAATGTAAAATTTACTATTAGATAATAGTACTGAAGATGACATCACATTGACATAATAATAATATAAGCTCAAGGAGTTTCAGTTCATTCATGCAAGAACTAATCAAGACAGCTAATTATAGAATATTAGTGAAATTGTATACATATTTCAATTGTATACCTATTTAAATTGACTCATTTTAATAATTCGAAGGACTGTAAACTGTTTGTAAAATTATAATTTCGGCTAAAACACCCACACACACACACCTGGGTTGATTTGCAAACTGGAGACACCTGGTGTAATTTGCGTGGCCGTATTTTTGTATGAAAAAGTGCCACACAAATTGCACCAGGGTGACCAGGGGTCTCCAGTTTGAAAATCCACCCACCTATACCCGTACGGCACAATACCTATCCATAAGAATTTTGTGATGTTGTTGATTGTTTGACTATTGTTTCGTTGACCGAGCTTCGTAGGATTCCTATTCATTATTTCTCTAAAACTGTTTCCATCATTAATATTGTTATTCCCTCACAGGAAGAGAACCGCTACCACGAAGACATTTTCGGCATAACTCTCCGCACAGCCGAAGTCCACAGCGCGTCGCGGGAGTCAGCGCGCCGGAACCGCGTTGCCGCGCAGCCCTGACGACGGTCCTCTCGCTACATTACCAAGCCGCTCATCTAGTCTGTACGCTCACAAACATCCTTCAGAGTACAACAATAAAGAGTGGGGTGCCTCTTTCTTCGTAACTGTCACATATTTGACGCAATAATGGCAATAATTCGGTTTGAAACATTTTAGTTCCTCTTTCATCAGATGTCTGCTTTTTATTGTCATACTCTTTCAGGTCACTTATTATTCTAATGATATTCAAATTGTAAATGTGTTGAATTGGCTTGATCATGGCGAAACAATCATGCAATTAAAGATATGGTCGTATGCTCCATGAATCCGAAGATATCTACCTAAAATAATTATACTTAGACGCCAAGTTAAAGCTGAAGTTTTGAAATCAGACAAAAGCTTAGTTTGTAAATGGCAACGGGGTGGTGTATATTTAAGAGTTGCTTAACGCGTTGAAGGGAATTTAAAATTACAATTCTTGTTAATTAACGGGTAAATACATACTTTTTCATCTGTTCAGTTCATTTTCTTTGATACTACTGTTAAAATTGTGAGCAGAATATTATATAAGTGAAATTTGGCGAACATTAGGTATAACGGGAACTTGATAACAACAAAAATGGTTTTACTTTTGTTCGATATCCGTATTAGTCCATTGTTATGTTGAGGCAAGTCAATTATTGTAGCTTTGTTATTATAATATCAAGTTTCAAGCATATTTTTCAATGATCTCTAAGCGAAATAGGTTGTGCATAATCATGGTTTTAATGACACTGTAAATAATCCTAAATTGCATTCGAATTTACGTAATTCGCCTTTAATAAACTACTGTTCCTTTGTTATAATATGGACAAATTTTATCATTGACACAAATAAATATAGTTATTTTGAAATTGTAAAGCAGGGTGTCTGTAAATTAATAACGCACAATGCATTATTTTGTATAATTCTCTCAATAGTTTTGAATAGAATGAATATGACTATTAAATTGTTTTAAATAAAATAATCAAATCTATCAAATTTAAGTGCATGAATACTAGAAACATCATGTTTCAAGTTAAAGTGTTGTTTAAAACAATTAAATAAAAAGCTTACATTACAATTGCATAATAAGATTACGAGTATATTACTAAAAAAAAAACAGTATATTTTATTCAACTTTCCTCGTTAGATAGGTTAAAACAACGATGCTTATATTTAAAATATGTTTTAATAGTTTCTAAATGTTGTACAGAATTAAATAATTTATTAATACTTTGTAAATAAGAATAAAATTAAGTTTTATATTTTAATTGTATCATAAAATTTATTATTTTAGCTACAAGAGCTTAGTCGCATAGTTATAACCGCATTATTCTATCCCTATGACCTTAATAATCTTATGTGGATTAACATTGAACAAGTATTTAATATCATAAGAAGTACCGTGTAAATTGCATTCCAATATACATAATCAGATAAAATATTTGCAAGTATATTTGTCTCCATTCTGTGGTATTTCAAAATGTTCTGTCCTTTGACGCTAGATGTGAGTGTTGAATTTGTGATCTTGTAAACTAGCCCTAAGAAATGTATTCATATTTTCTATTATTCATGTTACAAGAATTTAATATACAAAATATCTTTTCTGATACCTAATATTTCTATATTAAACTATAAATCCTAATATATCTTAATATTGTCATAACAGGATATTTACAATTTACTGAGTTCATTTCTTATAAACTTGATAAGGTGCACGATTAAAATGATAATGTTATTGTCTAAACTAAACTATAGCATATCACGCAAAATGTTAAATAATGCACTATTTCAACTACTAACGACAACTGGACATGAAAAACTTGAGTACACAACTTGAATTTTAATGCATTTGTCTGTAATTGGTCAAATAAAGTTCCTTCATATTCGAAAATATCAATCTTGTTTTATTTGACTGTCCACTTACTGATACTTGTCAAATGTTTTTGTTCACTGCATAGGTTCCATAGTGCCATACATAAGTCTCTACATAATAATTAAACTTCATCAAAAGCGAAACTTGGATGACTTCCAGACATTTCATCATCATCAGCAGCCTTTTTTTTTACGTCCCACTGTCGGGCACAGGCCTCCTCTCAGACATTGTAGTATTATTCGTCCCTAGTTCAAATCCTTCACACTACGAGCGCTGTGCGGGCACACATTCACCTATTACTAATTATAACATTGGACAATTCTAAATAGTTATCACCCATTATACGTTGTGTGGGGTTTATCGCAATGACGTAGTTTTTTTTTTAACTAGACTAACTCAAACCACAGATATAAAAGACATACGCTTCTCAGTTTTAGGTGCCTACTTATGACAGACGCGAATGATGATTTCCCGCGAATGACTTCAACCACTTACGATTATGATGCAAAGGGAATCCTGCGAACCACAAGCCCGGTGTATACTTTATAGCGTCATTTTGGCTTTCGGCACATGACTCAAGCTAGTCAATACCATTACGCAATAGACAGCTATGTAATACCTACGGTGTCAGGTATTAAAGAAAGATAAAAAAAAATGCAGCGGAAATCAAAAGGAGGAAAGGGGTGGGAGGCGGTTTATCAATCTGGCTCACTTTGTTCATGAGTTGCTCGTACAACAAAGCATTTTTAATACAGTTGCACAAAAAGCTCCATTATGGCTCCGTATCGTGCGGAAAGTTGGATTTTTCACACTAGGGCTTTTTACTTTTTCACGGCGAGGGAAGAAGCTGACGAATAAGGGCCTGGCGTTTGGGGATAGGGCCGCGCGCGCCGGGCTCACCGACTTTGGTTTCATTGTATTTTTTTCGCAAATGTGTTAAAAAAACGTCGTTTGAACCTGTCCAGCTGATTCAGCGTGAAGAAGTAGCAAACTTACATACATACTCACTCACAAACTTGCACACTTTCGCATTTATAAATGAATGAACGAATCATCCAATATAACGAATGGGTGGATGAATGAATCGCTGACAAT
The DNA here is from genome assembly GCA_963691665.1 of Clepsis dumicolana. Taxonomy (NCBI): domain Eukaryota; kingdom Metazoa; phylum Arthropoda; class Insecta; order Lepidoptera; family Tortricidae; genus Clepsis; species Clepsis dumicolana. The sequence goes on from OY829509.1 coordinate 14,155,227, forward strand.
TTAAATGTATTTTCATCAAAGCTAACATAATTATGAATTTACTTCACTTTGCTCTCTGTATGTCTGTTTAACAATGAAGAAAGAGATAAGAATAACAGCTTGGTTTTTTAACATTCCTTAACACAATGTAACACTGACCAATTAGAACTATTTCATTTATATTATGAACTAGCTGTTGCCCGCGACTTCGTCCGCATAGATTTCGGTTATATCGCTATCCCGCGAGAACTATAAAATTTTCCCGAATAAAAAGTAGCCCCTGTTATTCCTCAATATTCAAACTATCTTCTTAGCAAATTTCATCTAGATTGGTGCAGAGGTTTTCCCGTGAAGAGGTAACAAACAGACAAACAGAGAGACAGAGATACTTTCGCATATTTATAATATTAGTTAGGATTACGATGTGACCTGCTGCATCATGTGGCAACAAAATAAATCGATGTATCCTACGCGGTACGCCACTGATAATGGCAACACGCAATTGCATTAGGATAATGAAGAGCTTTATCGCGTCAGCATTATCTGTATACGATATTAAAGGCTATTGTAACAGGCTGGACATAGTCAGCTCAATTATAATTTAAACAAAAATGTCGTACGAAAAATGGGCATTTTCAGAAAAGTGTGTACCCTTTGGTTTTTTTTGAATAACTTAACAAATTTATGACTATTTCTACTCAGAATCACGAGGACTATCTATTTAAATAATAAAAAAAAGTGTCCCGCATTTTTCTGTCAGTTTTGTGACGCGTTTTTACATACATTCTATATTATATATACATTATATATATTCTATATTATAATATGAGCCGTCACAAAACTGACAAATAAATTTTCTAGGGAATAATTTAGGACTTTTTGGCAAAAAGGGTACACAGTTTTTTGAAAATTCCCAAATATGTCCATGAACTTAAAATAATTAATTTGCTGACCCACGACCTCACGTATAAGATAGCTAAGTCTACGCGACAAAATTAAAGTTTTCATGCAACAGCTCCCTCTCCACTGCCACACGAATGCACATGTCATACACATTAAGTTCAAAACATAAATCTCTTTGAACGATCCTTAATATTTTAAGCAGCATTATAATAAATATTTCGCATTCTTTACTTTAAACTTCAAACATTATAAATAGGTAACTCGTTATCAAAATTCATTCCACAATAAAACACCAACTTCCATTACCTTTTTACGGCATCGCCTCGTCACAGAAAGGATTTATGCATCAAAATGACCGATCACTCTTAAATTGGCATAACTGAGGGAAGCTAAACGAATAGCGTAGGTATTGCGGCAAAGTTAGCGCTTAATTTTCATTTACTAAAAAGCCATTATTACTTATTAGATACGAGTAGTTAATAGTTATTCAGACTTACGAGTATTACTCGCGTACTCTATTTGTCATTGACCAATGGGGATTACCTACCGCAAGGTAAATTTGGAGGGAAACTGCAAATTTTCCCTCCAAATTTCATGAAGTCGTGAGCAACGATACCTACTCAAGTTATCATCGGAAAACGTGAAGCATATAATGAGCACATACGTACAAGACGGCGGAAGATGGCCGATTCGTCCGTTCTTGATACTGAGAACTCACTCGCTGCGCTCGCTTGTTCAATCATGTTTTTTGCAAAGTCAGCCTTGAATGGAACTCAGGTTGACTCCAAATACATACCAATTGTTGCCAAGAAAGGCTCCTAGTCTGGTCTAGATGTTAAGACATCTAGTAAATAACCTTCCCAGAATTTTGTTCCGGGTAAAACAGATACTCATATAGCTTGTGTAAGTATTAGGAAGACGGCAAACATAAAAAGGGACAATTCAAAATCGAATACCGAAAGTTGATGTAGAGTTTTGACCTTGTAGGCAGACCGGTGAGTTTGTAATGTAGGCGCTGCTATTTCTGAACTTGCAAAAAAAAGACAGTCAACTGGAGCACTACGTATACTTAATACTTATTACAGGGTGAAGTACAAACAATAATGTTATTATTTTTGTTCTTCAAGCAGCAAAAAGTTTTTAACATGTAAGGAAAGTTAATTCGTACTTTCGTGATCGTCATACTACACCTGAAACTGAAAACATGAAGCATTCCTTTCGTTACTTTTCCTATTAATAGGTTTTATACCGACTTTGCGCAACTAGTTATTATATCTTCAATATTGTAAACAAATAACCATACTAGAGGGTATCAGTCTGTACAAGTACAGTCGAGTCCTCTTATATCTGTACATTCTTATTGTATCGTACATTGTACGGTTCATAAATATGTAAACACAGACCTTATTTAACTGGCAATAAGGTCTATTATGTATTGATATTTTTGAATTGTTAATTGATATTGGAGAGCTCGACTGTACCTATGATCAAGCAAAAAAAAAAAGTCGCAAGCGCTCCTTTCAGTTTATTAATAAGTACAGTAAAAATCGAGCCCTTGGGCCGTAATCCCCTTTAACCCGTTTTCGCGTGCTATTTAAGTCTACGAGAGCACAGACATCGGCTACTGTGCCCTAAGCACGACTTGTCGAATCCTGCGTTACGTTACGGTTATCGTATCGAGATTGAGAAATCTCATACTAAATTTTAGTTCCAAATACGCTCACGGGCGGGCGCTGTTCCAAACGTCATACAAACTCGTTATAGTTTACTATTCGATTTTACGTGACGCAGGATTCGACAAGTCGTGCTTAGGGCACAGTTCTTTATTTTTAGCGCCTCATGAAGGGTCTGTATGCTATATTTAAATTCACATTTACTTACACTTAAAGAAAAATTAATACAAACATATTATAAATGCGAAAGTAACTCTGTCTCTCTGTCTCTCTGTCTGTTTGTTTGTTACCTCTTCACGGGAAAACCGCTGCACCAATCTAGATGAAATTTGGTAGGAAGATAGATTGAATATTGGGGAATAACAAAGGCTACTTTTTATTCGGGAAAATTAAATAGTTCCCGCGGGATAGCGATAACAGAAATCTAAGCGGACGAAGTCGCGGGCAACAGCTAGTATTATGTAAATATTTCAGGATTTTTATGAACAAATCTAACCTAGGGTTCTGCGAGATGGGCCTAAAATAAATCCTGTAATATTTAGTCTCTTTCGGATATGAAACATTTGGGAAATGAATCAGCTTGGCAAACATTTTCTTGGCCAAATGAAAGGATACTAATGCAATCTGCAACATCTAGTCAAACATAAAATCTCATGTCATCATCATCATGTCTCGTGCGGAGGCAAAACTCGTATCCGGTGTTGTGGAGTAGTACTAGTAGATGTTCAGTGACAGTTCCGTAAGAGCATTGGATTTGACGTGTAAGGTAGGACCAGTGCCCTAAGCACGACTTGTCGAATCCTGCGTTACGTTACGGTTATCGTATCGAGATCGAGAAATCTCATACTAAATTTTAGTTCTAAATACGCTCACGGGCGGGCGCTGTTCCAAACGTCATACGAACTCGTTATAGTTTACTATTCGATTTTACGTGACGCAGCATTCGACAAGTCGTGTTTAGGGCACAGCAATGTATTGTAAACGCGTCGGACGCGTCGAAGCTCCAACTGCACGACTTACTCTAGCAACGGTGTTTGCAAAGAAGCATGGGTATTCCGCTAAGGACGCACCAAAGGCGCACTCCAAAGGATATGGGTTTATTTTGAGTAAATAAAATTAAAAATTCGTAATGCATAAATAATCCCAAACCAAACTAACCAAAGTCTATGACGTAATGTTATTCTTGCAGGCTTAGCCGGGAGCCGGGAGGTTTGCTGGTAGAGATCTCTTAGGGATAAGCTCGCCTTTGTAACTGAATTAGATTTTTTGTAAATTGTGTTCGTATCCTGTTTTTTTCTTTTTAATACAATAAAGTGTTTACTTACTTACAAACATTTCGTAAAGATACAACAGCTCAAATTCTCTGAAGCAAATCTGCGGGCATTTTCTATTCTGATAATGAGTGTCACCCGCATTGGGCTCATTTTGTTTGACAGCCTCGCGATAACACTAAATTCCGATACTAAATAATATTCCCGCTAATCTGTAGATTAGATTATGGTGTCCAAACATGATCTTGTCGGTATTCCGATTCCAAACTGCTTTAAAACCGCAATGCTCTTTAAATATAAAGGTGACATTTTTTAAATAAATAAAATAAGAAGTCATTTTCGAAGCAAACGTCATCATCATCATGCATTATGGCATATAACATAACATAACCTAAGTACCTAAATACAACATGCGTTTCAAAATTTATCTTATTTTTTTGGAATATTTGGTTAATCCCCAACTATACTCATACAAACTAGGCAAATTATGACGGTTTATTTCCTCTATTAATAGAGAATAAAAACATTAAATAGTTACTTATTTTTAGAAGCACTATGCGAAGCAATGTATGATATAATTAACTCAATGTTTAATCGCCGTATCTCTAAGCAAGCAACGTTAAAATAATTTTCAAGTTCATGGGATTCACATAACCCCGGCTAATTCAAATGAGCCTTTAACCGGTTAAAGTTCCAGTGAAGTCCTAGCGTCGACGTTCCGCTATGTAGCAGTGACGTACCACTTGTTGATATTTTTTGCGGTGTTTAGAACGCCGTCGTTGCCGAGACAACGCCACTCAGTTCGGCTCCGGACCTACGCCGGCATGCATATATACTATGCCCGAGCTACACATCCTTCAGTTTGATCTGCAAACAAGTGCGGACAGTGCCTTGGCAAATGTCAAAAATATTTAACTGCTGCAAGAAGGATCCAGAGGGGTCGGAAAAAAAAGTTCCCTTGGAGGACGAGTTCAACCCTTGCGAAGAAACGGATACTAGTAAACCGTTGATCATGGAACAAGTGAACGGGCATCGAGTCCCGGTTTGCCCGTTCAGTGGTGTTAGTGCTCAGACGAACGGCAATGATCTATCGAACAATGATGAAGACAAGTTAGTGAAAAAATTGCGTGTGAATTTGCATCAGCCTATGAAGCTGAGGAACTATCAGGATGGCGTCCAGACCAGCGATACTTTGCACACTCGCACCCAGGATTTCACAGTACTTGTAAGTTTTCTTCTTTATAATAAAAAGACGCGCGCAGTTCGCATCGTGTAATTTTAATTAACTCAATGGCCAAGTATGTCAGCAACTTGTTTTACTAATATTCATATTTTAGCATTATGTCTTAACAATGTTATTCTTATTTTCTTCTTACGGGTCGATGTGTCAGCTGTCTAAATCTTCCCCAAACCATTTATTAAATCGATATATTTTATTTTCATTTTGGATCATTACGACGTAACGACCAGTCGTTATTAGTTTAAATCTATAGCGATTTTTTGTTGCCTTTCGGTATGGTTCTCACCTGGACGCCAAATATTGGATTATTTTTTAATTTATGATTATTTATAAAATATTGGTATATAAATCATTATAATTATACCTACCATCATGATAATGTAACATCAATAAAACATAATTTAACTGTCCAACTTAACTGATCAATATCATCAAACAAGACAATATAACTGGTCCACATTCCGGTTTAAGTAGAGCAGTAGCGAAGGTAATAAACAAATAACTATGCAATATTTTTAATTGAAGTCACCCATACCGATGATTGGGTTTATGACAACATCGTAAAATATTTTTAGGTATGACGAAACAGTACCGAAAATCCATAAAAAAACGGTCACAGTTACGGTCCATTAAATGGTGATGTAATGCAAATTTACATGTTTTTACATAATCATAATCAGAACATTATAAACATTTCAAGTCTCGGAAAACTTTTTTCTAACATTACACAGGTATACAAGTATACGATAATACTTAGCATCAAAATGTGGAACGGATGAAGGCTTCAAAATAACTAATCGAATAAGTTCATATGACCTTGCCAATAATAACCTAACCAAATTAAAATTAAAAACAGAAAACCCGACCATAATTCCGACTCGGCTGGGCAGCGTTCGGGAAGCTTCGCCGTGTCTTTTCGTCCAAATTACCGCAGTGTTTGAAGTCAAAATTCTTTGACCAGTGTGTGTTGCCAGTGCTGATGACTTACGGATCTGGGACGTGGGCGCTAACGATGGGCCTCATAAGGATGCTCAAAGTCACTCAGAGGGCGATGGAGAGGGCTATGCTCGGGGTTTCTCTGCGGGATAGAATCAGAAATGATGATATCCGCAGTAGAACTAAGGTTACCGACATAGCCCGAAGAATTGCGAAACTTAAGTGGCAGTGGGCGTGGCACATAGCTAGCAGAACTGCTGGTCGATGGGTCAAAAGGTTCTTGAATGGCGTCCACGGACCGGGAGACGAGCTGTCGGTAGGCCTGCAACAAGATGGAGCGACGACCTAGTAAAGATCGCGGGACCGCGGTGGATGCGGAAAGCACAAGACCGGTCAGAGTGGAGAGCCTTGGGGGAGGCCTATGTTCAGCAGTGGACGTCTTTCGGCTGACATGGTGATGATGATGATGATGTCAGTACTAATATTTAATTTCTTTGACCCTATGTCACTCTCACAACTGAGACGAATCTAATGACACCTCATACGTTGAAATCCGCCAAATAATTTAGGCTGTAGAGCGTGCCAAAGAATTAGACATATGTACACATACGCTCGAAAAACATAACCATCCTTCGGCAGAGGGGTAATAAAATAATGATCTCAATGGAGTATCTTTTAGTGTTTCTTCTCCAATTCACAAAAAACCAGAAAAATATTAGTAAACCTGGGAATCGAACCTGGATCCTTGACATCCCATGTAACGAGCTATACCATTACACCAAAGTTAGTAATCAAAGTATGCAATGGTACAGCACGTGACACGGAATTTAAAGGATCCGGGTACGATTCCCGGGGTTAGTCATATTTTTCTGAAGTATTTAAAGTAAGTAAGTATAACATTGAAAAAATAGTATTTACCTAAAAATACTTGTGCCTTCTTCCCAATCTGTTTCTATTTATTAACTATTGCATTTATGAGTTCTAAGTGATCCGTTCAGAAATATGAAAACAAGTACCTAGAGAACAAAGCGCAACAACAGATTTACGTGCAAATTTTACCAAGTTATAAATTGTACTCAAACATCATTAAGCATTAAATTTACTTAGGACTTGACAAATACTAATATTAACGAATCAATATGACCCTTCGGCAACAGCAAAAAAATCATTAATACATAACGCCGAAAACAACAAAATTAGAGAAATTTATAATGGTTCCTAATTATGATGAAGCCGTAGTAGCCTAGTTACTAGGGTTCCGTACCTCAAAAGAAAAAAACGGAACCCTTGTAGGATCACTTTGTTGTCCGTCTGTCTGTCTGTCTGTCAAGACACTTTTTCTCTGTAACACGTGGAGGTATCATGCTGAAATTAATATCAAATACTCAAACCTGCGGTCCCTTGAAGCTGTGAAAAAATCAACCTTCTAAGTCAACGCAATCAATAGATACAGTCATTAAAAAGGCTATTTCCATACAAATTGCCGAAATCCAAAAACCTAAAGGGTACTTCCAGTTGTCCTAGAAACTTATAGCAAAACCACTCAAAATAGTCTAAAAACTTAATTTTTATGTCTGTCTGTAGATTTCGCAGACCAATATAAGTTGACCTTATACTGCGTACATTTTGCTTAGGAGCAGGGCTCTGCTAACACTGGACTTCTTAAAACACCGGGGAAAAGCGTTAAAATCTTTCTACGGAACCTTCGTGCGCGAGTCCGACTCGCACTTGGCCGGTTTTTTTAACCTATGGCCTCTCAAGCAGAAGGTTGTGGGGTCGAGCCCCGGATCACACCTCTGAGTTTAAAAAAAATATGTGCGAAAGCAATTCAATGGTGTGTGTGAAGTTCCCAATCCGCACTGAACCATCATGGGAACTGTAGCTCAAGAACTTTCATTGTGAGAAGAGCACTGTGCCCAGCAGTGGGTGGTAAGAAATGCCTGGGTCGTGTTTTATAAAGCTACAAGTTGTAATTTACAAGCGGAAGTCTCTTTCTAACAAAAGGCGACAGAATGAGACTTCCGCTTGTAAATTGTAACTTGTAGCTTTATAAAACACGGTCCTGGTGATGATGTGATGCTAATGATTCACTTCTCACTGAAACTTTGTTAAATGTTATGCCCCGGTCTAATTCTTATAATTTTCCTCTGACGTGCGCACACCTTTACCAACGAGGGTTGTCGCGAGTCAAAAATCCGCTAGGATCGCTAGTGTCAACTGAGGTCTTATCTGTAAATTTTCACCAATCACAGGCCAGTAGCAGAGTGTAAAGAGCTTATACCTACCAGTGGTCCGACGCCTTTGATGTTTGCGTAAATGCCGACACCGCAACCGCATGGCCAAAGCACCAAGGAGGGCGAAAGTTCCTAACTAATCGGACAGTGGCGGCGTATGCAAGGGGGCTCGCCCTACCCGCCCCGCACCCCCCCTCCCCCCCGCACGATTGACCTGTCTAGAGGCCTTCGTCGGACGACTGTATAGACTGTGCCAGTAGCGTGTCTCTCGTTCGTGGAGAATGACACATAGACCTTAGGTGACACTAGCAATCCCAGCGGACTTTTCTTTATTCCTTCTTTCGAACGATTTTAAACTTTCGTAGAACACATATAGCAAAGAACACAACTTATTGACTTTTGACTTATTGGAGATAATTTATTGGTGACTGGATTATATTCTACGCAATTAGGTGTTTTCGGAATACGTTTAAGAAATTTGCCATTAATTTATGCTGGTGACTTTCATTCCACTTAAAACGAATCCATGGTACAATCCAAATTTGCATATATATGTACAATGTACATCATAGTAAATCAGGTACAGTCAGCAGCAGAAGTAGCTAAGCAACCGAAGCGATCACAATTATCTACACAAGTGCTTATGTCTATAACAAATAGAGCCGTGCTTAGATCATTGTGACCGCTTAGCCTGCTTAGCTACTTCTGCTGCTGACTGTATTAGTATAGTACAATAAATGAAGCAAGCATAGATTTAGTACGATACCTACTTTTATACATTTACGCTGTGAATTCCCAACACCGAGCTCAACCCAACTATTCAACCAGTAACATAATTTTAAGTTATGAACTTCTTGATGTCAGTTAAAATGACACAATAATGGCGTTATAATATTTAATTTTTATCTTAAGGAATGACATTTCAATAGAGACTAAGCTATAATTTATGTAAAAATGTGTTCTATGAATCTGCTGTATGACTCTTACAGTAAATAGAATAAAAGTAAGGCCATAAAAAAATATCACAATTAATTAGTAGTTTACATACAAAATTTTGTAATTCTCACAGTCATATAATATAGGTACTCGTAACATACGGCGCACTAGAAAATAACATTTCATATTGACTCGATAAATACCTACTTTATTACTTATTCGATGTGTGAAAAAATCTAAAACTCTGTCTATGGTAAACAAAAGACTTAAAATACATTTGCTAATTAAAATAGTTGCTTTTGGTTTTTTTAACAGCCACCGTCTTGTAAACTAACTGGCAAATCAATTACAATTGGTTGAAACGAACAAATTAATCTCGAAACGATATGCCGCCTTAACCTGTAGTAAGCTATAAGTAAGCTAACCTTAAAGAGTAAAAGGTAACTTTAAAGTTCAAGTTTTAACTGAAAAAAACCGAACAGCGGCCGTTAAGTTAGGGATCACGAAGCAAGAGGGCAAAAAGGGCATTAAAAATACGTTCTTAAGGAAAACCGGTTATCCGTCAACTATAATAAAATCGGCTCTTAGTTAGATAGCACCTGGCATGTAGTTGATATTGTAACTATCTATGTAGCTATATTCAACAAAACAATTTACTTGCATTTACTTCTAAACCGATCTACGTCAGCGAAAATTAAATTAAACACATTTTTTGTTGCACATAGGAACAACTACACTAATATTCGGTAACTAAAGATACCAGAACAAAATGCAATAAGTTTGAAAACCGCATATTCGCTTCATGGTTGTCAAGTGAAACCTTACTAGAGCTCGCCGGCAAAATTAACTTACACAATTTTCGAACAAAGCTTACATTTTGGCTTTATTACGTGGATCCAAGTTAATAATAGGGAAGCCCCTATTGACAACGATTATTTGCATAATGTAAAATTCACGTGCATAAAGCCGATAAAAATGCTTCTAAAAGTAAATACATTTAAGCTAACATTTAGGAATAAAGTCTCAGCGAATATTATCCAAACATTAAAAAGTTTACCTACCGATTTAATTATGTTAAATTATGATTACCAACACACAGCTGACCATTTGTATACTTTGTCAAATTTTTAGTTAGGGTTTTAAGCAGTTCAGAATGGCCGGCAACTTAAGTTGTTCAAAGATACGAATTATGTCTGGTCTAAGCATGTTCACCCCAAAGTACGCTAATGATTATACAGTGGTCAACCAAAGCGCAATTTTGTTGTTAGCTTAGCACACACATTACGTGCACGTTGCTTAGATGTTTAGATAATATTGATACTGCATTTAATGACTAAGCTGATATTGTAGAATAACCTTCGGCCGCCATGCAGAGCAGAGCAAATAATAATTATATGGTTTGTTCGATTGTTCAACATAACGATAGCTATTTACTGAATTGTACAATTGGATATGTTTCACAAAATATCAATACTTATGCACAATGTACAATTAGTGGTAGTGGCCACGTGTCTCATTAGCTTTTAACGATTTACCAGAGCAAAGAGATAACGCACGTAGGTATTAAATGTTCAAAGATACTATATTTGTTTCTGTTTTAACTAAGCATGCTGCTTTGTCGCGCTCTTAAATGATCTGTGTTCCAAATACCAGTAGGTACTAAACTTTTTTTTTGTCAAAATTCAAAAAGAAGAATGTTTCTAATTAATATGTTAACATTCCCTTTGAACAATTTTGTGTTTGTTTTTATATATATAAGACACTATCTTCGGTTAGGAATTGTAAGTTTCAAATAAACAATTGTGTTGCTCTGAAAATAAAGATTTTATTTTAGTACTTACAAACGTATGTTAAAAACTACACTGCTTAACTTAAATCATATTATCTTACCTGAAAATAAAGAAACGACATTTAAAGTTTATTATTTAAATCGTCAATTCCTTTCTTTGTAATATAATTTTCATAACCTAACAATAAATGCTCAATCACGGTGACTTCTGTCAAATTCAAACAAACTGCTTTACCAACGGCGTTCGCCACTAGCGCCATCTATGGAGTAGATAAGTACAAGACATGGTCACTGGTTTACCGACAGAAGAGCGCTGTACAAATTAAAGAAACTAGTTTCTTTTTACATATCTAAACCTCCAAAGTGGTAAATGTAAAAAATTAAGCAAGACCAGTCCGTGATGGTGGTAGAAATCACCAAGTGGAATTCCCGAGTTAATTTCCGTATCATTGCAGTTAAAATAGATTTTCCCCTTTTTCCATGTATGCCAACACTGCTCACTGGTATTTTACCCGATTTTTTGACCCTCAGCTTTGTTATCAGACTCTGCGATTACCCAATAATCATTAAAAGGCGACAAAAAATATTTAACGTTTTCTCACAATAATTTGAGATATTACGGGTCATACAAAACATTTTTTTTTTTATTAGTTGATCATTATAATTGTTATTGGTTCCTATGCACTCGCTGTGGTCAGTACTTTTCTGCTCATCCTCGTTTTAGTAAGAGAGTATACTTAATGATAACATAAAACTTTACCACGCCGTAATGTTATTAATCTATAATTATGTCAAGTGTGTCACGATGATAAAGCGCAAGCAGATTAAACATCCGCGTGTGCGCAGAAAAACGCCAAAGCAATCTCATGGCTTTTATCAATCATCAACCTGAGTTGAACATCAAATGGTTGTGTACGACGCAACTCGTCAAAAATATTATAATTAGCTCGCATCAAACGAGTTTGACTGACGTGGTAGCTATTGTCTCGGATATTTCGCTAATTATTTTCGTAGGGGCCGTAGGTGTATCGGTGCCCGCATTTTACGATAAAATCTATTTATAAATTGATTTTTGATTTGACAGGTAAACCTTTGGAACGTCAATTGATGATAAAATATTGTGAATTTTTCCATTACTTGACATCATAGACATTCAGATTATAATGTTATGTTTAAAATGGATCATCGTAGTGATTCATTCTAAATACTTAATTTCAACCTATAGTATTCTAATTCAAGTTTATTTGTAAATGAATTACCACATAACATCATAATTCTTTAACGCAGTCTTTCTTCATATTATTTGACTGTGATTGCGTTGAAGTGCTCAAGTATTATTGTGTTATTTGAAACACTAAATAAAAGTATAAAATAAAGTTTAAGTAGAGAAAAATTTTATGCAAAAAAAATCTTTAATTGAATTTTACACAGAAATCGGTTTCTAGGAGTGTTAATACTTATTAGACAAACCCAGCTGAATCTAATCAATTTTAAGCATAAAACAAAAGATGACCAGAGAATGCGCATGCGCTATGCGCTACTTTATGATCATGACGTTGTCCGCTTATTTACATCAGCTGACTGCGACCTAAGTACTGATAAGACACTGTTTTACCAATTCGTCCCGGCCTGTGCTATTAGCGTGGGGAGACCAAGACCTCGATCTTGCTTTGAGTAAAACAGGATTTCACTTAACCCCAATTGTTTTAAGCCATTGTCATGGACGTAATGATATACCGCAAGTTGTGTGGTGTGGGAACTGTGACATATCTGGGTGTCTAAAATTAAACTAGAATGCTTTTAACATGAAACTACCGTGAGACTCAATCATAATTAAATAAAAACGGATCACTCACGCATATAAGTCGAGTTTAGTATATAAGAATTCATAGTCCTTCCTCTTAGAGCGCATAACCCAGCGGCGGCGAGACTAAACGTCATTCATTAAACTAGAATGATTGAGATATTGAAACTCATTCATTTAATAATCAAGGGTAAGACTTCTGCGATCAACAAAACCAAACTTCGACAAACAAAATGGAATTATGGCACAGTCTAGTTACAGTTGATTGATTATTTTGATATAATATAATCCTTAAGTTGTTACAACAACGTATAATTTTGCGCGCAATAAATAAGAGCGCACTCTACAAGTGAGCCGTTATTTGCCGATACGTTTCCGACATCTACCCGTAATTTATTGATCGAAGAAAGACTTGTATCGATCCGATTTCCTCTAGCTCGGGTTTTTTCACCTCCTTATAGAACACACATTATATGTAAAAAATTATACGAGTCAGTCAGAATACTAAAATTAATAGCATAACATAACTTCGTAGAACATACTTATAGATAGGTCAGCGATGTAAGAAAAAAATATAAGTGACAGGAAAATGCAACAAAGGTACGCACATGTCCTCGTATACCGTGTATTCAGTTCAATTCCATCCCCGCCGATTCACACATAAACCCCTCGTAAATATTAAAGCCGTAATTAAGTTACAATCACTCGGATTATAAATGGGTGACTTCCACAATGTTCACTGAACAAAGACTACATAAATATGCAACAGGCGGATTTCATTCAGAAATCACGATTTCATTTCGCCGGGAACAAACGGGGAGCGTGAACGAGAGAGTGCATTAAAATTACAACTTTGCAAATTTTTATTCCATGTTTGTCATACGCATGTAGGTACCTAAGTATGTAAAAACCATACCGGAACAGAATGGTGCTGTGGGTACTTCTTAGAAGCAAGATATGCGAATATTTTGACACAGCGGGATCCCACAACGCGCATTTTATCCTCATATATCTATTAGCCTATTAATGTGATTTCGTTTAATTATCAAAGCTTAATTAATTATTTATACAGGTGTCTAATAAAGTTTATTCAGACTCTAACTCTCGCTATACAGACCTGCTTGACCCATTTTTTTTAAATACGCAAATAATATTACTAATCCGTTCTTAAACCGGTTTTTATTTATCAAATGAACATTCCATAATATTGTGTACACAAGTGAACTCTCTCATGCTTCCCGCTGGAACAAGTTGGACTTCAAAATGATTCTGCAAAATGGACTTTATCGGCCGGTTCACGAGCCAATTAATCAACCTGTCAATGATATAATCTGCTATAGCTAAACGTAATTTGCTGGATCATTTGAAGCTTAACAAAATGGCTGGTCAATGGTTGACATAATGTTGGACGTTTCAACCTCGAACGCAATTTTGGCCTACCGTGAGTCAAGTGAGGTCTGTCATTCTCCACCAATAAACGACCAGCTACTGACCTATGAATCAATAAAAGCTTGTAAAAATACAAAAACATTATTTCATGTCTTCTCTATGCCACAAACACCAGTGAGAAACGGTTTGTTGACCAGAGTACTGTGGCAGATTTTCTAAAAAGATAATTATCTTTCTCTTTTCTTTTTCTTTTCTTAATTATACTTACTGATTGAGGGATCAAACACCAATTTGTTTTAACTTACTTCTCATTGTTGTATTAACCCTTTGTAGGTCTTAGTACAGCATATAATATCTTGGCACTGATCATTTCCAAATTTTATACCAAATTTTTGCATTTTTATTTTAATCAGTACGAATTCTGGTTAAGAAAATCAACGAAACTTGAATGCAAGTTAAAACGTACGAGGAATTAAGGATGAGGAAGTTCAAAACTGAATGTAGGAACCTAAATTTTTAAACATTGATGTTCTAATGAGTCTTAGTCAGAATAATTTGAATAAAATCAAATTGCTGATGTATTTATCCTTAAAGAACAATATAAGTAACCTGTTAATTGAACTGTCGAGAGCTGTTTTTGAATACAAACAGTAGTTTTAAATAAAAATAGTCATACATTTTAATGAAGACGTTCAAATAAATATTTACTGTTAATTGTGAATCTTGGCAGTAATTATTTATAATGACCGGGAGCGCTATTCTAAATAAGATATTTCATTAAAAAGCACGTTCATGAAGTCACGACGAGACTTTAGTATTAAAAATCCTAATAACGAATGTATTTCAAAGGTATAAGGTTCCCTAGAACTGTGTTTATCTAGAATCAAGTTATGTACCTGTTCCACACACGCGGTGTTCTTGACATTAAGTTATAACTGTTTACTAACTGTGGTGTAGTTTAATAGTCAATGATCCGGGTTCGATTCGCGGGGTTAATCACAGTCACATTTATCTGGTTCGCTGTTTACCTCTATTCTTGTTTCAGTGAGTATTTTAAATATAATTTAATTGTTCAAAGTATGTATGTCTAAGGCTAAATGAACCTGCATTAAATAATTAATATAATTATAGTGCAGAATCAGAAGCGTATCTACATTCAAATTAGTTTCGTGGTCTCTTAATCAGGTACCAAGTCAGCGTTGTATAAGAATTTTGTAGGTAGGAATAGTCAAAGAAACCGGATTGCATCAGGTTTTTTCTCAGTAAATGCTAGAATAGCATACAAATCTATTAACCTGTGAGTCATTACGATTTTTTTTTGTAAAAAGGTTCCACTGATTTATCCGATTAAGTTTGCATAAGTTTACATTCGAGCCTTTCCTTCACTTATCTTTCGCTTATTTTCTTAAATATATTTGCTTATTGTTTGGTTTCAATTACATAATTAAAACATGGTAAATTAACAAACGCATTTGATTCCTCATAAAACTATGCCGAACAACCAAAACATCTGCGTAATATTTTATGCTAACAAAGGTGCGGAGTATCCTTTATACATTTGTATTCAACTCGTGCGCCTCTGATCTTCGACGCTATCATAACAATCAAACATTTGTCCAACATTTTTGACGGAAATTATCATTACACACGAAACCACCCATTACCGAATGTGGCCACAAATGGCATTGTATGACGAACTGTTTAACAAGCCCATTTTGTGCTATCGAAACTGTTTAGAGCGAGTGGAACGTACATACATGAAACATTCCTCTCGTTCTGTCACGTTCAATTATGAACGAAAATTCACATGCTTCGCATAGTGTGAGATGCATTTTCCTGTGCATTTTTAACTCCGACGCAAAAAAAACGGTGTTCTAAGTTTGACCTGTGTATGAGCGTATTTTTGTATCTGTCTGTGGCATCGTAGCTCCTAACCGGATGAGCGGGTTTAGATGCGGCTATTTTTAATTGAAACCTAGTTTAATCCAGATGGCTAAGTTTCATAAAATTCGGTTCAGCCTGGATTGAACGAAGCAGTTACGCCGTAGGAGAAGTAATGAACGAGAAGATAGTTTCATCAAAAATTAACAATCAGATCTGGCCCCTATTTCACCAAATTTACAATTATCAGTTGTCAATGACAATTCGGTGTCAACTGCTGACTTGAACAGCTTTTGTTTTAGCGTACTTCATATTGTCAAAGAAATGTGCTTCGAATTGTCATTGTAACCTGACAATAGTAAAGTTGGTGAAATAGGGGCCAGCTCACCTGATCTTATCATTAATTTCTGTTCTTACATGTCGCTTGATTTCCTGTTCGGTTGGAAGCAAACAATTCTGCTATCAGCGCAAAAAATAGGGTTTTCTTCTAAGTAGATAGGTACTAGGTCTTGTTCTGCTTAGCTTGGTCTGTAAATTACACAGTAGTGAGGTGTTCAGCATGACGGACGGACATATTGTTGGGTAGGTGCACAAATTAATGTGATCAGTTTTCAGGGTAACTGATATTTCAAGGTATTTTTCATTTGAGACGTTTTTCGTGACACAAAACGTATACAGTCAGATACGCCACCGCTTCACCACGCGCGGACATGCAATTATACCTAGGTGATTAGGTGATTCGGTGACTTAGTATCCCGTGATGTTTGACATTATGTCAGACCAATGACAGGCTAATGAGTGAGGGCCGCATTTTGTTAGCGCTGAACAGGTGCGTGGACTATCTTTAATGTTTTATACCTAATATCGATGCATACACAGTGCATTCCATGGACCAAAAAAGTGATCAGCCAAAAACATCAAAATATAACACTCATTAACATTTAAGTACATACACATACATACCTTGTTTCGGTCATAGCCTAGGGTGGTAAGGGCTAATTTGTTGCCCTTCATTAACGTAACTAACGATGATAAAGTACTTTTCGGCGCCGCGTTTGACGGCCGTGAGAACTTCACGTGTTAATTTAATAACAAAGCGCGCTTGTCGAGCCAAACGTTCGAATTAAATGCGTAACGAACGAGTTTCCCGAACACCTTGTTAGTGAGTTATTATTAATTTATTGGTACGTGGAATTTGCACGTGAGCACCGCCTATACGTGTAAATAATGCGTGTCGTAATGTTGTATTGTGATTTTTTCCCTCGCCTTGACCCTGTAAATATCTCACAGTAAGTAGCCTCATTGTAGTCCGATACACGAAATTATTCACGACCAGCTGATACAGTCGTGGATATTTCAAAGACACGGCGTTTGCAAAAACAGTTTAATTTGCGACGTAAAAACTACTTTGTTTTTCCGATACTGCTTGCTTGATTCAAGGCAAGTTATGTGGTTTATGGCATAATAATTCGAAGCGAATGCTGATGTTATGCAAATTTCAATCGGATTTTGGGACATCAAAATGTTAATTGGATGAAAGACAACTTAATAATGTGAGAACACCTTATTATTCCATTTTTAATTACTTTTAGTTACTTATAACAAGTTTATTAATTGAATGCATCATTTAAAATACAATTTTATAACTTCATCTTTATTCATAACATCACTCATGAAACATTAGCCGCTAATGGATTGATTTAATAGTAGGTCAGATCAACGGGATACAAATATTTTTTTAAAAGCAGCACAAATAAATTATCTACACTATAAAAGGTACCATTTTTTTTCTAGTAAATATTGATACTAAACATTTATTTATTTGTGTCTAGTGTCTGTTACGAATTATCCTTCTATTCAATTTAATTTTCATAAAGTAACACTTCAGTTTGCGCAACGTTATAATTTTCCTTGTAATTATCGCTCTTTTTATCAGCTGTTCTTCGAACCGATATGTTATTATGCATCTATGTGAGACAGTCATATAAAATCGATTCAGAGGACCAGTTGTATATCAGTGGCATAACAGAGTCAAGAACACGAAACACGTTCAAAGTAACGGAGTCGCCGCGTCATGGACCACACTCGACCAATCACAGCCCGTCTCTAGACGGATGCGGGAAATACCTGCGCCCGCACACTTAGGCGCTACAGACAATGCCTCTTTAATGAGATCAAGATAAAAACACTGTGAAATTTCCTGAACCGGACTCAATTTGAAATTAGATCGATTAGGAGTCGACGGCCTTGATGATCGCATTTTACTACACCAGAAACAATAGACGTCACAGAAACGTCATGCTCATGACGTTTGAGGAACTAAACTTTCTGAGGAACCAACTCTTAAATCAGTTATTCTTCGAGCGAGTATAATAAACTAAGTGAAGTGACGTACGGCAATGTGGAGGCAATTCAAGTCTAGGGTGAATGGAACGATCTGTTATTCATAAAACTTGATGGATACTAGCAATAATGATGGTGAGATGAGCTTACTGCTGATCTATTTCGTGTATAGGTGGGTCAATCGACTTTTAAGTATTGTCATTCAGTCTCATGACGCACAATAGACAGCATTCATAAAGTTGCTTAGTTGCGTTGCGTGATCCATCGGACATCACCGTGGCAACGAGCGGCACTTATGTAAAAATTGATTTACCCAGTTAATACTAATACCTACACTAGATAAAGAAGCATGTTGGGTTAATAGCCGTCGACCAATGATGTTCCATAAATCGGCCAGGAAATCATTGACATCGCCCAGAGTTGCACCAGCATAAGCATTGTGCTCTTCCCCCTGGTGGGATCCAGAAGAATTATGATCCTTTCGATTATACTATAGTCGTGATCTTGCTGCGCCAGTTACATCTGCTTCCCATACAAACAAACATATTATGACATCTTTATCCAGCAACTAATTGACACCTGTAATATATCTTATGAATATATTATTCTATTTATTCGCGCTCCACGCTCAGTCCCATAAAATATGGTAACATTGTTTTATAGCAATATTAATCACCATATAACATAATCAGGTCCAATCTTATCTAGTAAACACGCAGCTTGTTAGCATCACATGACTAAGTAGTTGACTAGTTGGACCACAAAACGCTTTTACCGGTAAGTACACCCGATCAAGATGAAATGTTGCTCAGCAGGGCAGATTTTGACTGTATCTGTAAATTTGGGATTGTGTAGTCATCGTGACTTATAACTCAATGGCGTTATTAAAAACCAAAGTCTGTCAAACTTTCAGTTCTGCGCCAGTTTCAAGGAGTAGCTTTACCATTTTAACATAGTAATAAGTCGCGGCGTTTCGTCTGCGGGACGCAACGATAGCGTTTATAAACCGAGCACGAGTTTTCACCAAGAACCGAGAGTTACGTTATCATATCGCCATCGCGCAAACACTAAAATTTCATAGCTGAAACTTTACCAAACACACTCAAGGAGCGCTGTTCCAAACGTCATACAAATTTTCTCGATGGCTATAGGTACGACAACGTCACTACTCGATTCACGGTGAAAACTAGTACTCGGCCTACCTACTGTGTATCGTTTTCATAATCATCCTGTATATTAATCTATAAAATCCAATTAGCGCCAGAAACAATTAAGATAATTTACTTAAACCAAACCACGTCCAGAAGCCATTCAGGTATAACTAAACTAACGCAAATCGAACCTCCACAAATACAATACGTTATATTACGTATATAACACTCCATTGAAGGCGACCGAGGCCTGATTACACGCATACCAACTTACTAACACAAAAGGACGTATCTTCACAGGAAACTCGCTGCGGTTAAAACCTTTTGTAATAGGCGGTTTAGCATACCCCGTACAATGAAAGTACTTTGATCCCCCCTGTCATCGGTAAGTAATTACAGCTAGGCAAATGCACGAGGAAATTGTTCAGCTACTAACAAATTAATGTGAGGCATAATAATGTGTGGGCTTAAGAACGATACGATTAAATCAAGTAAGTAAATAGCTGTTAAAGTGAATGAAATAGGTAATAAATATGAAGAAACCGCGACTACCTTGTAGGTTTGATGAGCTCCCGATATTTCGACGCAGTTACATGCATCATAATCACGTATTTATGACTGTTACTATCACCAAGGATTGTAAAATACGAGCAAAATTCATTGAAGTGCTGGTGAAATGGTTGTCATACGTCCATTTCAATTGTAATTGCTCTCAATTTACGATCCCTGTGGACTTACCACGTGTATTTTTTTTCAACGCACGGTTGTTAGCCGAAACGATACCTACGAGGGGCGGCTGATAAGTAATCTCCTTGGTCAGAAACATATACAAAAATAATGCTGGCTGGTATGGATTTATATTCGCTTGTTATTCTATTTTCAAAATGTATTACATTCATTTGTTTATTGCATCACGTTTATTTGTCTCCTACAATTGTTTCAAACATGTCGGTAGAAAAAGTGAAAATGGATAAAATCGAGCAGCGTGCGGTGATTAAGTTTTTGACTAAAGAAGGGAATACGCCTTCGGAGATCAGACAGCGTATGTTACGTGTGTTTGGCAGTTCGTGTTCTTCCGAATTTGTTATAAAGTTTTGGTCAAAGCAGTTTAAGTTAGGTCGTGAGAGCCTGGAAGATGATCCTCGTAGCGGAAGACCAGTTTCGGCCGTCACCGATGAAAATGTAGCCAGGGTGAAAAAAATTAAATTAGAGGACCGACGAGTGAAGCAACGGGAGATAGCTAGAGATGTGAGCGTCAGTAAAGAGCGAGTCAATGAAATAATTCATGAGCATTTGAACATGTCCAAGGTTAGTGCACTTTGGGTCCCCAGAATGTTGACTGCATTTGACATGGAGAGGCGTGTCAAATGTTGAGTCGAGGGAAAGAGGAAGAAATAATTTCTAGAATTGTAACATGTGATGAGACTTGGATTCGACAATGGCACCCGGAAAGTAAGCAAGAGTCCTTACAGTGGAAATTTAAGGATGAGAAGCCGCCTCGGAAATTCAAGGTCTGTCCATCGGCAGGTAAACTTATGGCTACAATCTTTTGGGACACAGAAGGGATTTTGCTCATAGGTTATTTACCGAAGAAAACTACAATGAATGCTGATTATTACTCAAACTTACTATATCAACTAAGAGAGACAATAAAAGAAAAACGGCGAGGTAAACTAAGCAAAGGAATTCTGATTTTGCACGATAACGCACCAGTGCATACCGCCCGCACAACGAAGCTAGCAATTAAAGACAATGGCTTCGAAACCATTGACCACCCTCCTTATAGTCCAGATTTAGCCCCCTGTGACTATTTTCTGTTTAGACTTCTCAAGAAAGACCTCAGGGGACGAAGGTTTATGACCGATGACGAAATGAAGGCTGCGGTTACTGACTTTTTTGACGACAAACCGAAAGTTTTTATTTTAATGGTTTAAATTCAATATTTGAAAAATTTAATAAGTCCATTTTACTAGCAGGGGACTATATATAGAAAAATAAAAAAAAATTGCCACTACAGTCTTTTGTTAGGTAGATTACTTTTCAGCCGCCCCTCGTATGTATCGGTATTTAATTTTTATAGCACCAACAGAGAATCCACAAAATGTGTCACTTAGCCGGTCCTCGGCTTTTTGCATCCATGCACCACCATCCACCATCTTTTTCGCTAATCCTGAAGCTAAGCAGCAGTGCTTGCACTGCGTGTTCCAGTGTTAGTATATATGTTCTTTCCCGGTGTGGAGAGTAAAGCAGCCGGTGTAATTACGGGCACAAGAGGTATCTTAGTTCTCTAGGTTGGCAACGCATCTGCAAACTCCCCGGGGTTGCGGGTGTCTATGAGCAGTGGTGACCATTTACCATCTGGTGACCCACTTGCTCGTTTGCCTTCCTTGTCGTATAAAAAAATGCGCTTCTAATCTCCGTCACAATTACTCACTCCAGGTCGGGGTCATCAGATCTCTAAGATTATTCACGGCTGCTTCAGCGTAAGAAGTGTCAAATTAGGTGTCATATAGTACCGAAGATTTGACACTTTGCCGCTCAATGCAACGCCGACACCTTCGATAACACCCCAGGGCGCCCTAACACTCAGGGCTCCAACGATTATCTAATCCGCTACAAATATGGCCCGCCCAACACTCATTAGCTGTCATTAGACTGACATAACGTCAAACATCAAGGGATACTAAGTCACCGAATCACCTATAATTGCTTGACCGCGCGCGGTGAACTGGTGGCGTATGTGTCTATTTTTGTTTATCAATGCAAATTATAGGTACATCTTTGGCAGGTACTGTAACAAAAAGTAAACACGAAACTCCTAAAGCAGCTGCGTATTTAATAGCCTGTCACTTCAGCTTTATTTAACACCTTTACTTGGCGATATATTCACGACGTCGAAATGACATGTCATACGTACCTACTTAATATAATGTGCTGTTGGTGATAAGTGGTTTAAGCCCGTCCCGCACCGGAGTTTTTCGGAATTTATGTACCAAATTACATTTGTGCCTAATTTATCATGAGCTTTTGGGTGAAGGACAACATGGTGTGTGTGAAGTTCCCAATTCGCACTTGGTCCGCGTGGGAACTGTAGCTCAGACCTGTGCCCGCTGCCTGTGGGACGTCAAAAAAATCCTGTAAAAGGAGCATTTTCAGAAAACCATTTACTTACTTCTTTTGAATAACCTGACAAATGTTGTATTATTTCTGCTCAGAACCACGAGGATTACGTATTTAAATATTTCAAAAGAGTGTCCCGCCTTTTTTGCCAGTTTTTTTGGCGCGTTTTTACATACATTTTCTATCTATATGGACCGTCACAAAACTAACAAAAAAAATTCAACGGAAAAATTTCGGACTTTTTTGGCAAAAATAGTATACTGTATTGAAAATGCTCAAAGACGTAAGAGATAATGATGGTGATAAGTGATGACCAATTTATAATACTTTCAGGTTTTCAAAGAAAATCTGTTTTGTGTCAAAGCGAGAACTCATCCAACACAAGTACCTACTACAGGGTGATTTCTGTTACTAAGATAATAGTGAAAACGTAACGCGTTATATCTCATACATGGTACCAGCCCAAACATGACAGTGTGCTCTATAATTTTATGTATACCTATAATTGTACCTTTTAGGGTTCCGTAGCCAAAATGGCAAAAACGGGAGCCTATTACTAAGACTCCGCTGTCCGTCCGTCTGTCACCAGGCTGTATCTCACGAACCGTGATAGTTAGGCAGTTGAAATTATCACAGATGTATTTCTGTTGCCGCTATAACAACAAATACTAAAAACAGAATAAAATAAATATTTAAGAGGGGCTCCCATACAACAGACATGATTGCCGTTTTTTCCGTTTTGTTTATTGTGGTGTTCAATATAAAGTTCCTGTATTGTATTAGTTCTGTGGTTTCAAGCCTACTAACTTGTTTTGAAATGCGATTACAGGAGTCAAGATGCGTCAACAACGTCTGTTACGGCAGCGTGATCGACATACCCGGCCGAGGGAACACGCCGCGACCGGCGAACGAGGTCTATCTCGAAGCGGAGAGGTTCCTGAAGGAGTACTATGCTTCTATACGCAGGTACCATAGACAGACGGCATAGCTCAGTGATTATTGGTACTAAAAAAACTGTAATTTTGCATAGATATACATGTTAATAAAATTATGAAGAACAATAAAAATGTTAGCTAGGTACCTCCTAGCTTTTAAGTGGTCATTTTTGTTGGAGTCAAGCGTCTCCCACCCCTCGACCAGAGAAACTGCTGTATTTAGGAATGTGAAAAAAATCAGAGCAGTAGTATAGTACGAGTATAGTGGATTTAAAAGGAAAACTATCAGAGATAAGGAGGCTTTACAGATTTTGGAGTAATAGTTGACCAACTTATTATGTTTGTCTATGTAGGTAACCGATATAAACTGACCCCACACTGCGTATAGTTTGCTTAGGAGTAGGGCTCTGCTAACACTGGTTTCGAATAGGTGTGATGAACATATCTTTAAACTAGGTTTCTATGCCAAATTTATGTTTCTAGGCTTTTTCGTAATGGCTTAAGAACACTATACTGGGCGTGTCCGACACGCTCTTGCCCGGTTTTATAAATAATGGTACGGAACCCTTCGTGCTCGAGTCCGACTCGTACTTGGCCGGTTTTAGTTTTAAATTGGTTAGGTTATTGTTTCCAATACAGGGAGACTATAAAGTAGACTACAAGATTTCAAAATCCTAATGTTTATATTAATGGCAGGTGCTTTTTAAATACAACTCGGTGACAAAACCCCAAAATTTTTATTTCAAAAATTTTATGAAACCTAAAAACATGTCGTTAGATACGAGTATATTTCTTAAGTAAGTACGTACCTAATACAGTTAAAAAAAACATTATTTGGCCCTTATTTAAATCACGTACATGTTCCCTATTTTATTCCTTTTCAGTTTAAAGTTTAAACAGAACATAAACATCGTTGTCAAAACACCAATAAATAATTTAATTGGCTTGTATTCTCCTAGTAAAACAATTAATGAATCAGTTTCCTGTTCAAAAAAGTTGCCTCCCAGTTAGGATTCTTCCCGCATTGGGGAAGCAATCCGTGGTAAATAATTGGTTTACCCTATTATTATAAAATTACTAACATTATTTTCCTTGTATTATAAACCAATAGTAAAACATTTTCAGAACATTTTCTTCCTAATTTAATGAATATTTACATTTTCGTTTAATTGATGCTATGACCTTGTCGACGTTGTATAGATATTGTACCCATAATGAATGCCTCTTTAACATAATAGAATGAAATAAACGGATCACTCACGTATGTAGAGTTTAGCCCGACATGTTTTGATCTAATCCGTAGTCGGCGGCAGCGAAACTTACACTATCCGCTTATTTCACTATGATCTATATATAGTCTAATGGTATTTTCAAGTTAAAATAACAGGATAAAATTAAACCTTAAAACTTAATAAAGCCTTGTGTTTCCTATTAACGCAGAGCAGCTAAAGATAAAAGTTTTAGCAAAAAAACTAGAAGCGAATAATCGCGTGAAACGTAGTGGAACGCTAGTATGATAATGGCACTAAAAATACTTTTAAGAAACATTTACCGAGTTTAACCGCTCGGCCATTTTAGATTTTAAGCTTCGTGAATACAACTGACAATTTACTTTAAGCCATGTGGTGTTTTTAGAGAGAATTCAGATGCACACATGGCCCGACTGAAAGAAGTGAAAAATGAGCTGGAGATAAGAGGCACTTATGACTTGACTTACACCGAGCTGGTGTTTGGAACAAAGCTGGCATGGCGCAATGCTTCGAGGTGCATCGGAAGGATACAGTGGAAAAAATTACAGGTTAGTTCTAAGCTGAAAGCTGATTCACTAGCTTATTATCGTACGAATTGATTTAAGCTTTCGCTATTTTCACACAAATTATCATGACACTCGGGACTTGATCACAATTCCCTTCGAGGCCATGGACGCCAAGTCGCGTCCGAAACGTCGAGGTATTTAAATTAATAGGTACACGTTTTTACGTTATTACTGTACATTGAAGAGGTGACTAAAAAATCGGCTTCTCTGAAAAATAAAACGCAATCCTGAAAACTTACAAGTATACGGGTTTTAACTAGATCAGAATATTCAGTTGACCTTAGGTAAAATAATTTCACCAAGTTTAAATTTGGCTTAATTCTGCAAAGAGAAATAATTTATGTTGCAAAAGTTTTTAGTTCCTAAACAATCATGCAATTGTTGCTTAATCACTGAGATGAAATTAGATAAGTATTATCACTTCATAACACCAAAGTCTAATAAATTATTAATCCCGGCAACCCTCAGGTAGCAATCGAGTTCCCGTGGGAACCCCGCCACCGCAGGGCACACCGCAAATCATGGTGGAGTCAACTGATATATGAAGCCATCTCATAAGAGCATAGGATGGCTAAATTAACTTCCACACCTATATTGTCTTGAAATTTAAATGGCTTAACTAAACTTAACGTAGTCGGAAACGCAGACATAAAACTCATAATGCTTATGGCATAAGCTTTCATATCCATGTTTTCAAGATGTCGTTCGTACCATGAGTATTGAATATTTAATCAAATATATTCATATAAGGCGCTTTTACTAAGGAGTACTACAATTCCTACTCCATTACTGAAGGTTGGCCGAACTGTTTTATTTTTCAATTCACAGAACGCTTTTATAGATCACTTAGATCAGACTTAAAAAAGATTTTCAATCAAATAATGTAGCCTTAAACACAATATAATTGTGTCATGTTATGTCAAACAAAGACGACGTATTTTCGAACGATCTCAACTTTAAATTAAAATAATTGCTTTTTATCAATGAAAATTTATCAATGAAACCGCCTTTATATGGAGTTTTTGCTTCAATCGCGAATGTTAACTCAAAAAGCAACTTGTGTGTGATATAATGATATTTCTTTGTGGTTACCGCAAAGAACACATGTAAAGTTTTAATTAGGATTACAAAGTTAAAGACCAGTGACA
Source organism: Clepsis dumicolana (assembly GCA_963691665.1). NCBI lineage: Eukaryota > Metazoa > Arthropoda > Insecta > Lepidoptera > Tortricidae > Clepsis > Clepsis dumicolana. The sequence continues at coordinate 14,181,775 of OY829509.1, forward strand.
ACTTATAACGAGACTGAGATGGGACGCCATTACCTGCGTCTCGAGTGAAGCGAAAATTTAAGCATTCCGTATTGTGGCTTGCTTGAGTTTATGAAACCGTTTTAGGTTTTCCTAAAAATACATTTCTGTATCTTTTTTCTGACACTTATTTATTATTTATTTGACAACCGCGGATAGCCAAATGGTTAGAGAACCTGATTACGAAGCTATATAGAGGTCCCGGGTTCGATTCCCGGTCGTGGCACATATTTGTATGATTAATACCAATGTTTGTTTTTGAGTCATGGATATATTTAAGTATGTATTTAATATAAGTATGTTTATCCGTTGTCTAGTACCCATAACACAAGGTCTGCTTAATTTGGGACTACGTCAATGGTGGAGTTGAAATTTGAATACATGGAAAGAATTCGGGCTGTACCTAAATACCAATTCTGGTGTAAAGGTATAGCACGCGACCCGGAGTGTCGAGGATCCGGGTTCGATTCCCGGGGTTGGTATTTTTCTGGTTTTTTCTGTGTATCCATGTTTCAGCGAGTTTATTAAAAAACTTAATTGATATTCACGGGAAAACCGAAAAAATAAAATAAATTGGAAAAAATACAAAAAGATGTTCCAATTGAGATTACGTCAATGGTAAAAATCAGAATCAGAATTTATTAATTGCATTGTCATCCGATCTACACACGAATACGAATACCATGACAATTCGATTGAGCTTGCGAGACTGGTTAATAAATAACAAGCCGAGCTAGTAATACAGTCAGCAGCCGAAGTACCTAAACTAAGCAACCGACGCGGTCAATGACCTGCCAAGCTCTTATGTCTATAACAATAGAGCCATGCGTTAGTCGGTGCATGCCGTTGCTTATATAGCTATTATGCTGCTGACTGTACGAAGTTACCTGCTAAATCCTTGAATTAAATTTCTTTTTTGTTATGCATAATACTAATAACACAACTGACGCGATAACATCAGTTTGACAATCAATTCAGTTTATTTTAGATTCTAAGTAACAATATTATACAATTGTGTATATTTATCCAGGTTTTCGACTGCCGAGAAGTTACCACCGCGAAAGGAATGTTCGAAGCGCTTTGTACTCACATCAAATACGGAACAAATAAAGGAAATATTCGGTAAGATCTCTATTCGTTGAATTCAATGTAAGCTCCCACAAATCACTTCAAACATCTACGGTTGCCCAACAGTCCAGATCAGGATAAAACGATAAAAAAACAGATAAAAAATGAGCATTGAGATATTAATCATATTCTTACTACCAGCTTTCTTACATCATCGGATTGGGGTATCTGAATGACTTGCAGATCAGTATTGTTTGCAAGGGTTTAACCCGTTAATTAAAAACCTAAGTCCAAAGTTCTTAGATGTCAAGGCCTTTTAGACCTTGACTGATCTTTAAATGTAAAAACTATTAGTACTTGCATACCTAATTAGCTCAAGCTATGTTTGTTTAGCATGATTGATTGACTGTTGACTGGTAGATTTTAATTATTTCTGTCATGTAAGCATAGAATTAAATTCATAGGTACGAGGTTCGAGTAATCGAATCTTAAAATGTTTAGTATTTAACCTATTCTGTGCCCACTGTTAGGTAAAAGGCCTCTTCTGTGCAATTTACTTAATTCGTTTTTTTAACCGTTTCCTTTCTGCCTTTCTCAGATCAACAATCACCGTATTCCCTCAACGCACAGACGGTAAACACGACTATAGGATATGGAACTCGCAGCTGGTCAGCTACGCTGGTTACAAACAACCCGACGGCTCCTTTCTAGGCGACCCGAGTTATGTTGAATTCACGCAGGTGAGACCTTGTTAACAATCACCTATCTCCTAATGAGACGCGCACTTGAGTATCGGACTATCGGTGCTGTGGTCAATTTAGGCATGGTTTAAAGCCAAAAGTTGAAAAACCCCCACATTTTCATTTCAAAGTTCAATATCTCAAAAACGACTGAACTGATTTTTACTAAACTTAGTTAAGAACTTTCTCGATTTAACTAGCTTTCGATTTAAAAAAGCCGCGTCCAAATCCGTTTATCTGTTTAGGAGCTACGATGTTATAGACAGATACACAGATACACCCATACACAGGTCAAACTTATAACACACCTCTTTTTGCGTCGGCGGTTAAAAATGGGAACGGGATGAAAAGCAACTTCACTGGCGCCTAGGTTAGACGATCCTAAGCGAAACAAGTTATAGACCTTTGCCAATGCAAAAAATCATACCGTCACCAATTATAGTAGAAGTAAATGCCAACCGCAAATTAGAACGTTCGGAATATCACTGGCTGAAAACAACAGATTTTTTTTTCTCCAAATTTATACACAGTTATCATCAAAAATTCACCTAATTGCTCGTAGGTCCCTATTTCGTTGTTTAGTTAGGATGAGTAAAAGTATTGATCAGTGGCGGCGGAGGCAGGAAACTAACGTCAAAACCAAGCCCGATAATCTATTCGTATTAACCTAATTTTACCTTAATTAAAAATTACATAGTTTTAGAGGGAGGTATATTTCATATAAACCCCCCACACAGATCAGTTTACAAAAGTGCCAATGTCTCAAAAACTATAAAATTTTCTTTGAACTTTGCTGCTTTTGAGCTGCTCTATTGTTGGGATAACTTCTAGTGTGAGCTTGGTGATTTTACTCATCATTCGCGTACCTATAGGGAAAATTACCAAATCATTGAATTTTTTTACCACTTAGATTTGCATTAAACTCGGATGGAACCCGCCTCGCACCCAGTGGGACATTCTGCCGCTAGTGCTGCAAGCTGACGGCAAAGAACCGGAATTCTTCGATATACCGAGTGACATCGTTATGCAAGTGCATATGGAGCATCCCAAGTAAGGCTTCAAACGAAGATCAATTAATGAACTAAAAACAATGTCTTTGCTCAGTGCTCACCCCGCGGCCACAATACACCGCGCCCACCGCGCACCGCACGCGCGTTTGGTCGCGGGTGAGCAAAGTAATTGTTTTAGTTCATAAATATGGACCTACGCAAAGTAACACCTGATTCAATACATTATTTAAACATCAATTAAGTATGGTTAAATAAACTAATGCAACCACGTATTCCAATCTATACCTATAAAACAGTACCGTGACTGACTGACAGACAACGCACAGCCTAAACCACTGGACTTAGAGATTTGAAATTTGGTAAACATATACCTTGAGTATCGTGGTGCACTAAGATGGGGATTTTACGAAATTCCCACGGGATAGGGAACTAGCCCATTTTCAAATATTTCACGGGGGCAAAACCGCGGGGCATAAACTTTAAGTTATAATTATGGTTCATGTTAAAAGATACCTAAATTAAATGTGCAACCTATTTACTCTAAAGTACATACTATAGCATCAAAAGTAGCTTGCCAATTATGAACCTTCTCGTTCTACAGCCAGTTACAGGACGTCACACAGTACGCGAGTAACTGACAAATATTTTTGGTAGATGTTTACTCTTTGTATGTTGTACTTACCATAATCTAAGAAATATTTACTTGAACTAAAATTTGATTTTCCAAATTAGTAGAAGTCTCCAACGCTGCATGCGTGACTGTTTCCATATTATTTTGAATGAAAGATAGTTCATTCCATAATAGGTACTTTAATTATTGTACCTACTATTTTATCGTAACGAGTAGGATGAAACATCCCAAATTAATATGAATAGCAGTGGCATTATCCTCCCATGAGTAGTAATACTTAATTATATTATGTTTTATGCGCTATCAATGATCGTGTATCGTGAAAAGCGTAATTGTTTTATTGATGATGTCGTCATCGCGTTATAGTTCTATTACGCGTCACGTCCCACACAAGAACAATGACGTCTTGATGACAAACGGGAAGCGTGGTAGTTCATAAAGTATTTATGAGGGAAATTCTGAGACGCAACCAGACCCCCTAGCACGCTAACGTTTATACACTGGGCATTTTCATTCAACTTGTGCTGTCAAGAGTTATTTAAGTTATGTTTAAATCATGTCTTATTGGTTAGTTTTGTGACGAAACGTATGTTGTGACATTGACCATCAGTTTTGTGACGACTGCTAACCATAGTTAACTTAATTAATGATTCAGATTCACTGACAACGCCCTACACGCACTGCTACATAAAGCATATGGTCCCTATCGCACTTGCAAGTGACGTTGACGCAGAAGTGACGAATACTTAATGTCGTGGATAAAATTTACCGTGCTAGGGGGTCAGGGCTTCCCATTTTCGTAGGTAAATTTTAGGAGAACAAGGAAGTTTTGGCTTGAATATAAAAGTCGGCACAGTTAGCTGTTACAGTTAAGGTTTAACAACGAATGAATAACGTAGATATAAATATTCCAAAGACACAAAATCGAAACTTGCTTCATGTACAACTTACAAAAAATATAAATGCGAAAGTTTGTGAATGAGGTGTATATGTTTTTCACGCTGAAACGGCTGGACTATGTAGTTATAATTTTGAATGGAGAAGTTATATTATGCACTTACCCTGTTTCCGACGTCGCCGGCAACAGCTAATTGAAAACGTTATTGATTTTATTCGCTTCAGTTCTGTTAGAAAAATGACGCATGCTTCTGTTTTTCTTCGATTTATCGCCAAAGTCAAATATCTATTTTTCTGACTTGTTCAAGTTTATAGTTACCTACTTCATCACAAAAATACCCGTGCCGCAAATTGCTGCGCCAGATGGAATCGTATCTCGAATCGACGTTACCCCAGGAATGACTGCCCATAACATTGTAAAGCGAACATTCCTGTTTCTCGCGCACGCAGATTGGACCAGCGCTATGCAACCAGTAACCACATTCGATCCTCTCTGTTGCAGGAATGTCATGTAAATTACTAGAACACACTGCTTATTCCATTCAAATTTTAATTCAAGGAATGTTATAGCAGAATAAAGTAAGATAGTGTAGCATCGGGTTTACGATCGCATAAAAGTTAAGGTATCCTACGTGAGACGTACGTTGTCGAGATAGTTCCTTACGTCATCTCGAAGATATACGAGTCACATAAGGTGTATTGACATCGGCGAACTGGCATTCAAAATGGAATCACGTTTTTAGTTTAGCGATGGTTAAGCTTTTCATTTTCGAACGTAAGATTTCAAAGTTCGTTCATTCCGAACTAGATTCTGACCATGCTCAGAAACACTGCTGAGAATTTCGCAAATAAAACCGTATCGAGGAAAGAGTTCGCTTTCGGTATTAGGTATTCGTAAACAATAGATATATACTTAAATGAATTCTGAATACACCTGTTTGGTTCGGCAGAAAGGTCAATGTCTTTCAACCTTCACTTTAGGTAGGTATGTATTATATTTATGTCTTTTTTATGTCATGTCTGCTTTCCTCAGATTCGACTGGTTCAAGGAGATGGGTCTGCGGTGGTACGCTCTGCCTGCTGTCGCTAACATGAGCATGGACTGCGGAGGCCTTGAGTTTACCGCCACTGCCTTCAACGGGTGGTACATGGCTACTGAGATCGCTTGCCGCAATTTTTGCGATGCCAACCGTCTTAACATGATACGCGTAAGTTTTTGATAGCTTTTCGTTATCATTTCTGACTTTCAAGTGACTTTGAACTGGCATAGTTTAAATGGAATGGGAAGCGCTACACTAAGTTTATTGAAAATTAAAAACAACAACCATAGACATATATGTATAGCGTATGGACGGGCCCTTTGGTACTCCGTGTTTGTTGCCAATTTTGTGAGTCTACAAGTAGTCTCAGTGATCTCAAGTCCGCACGGGCTCCACCGGCGGGAAGCGGCTCGGCAACACCGTTCCTATTTCAAAATGTCCTCCTGATGTTTATATCAATGACAATAACAAACAGAGGAAGTAAATGCTAGAGTGAATAAATAAATAAATAAATATCACGGGACAATTTGACACCAATTGACCTAGTCCCAAACTAGGCAAAGCCTGTACTATGGGTACTAGACTACGGATAAACATACATATATAGATAAATACATACTTATATACATATTAAACATCCAAGACCCGAGAACAAACATTCGTATTCATCATACAAACATCTGCCCCGACCGGGATTTGAACCCGGTACCTCAAGCTTCATAGTCAGGGTCTCTATGAAGCTTGAGGTCCCAGGTTCAAATCCCGGTCGGGGCAGATGTTTGTATGATGAATACGAATGTTTGTTCTCGGGTCTTTATATATATAATATATGATATTATATACGCCGGTACTGAAGTATGGAGTTACACCGATGGCATCATCTGCACTTTCCATCAAAGTGTGGGGGTCCATCGCTGATCAGTTTTTTGTAAAAACAACCTTTTCTAACAAATTAGCAAGTTAATAAGGTGCGATTTCTTTCCGCAGTAGATTTGAAGTGTGCTAAAATTCGTTTATGGTGTCTTTTCAATTTATGTCTCCACCCTACAGACTAAAGTATGTATAAAACGAGGAATGACTATTTATAATGTTAGTTTTTCCATTGTAACATTATTTTTTACAGAATACGCCATTATCCCGTAAATTATCTAACGGCACTAACAACGTCTGAAACTTGTAAAATAAGTGACAGAAATAAACTAAAATGATTAGGTGTTAAAATTACTGCTCCGTATTTCAAAAATTACTATTATTTGCAGATAATAGGAGATAAAATGGGTCTGGACACATCCTCGCTAGTCACCCTGTGGAAAGACCAGGCATTGCTGGAAATAAATATTGCTGTACTACACAGTTTCCACAAAGAAAATGTTACTATACTCGATCACCACTCGGCTTCCGAACAGTTCATGAAGCATTTAGAAACAGAAACAAAGCTGAGGTTTGTAACACTGCTTTTCGTACGGACGGTACAATTTCTTGCTTATCACCCTTGTAACACAATCTTTTAAATTTAAGACTTATGCGATTTAAATGATATTTTTTATAGGGGAGGATGTCCCTCTGACTGGGTATGGGTCGTCCCTCCCATGTCATCGTCTCTTACTCCGGTGTTTCATCAAGAAATGGCCTTATATTATATGAGGCCCTCTTACGATTATCAAGTAAGTTTTACACCATAATATCTAATATTATCTTTCATGCTAAAAAATAACAATTAAGTACTACGTTAGTGTCTGTCTCCCCTTTAAGTAGTTATAGTTAACCTGGTAAAATGGGTCTTTTGTGATTTCAAGTCCACTTAGTAACTTTTTTTTAACTTTACTTTTTGCGCAGCCCCCTGCATGGAAGAGCTACAAATGGCCCAAATCAGGCGACAAAACCGAGCACAGAAAGTTCCACTTCAAGCAGATAGCGCGCGCCGTCAAATTCACGTCCAAACTGTTCAGCCGGGCGCTTTCCCGACGCATCAAGGCCACCATACTTTACGCCACAGAGACAGGCAAATCGGAGTCCTACGCCAAAGAGCTAGAGACCGTCTTCAACCACGCGTTTAACGCCCAAGTGAGTTAATAGTACTTTTACGCTATGTTGAAATGTTGATTTTTATATATGTATTTGTAACAGCGATTTATAGGTAACCTGTATATATAGCGATAGGTAACTAACCACTGTAACTTTCAGATTGAAATATAAGGTTCACTTTGAACAAACGGGAACTTGCGAGTACACTTTGACGTAGGACCATTAGATCCGAAGCATGTCAAGCAAACCTAAGCAAACCTAGACTACAAATAGCTGTTTAACTAAAATTAATATCGTGGGACAATTGACACCAATTGACCTAGTCCAATATTAAGCAGAGCTTGTGCTATGGGTACAAGACAACGGATAAACTGAGTTATAGATAAATACATAACATACATAACAGCGATTAAACATCCAAGACTCGAGAGCAAACATTTATATTTATCATGCAGATATCTGCCCGACATCAAGCCCGAAGTCAGGTTCTTTTTTAACCACTAGGCCAGGTTGGTTGACAAACAATTTTAAGCAATTAATAATATTTCCTACAGGTTCATTGTATGGAGGACTACGACATGTTCTCTATTGAGCACGAGATGTTCATACTGATTGTAACGTCGACGTTCGGCAATGGCGAGCCTCCGGCTAACGGAGCGGTTAGTATTTTAAAATATATCTTTTATATGTTTTATCTATATTTTTTTAACCCCTGACGCAACACAGAGACGTGTCATAATTTTTAAGTGTGTATCTGTATGTCCGTTTGAGGTATATCATATCTCCCAAACGAATGAACGCATTTTTTATAAAAACCAGTTTCATCGAACTTGTTCTCAGTGAAATTATGCTGTTTTTGAGTTATTGACCTTTTAAATTAAAATGTCGGGGGTTTTTCAACTTTTCTAAGCTGTAGTTACTTATTGGTAAACAGTTTTGCTTATGTTTTGGTTTTTGATTTATTTTGTTCATTGAGTTTATGATTTCTTTCATCTCAGGAATTTGGAGAACATCTCTTCAAAATGTTAAATATGGAACATCAACACGATGCGCACGCGCATACCGCTGATGCGAGTCCTGGGTACTTATTTTATTAAATTTTTTCTTAGTTCATTTTTTTAGTTAGGTAAATACATATAAAAATCTTACACACCAAGCGAATATTTGGATCCCTTTTTAAGAATACGGCACGTACGGAAGGGACCCCCCTTTAATTGGCATAGTAAAAGTTATTATTATGGAGAAGAAATGCCGAAAGCTAATATTTACAATTTATGATTACATTGAATTGTGATTGTATTTGTTATTTCAGCTATAGGACTCCAACGCCGAAGTCGTTGATGAGGACCAACAGCATGGTGGTACACCCGAGTGACACCAAAAAACAACATCTTGCACGATTGGAATCCTGCAAAAGTCAGTAGCTCTTTACCATAAAGTGTGATAAAAGTAAAGTATTGCTCTGTTATTACGTGGAAACTAAGGCTAAGCAGCTGGGACCGTATTCACAAAAAAATTTTACGCCATCTAAAAACTCTTCTTTATTGTACCTAATGTCAGTGTAAGGTCAAATTCAACTTTGATTCGAGTTGAGACAGCAAAAAGTCAACTTCATTGTAAGTCAAAGGCACTGTAGGATAATTATTTATTCTAAAAATGTTCCTAGTCACCTAAAATAAACTTTCCGTAACTTTACACGTAGGATAGATTTGACATTATGTTTCATATTAGATTGCTCGCAGTTCCGACGTGTGGAACAACAAAGAATAGGTTATTTCTCTATCTGGTGGGAGTTTTTAAAATCTTTCTTAGTGCCTCTCTGTGTTACTCAAGGTTTCAGTCTGGCAAATTTCAAGTTCCAAGACAGTTTTATACCGTCCAGTAACCACACAATCTTTTACAGGTTACAATACCGGGGCGTCATCGATTGAGAACATAGGTCCCTTGAGCAACGTGAGCTTCGCAGTATTCGGCTTGGGATCTAGTGCTTACCCAAAATTCGCCAATTTTGCCAAAACGATCGACAAAGTCCTGGGAGAATTAGGAGGAGAAAGAATCTTGGAACTCGGCACTGGTGACGAAATGTTAGGTCAGGAACAAGAGTTCCGCGCTTGGTCGTCCAAAGTTTTCCAGGTAATCTATTCAAATTTTTAACTTTACTAAGATAATTTTGCTAGTATGGAAGAAAACCGACAGTTTCTTTCGTTTGACTTTTTTAAAAGAGCTGTACAATTTCCTACTCGATTTACTATAATTGCATGGTTTTACACACTAAATAAACGTTTAAAAAACTATTCTATTCCAGGCTGCTTGTGAAACATTTTGCGTGGAAGAAACGATGATAAACGACGGCAGAAATGCCCTCACCAAATCACCACTGACAGAGGAAACTGTCAGATTCGCCAAACCATCCGTGAATATAAGTCTCAAGGAAGCTTTAGCAACATCGTTCAAAAAAAAGGTAGTCTCGTGCAAAGTGAAGAAGAACAAACGCTTGGGTGACGTCACTGAAGATCGCGAAACTATTTTTATAGATATGCAACCAACGGTGAGTAAATTGATAACTGAACTAAGTCATTGCTTGTATTTTAATAAGATAAAATTAATGCAAGTAATTAAACATGAATCAATTAATTATTTGGCACAGGAGGAAGTTCAATACGATCCAGGAGATCATGTTGGAGTGATGCCTGCTAACCGTGCAGACATAGTTGAGTCAGTATTGGAAAGACTGAAAGAAAAGGATTTCGATACGCCTATGCAACTGCAGATAATAAAGGAAACCCTATCTCCTTTAGGTGAGACAAATATTTTAACAAAACAATTGGAAAGGTTAAATGTATTTTTTCATTTACTAATTTATTTATTTATTCTAAAGGTTCTTCAAAGACTTGGGAGAAGCATGAGCGTTTACCACTTGTAACGATCCGTGAACTTTTCACTAGGTTCTTAGATGTTACAACCCCGCCTTCTATAAATATTCTAAAATACTTAGCCAGCGCTTGCAGTGATCAAGAGCAAGCGGCAAAAATTGACGAGTTAGTTTCGGTAAAGTTGATTTCTTTTGTTACGTCACAGTCATGACATAGGTATCAAACATCTTTTATTATCTTGATTTTTTTTTTTCAGGACACTAACAAATATGACGATTGGAAGGTTCTATATTTCCCACATCTAGGAGAAGTATTGCAGCAGTTCCCTTCATGCAAACCTCAGGGTTCAATGCTTGCTGCTCTGCTGCCGCCTTTGCAGCCAAGATTCTATTCCATATCATCGTCTCCTTTAGCGCACCCAAAAAGTATTCACTGCACGGTTGCAGTTGTTTTCTATAAAACACAAAGTAAGTGTTCAGTTAAAATATAGGTATTTTCCTATTGGCTATTTTTTAATCCTGGAGACGAAAATGATACCTGAAAAGTCATCATGACTTATGTCTTTCTTCCAAATACTCTACTAATTTTCGTCTTCGGTATCAAAGAGACTTTACAAAGGTCCATAACCTTATCTTTTATTTTCAGACGGAATCGGACCAACTCATTACGGCGTGTGTTCAAATTATATCAAAAATCTTAAGGAAAACGACGAAGTATTTATATTTACAAGGCGGTAAGACAACTTTAATTTTTTTTTATCTACAGAGTAAAACTATTATCATGTAATTGTCTACTTTATTTTTCAATGACTGGCATATTGCAGCGCTCCAAGCTTCCATCTGCCGAAGGACTTAACAAAGCCGCTGATCCTAATAGGCCCTGGTTCTGGTATTGCACCTCTCAGAGGATTCTGGCACCACAGGAAGTATCAGATAAAGAATATGAGTACTAAAGAGAAACCTGGAGAAGTTTGGCTGTTCTTCGGATGCAGGTCCCAAGGAATGGATATATACAGAGTGGAAAAGGAACAAGCCGTTAGAGAAGGAATCCTAGACAAAGTATTCTTAGCGCTTTCAAGAGAAAAGGGGCAGGATAAGGTGAATAATATTTTATCCCGCGCTTGATTTTTCGTTACATTTTAGGAGACTACAGTAATCTAAAACTTTTGAAAGCAACTAATATCGAACTCAAATTTGTTACAGAAATATGTCCAAGACCTATTAGAAGAACAAGGTGACCACATATCTCGTATGCTTGTGAAAGAAGGAGGGCATTTCTACGTGTGTGGTGATTGCAAAATGGCGGAAGAAGTCCAACAGACATTGAAGCATATTCTCGAGAGACACGCCAAAATGACTGAGCCTGAAGCGGACAACTTCATAATGGCTTTAATGGTATGAAAATTTACATTACACTGTTACTACACCAACAAATTTATTGAAAAAGAAAAATGGGTTTGATTGAAGTCAGATTCTTTGAAGCGTGTGTGTTAACACCGTATCCCTCGTCACTAGGTTTAATAACATACAAGGAAAACAATATTAATTGGTTCGTATTTTTCAGGATGACAACCGATACCATGAAGACATCTACGGTATCACTCTCCGAACCGCAGAAGTCCAAAACGCTTCTAGGGAATTTGCTCGAAGATCTCGACTGGAGTCAGGACAATCGAAGAACTAAATGAACTCGTCAAAAGTCTCTTTAAACTGATAGAATACCGTTTTGGAATTATACCTATAGTACGTTAAACTTAAATCAATAATTACCTAAATAAACGGTCACGAACAAAAACAAAGTAAAAATGTGGCACTGTTGTACCTAGTGTCGGTTAATTATTATTTTGATCTAATATAATCCATAAGAGGTTACAATAACGTGCAATTTTGCGTGCAATCAATTAGATTCTACTCAGCAAATGAATCCTTATTTGCCGATCCCGTATTGGGCGCACTGACCTATCATCTAGTTGTAATTATTGATCGAAGATGTTCAATTATTATTGACATTAAGAAACTTAACATCGGATTATAAAGTTTAACTGCTGTACTCTGAGATGTTTATGTATCAATTATCTATTGTTAGTGTCGGCTAATGTCTCAGATTGCAGAAATTAATCTTTATTATGTCTGACAAGAATGCAATTAATTAAGGTGCTTTTAATAACCTAAGTTAAGTTTATTTAGCTTTTTATGTATCATCTTGAAATTTTATTTTAGTCCCGTTCCATTTATCATATAATAAGAATTAACTCATTATAAAATAATGAACACCGATAATTTATTAAAATCACAGCGTCTAATATCACAATTCAATGTCTGTTTCCGTAGTAAAATGCGTTGCATGTCGGTTGACTTTGTAAAACCACATTTTGAGGATACGGATGTTTGACTAAATATTCTAAAGGTATTAAAATCACACGGTCCGCAAGTGAAAGGTCGAAAAAGATACGCATAAGTATATTTTATTTTAATTAATCGCTATCATAGTCTCCTAAATACTTCACTAAGTGCTTTAATTTAATTTTACTTTTGAATGGACTGAAATGTGTAATAATGAACCGGTATCTTCCTATAGTACTTACCTTAAAGTTTTACGAGTACGATCAAAGTCTACAAGTACTTACATGTCCCATACTCGTACATAAACTTCATTCATTATGTAGAGGACCATAACATGTCGGTTCGTGTGTGCGTGATAATGTACACGAAACACGGCCTACACGTGACAGAACTACAAGGGTTCTGCTCCGGTGTAAAGCTTTGTAGAATTCAGATATGTTTACAGTTGAGACTTAAGCTTACATCTTGTAAAATAAAGTTCTGTATTTGTTGAAGACATGGGGAAAACAATCAGGTGGATTGCTTCCATAAACACAGCAAACGCAGTATTGGAGTCTTTCTATTAGGTAGGTAGATGAAGTCAAATAACGATTAGAAATAATCTGAAAAGCCTTCAATCAACAATAACAACATAATTAAAAGCGGCCTTTCTAAATACACTACTCAAAAATACATAAGAATCTGATGTAAATTATAGTTTGTAGAAGAGAGATACAAATTAATACTCTTTTGACGTGTGTATTAAGACTAATGTACTGAAAACCAACAATCAGAGCGTTCTCAGAAGACTATTTAAAAAGAACACGTTGACTAGTTTCTCACAAATTTCTCGCATTAGGAATACGAATAAATTTAAAGTTTTACTTTATTTATTGTAAGCAATTATGTTTTTATAAACGTGTCTAGTTTTAAAGGCATTTCCGTTTGAATAAAATATTTTACCCCGATTAAGTTTTTCTTCTGACCACGTGGTCGTATATTTCTATCTGGGTGTACCTGGGGGAGAAGATTCTCAGCTTCATGGTGTTCTGTCCTGGCTCCTGCTGAGGGTCGGGGCAGATGATCTTGTGGTCGTGCCGGTTTTGAAAGAGCAAACCTTTGTCGGGGTCCATTACGGGCTAGAAATAACACAAACCAAAATCAGGTCAGATTACTTGTGTTCTAAAATGTGATTCGTGAGATTTTTCTTCTTCGAAATATGAATTACACCAACAGCATTCAGCTCACAAAAAATCTTCCGAAAATATATTATAAGGCACGTGGTTTCAAAAATAATCTCTTACTGTCAAGCACTGAAGATGCTCGCGACTTCTGTCAAAAAAGGGAAATTTTCACGATTTTATATTTTTTAAGTAGCTAATCGAAGCTTATTTTTAGTTTCCTTTGTAATAAATACACAAGAAGTAGTTTATTTCTCTAGACTGTGAATTTGGGTGAAATATTTAACGCCCTTACGGGGGCGGATACAAAGGAATAATGCATAAGAGCCGATTACTTTGTAACTAGACGTGTTAGAGTAGGTATGGCCTCAAAACATGTGCTATTATTGTAGAGGATGTTAAAGTAGCAATGGTTGAATCTTCAGGTATCTTTAAAAAATACCATTTGTAACCACGTTATACGTCAATATAAAGTTACAATTTTGCTATAAAAAAAACATAAACTGCTAGACATGAGAAGTAGTTCTCTTCGAAATCCGTTTTAATATTTTGAATGAAAGGAAAGTAGAGAAAAAAAATCTAAAGTCACCTTTATGTTACCACTTGTAACCACATTACATTTCTTAAAAATTTTCATCATCTCATACTAATTTCCCCCATACTGGCAGGACCTTAGCGCCAGGACAAGCCTTGAGAACAGCTAACAGATTTTAATGGAGCTCTACATATAAGACTTATAAATAACGACTCTCTTTACGTCATGGGTTAATTAAATAGAGTTGAATTACTGTACAGTTGCAACTGACACTGACTGATTATTAGTCGCAAAGATTTTCACGGGTTAGTTTCGAGTCATCATAAAAAGGGCTTAAAAGGGGATTATGAATATTATTATGATAGATAAATGAAATGCCCACCTTATAATTTCTGCTCATATTGCTCCTAACTGTCCCGTGCCGCCAGTGATAATATCCTAGGTCACTGTCTCTTGGCCACAACATTTTGTTTGCTTTGAAGAACGGGCCCCAGTTCTCCGATAGAAGTCTATGCCCGTAGTCAATATAGCCAGATATCTCGAAACCGCCCTTTGTGAAGTGACGGATGAATATTATTGACTGTAAAAAAACGATAAACAAATAGCATCAAGCTTTTGCTTTGGCTTTTGGCGGAACATAGTAAAGGGCGGGACCCATACATGCAACAACGAATCATTAGTGTAATGTAGGCAATGATATTACATACGTACCTATATTTCTATAAAAAGAGGTAGATTATGCCATTAGCACGCTGAAAATGAAGCGCAGAAAAGGCTACTTCTTTGGCCTCAGTCGCTCTCGAATAAGGTGCAAATTTCACCGGAACTCACTCCATCGGAACTAATCAGCTCTCCTATATAAGTGGATATCAATACCACCGCTCAATCCAAAAATAAATTAAAGTGAGAGCATTGAATCATTTTTACAGGAAGATCAAAAAATTTCAGTTTAATAAAATAATAAGATAACATTGGAGTATCCTTTTGTTGTATTCGTATTTTCCGAAGGAGCCTACCTACCTAACTACGTCTAAATGAAAATAATCGATTTATTGATTATTTTTGTTTTTATTTTTATGAAACATTCATAGTATGAAATTCAACATACAATACAATACAATACAATAACTCTTTATTGAACACCACATAACAGTCAAAACAAGAAATAAGGCACAAAGAAAATACAAGGTAGCAATGGAGTTGAAAAAAAAAACAATTAAAAAATATGACACAAGGCATTGAAAAATTCGTTAGGTACACCAACGTTAAGTATAGTTTAATTGGTGGAGCGTGGTACGAGTTACCGAGGTTGCTGGTTCAAGTCCAGCTGCTTAATGGATTTTTCTTTGCATTGTCATTGTATGCTAACTATGTCTATCGCTTGCTTTGGTGTACAGGTGTATGCACATGGCACGGATATAATAAAGGAATGTCATGGATCCGGAGAAGCAATTTATACATTTAACTTGGTGTTACAAAGAATCACCTGTAATATGCCAACCCGGTTGGCTCTCTCCCGAACCGCCAGCTCTCTGTTGAAGGGATCCTCCACATCCGCACCTTCGCTGACCAGCACGTACGGCTTCACAGTAGGATACACTATCTCGTGGATCACAGCCCGACGCTTGGTGAATTCCTTCTCTGATAGAGTGTCGCCATTAGCTCTATGAAGAGATTGATGTTTATTAACTAAGTAAAGTAAAAGCATAATTTGGAATGATTTTAGCGCCTGTTACGCTACTGACACTAATCTTCTTATATGCAGCTATTGCTTACAATATATTTTATAAGCAACGTGGTTTAAATTTTTGAGAACACCGACGGTGCAACGTTTGGAAAATCCGCTACGTTTTTTTCTGGTATGACCAGATTCATTCAGCCATCGAGGACTACGCGATTCGATACAATATCCACCCCACTACCTAAGTATATAAATAATGTTGTGTTTATTGTAGGCCTTTATAGTCCCGACGGAAAACCAGCGCTGGCTGTAATCCAGCATTATGCTGAGTTGGAACCATTTCAAGTAAATGTTTTCCCTATGTTTTTATTTATACTCTTTTGTCACTGTTGTAAAGTTTATTTCTTTCTTTCTTTACCTGATGTATATTATTTTTTCAATAAACACCCTTAGAATACCCGTAACAGTCGGTAATTACGCTATATGTCTAACCTGTAACCAAAAGCTGCAATAGTCCTGGCCGATGTTATACTCCTCAGATTTCTGAGATCTGCAATCTCTATCAACGAGTCCAGGTAATCTTCCCAGGCGTCGAAGGTCAACAGTCGCCTGTCCGCCTCCACGCCGGGAGGATATTCGTTTTTCTTCTCTGCCATCGCCATTGTTGCTTATTTTATTATATGAATGATTCTTAATGGATAAAAGTAATCAAAAATAATACTGATACAATTTGTAAACGAACATGAGTGACGGCTGACGGGTGGTGACGTTGCCCGTCATGCTTTAAAAGGCTGGCGTAAAAAGTTTACAAAAAAGATGAAACTATCATAATTGGTTTTTTATCCTGAGTTTTATAGAGGTAAACGATGTTTGTTTGCAGGGGGTAATATCTGGAACTAATGAAAAGCTGCACTATCCTCGATTGTCATAGGTTACTCTTTTTCCTGGGATAGTGAAAAATTCCCACGGAACGCGGACGAAGTTACGGGCAACAGCTAGTAATCATAAGTTTCTAAATGGAAACATTTCGGACACCTGTTGCTATAGTCACACATTCTAAGTAAACCCGCAAACATTTCAACTCGTCTCAATTTGGTATTATCATGAAACTGTTAGCGATTGGCCAAATTCAAGTCGCATCAAACTATTTCTAATATACGGTGCGTGTCCGCAATAGTTTGCGAGTGAAGTATGTCCTCTATTTAATGCTAGGTACTTAGAGCGAACAGTCTCTGATCCTCTTAAATAGAACAGCCGTTATGTACCTATGGTAGGGTGACCGCGCGTCGAGTGTGTAAAAAGAGTGTTCAAAATTTCTTCAAAACACTAAATTTTTAAGTCATAATGTCTACTTAAGTGTATTATGGTTTCTCTTGAATTAATAGCAAAAACGACACTAGTAGTCAAAATGAGCCGAGTACATCTTTGTTACAGTATTTGGACACATACTGTTCGAGCAGACGAAATGTGCTAAGGTAATCTTTTCCGGACGCACCCGTAAAATGTAATGAGTTTCATCTTTTAGCCTTCTAGCACCGTTCTTATTTAGTATCCTTCTGAAATGCATGGTCGTATTGGCTTAGCAGATATGTATACCACTTGAGTGCTTAGGCCTTTCTCCTCCGCCTGAAGCTATTGTAGACATGACTACATCAAACTACGGGTCTAAAAACAACATTGAAATACAATGTAACACCACAGTGTAAAGAGCTTATACCTACCAGTGGCCCGACGCCTTTGATGTTTGCGTAATTGCCGACACCGCAACCGCATGGCCAAAGCACCAAGAAGGGAGAAATTTCCTAACTAATCGGGCAGTTGCGGCGTATGCAAGGGGGCTCGCCCTGCCCGCCCCTCACCCCGCACCCCCCCGCACGATTGACCTGTCTAGAGGCCTTCGTCGGACGACTGTATAGACTGTGGTAACACTATATAATGCAATACATTGTTTATTCTGCTCTAGGCATATTATTATGGCACTGACAATAAGGGCTGTATCTATGTGTAGATATTTTCGAACGGTTTGGTGTCTTTGTGTTTGATGCTTATCCAATAGCAGACTCCAATTTGTGATAAAATAACATGTCGCCGTAATGTTAACCTGATTCCCTTACTTAATTTGGGTAACTGTCCCAATCGGCCAAGTGCTCGACAAAATTAGAGGGATTTCTCTAAACTCCTGAATTTCCCAAAATTAGAACGCAAATCGACTCTCCACATTCGTAATGGTAGAGGTAATTTTTTCGATTGCCATTGAAGTGGCTTTCGAGCAGCGTCAGGGAGCATTCAAATAAATCCAACATATTTACCTGCCTGTAGTACGCTGCGTAATTCGTTTCTCCTTGAGGTTAGGGAAACATTTTAACTGAAGAGAGCGTGGCTTGGAAGTGTCCCTTAATTTATTTTTGAAGGTATCTTCGATATTGCTGTTACAAATACCTACCTGTGGCGGAAAAACAAACCAAATAAATCCGAATTCTCGAGCTGTTTGCAAATTGTAACTTAATTGTTTTAGCTATTTCATTAGAGAAAGGTACTGCAGATTAATCCTTTCGTCTCATAAGCTGCCCGACTAGGTTAAAAGCAAAAACACCATAGTCACCGTGGCCTAAATTTATCGGAGACATCCGCATTCCGGATGTCGTTCCATAGTGTCAACAGCTCGCTAGGAATTGATTATGATGTTTTGTTATTTAATCGTATATAGCGTTATTTAGGTATTATGATGCTGCAGGGGTCTATAGCGTTCGTGTAAGGTAGTTAATCGAGCGTTCCGTTTGCTCGTAATTAGATATCGACTTGGTGAAAAAGACAAGTTCCAATGTGTCAACTTACTTATTCAGACACTTGTAAAAATTTACTTTTACTTAGTTAAAACAGCACGAAGTGACTCAATAACTGAATGAAGGTTTGTAACTATTTATGTAGCGTAGTATGATGTAATTTTTTAGAGTTCCGTACCTGAAAAGGAAAAAACGGAACAATTACTTCGCTGTCCCGTCTCTCTGTCTGTCAATTCCAAGTAAATCAAACCCTATAGGATAGTTTGTGCGGAACCCACGAGTTCCCTTTTGTGCACGAGTTCGAGTCGCACTTAGCCGGATTTTTTATAAAAGCGTCTCAATCTCCACGCAATGAAAGTTTTTTTTTTCATTTAATTTGAGCTATCCATCAATAGTTTAGTCACCAATGTCTCATTTTATCATCATCATCATCAGCCTATTTACGTCCCACTGCTGGGCACAGCCCTCCTCTCAGAATGAGAGGGCTTGGGCTATAGTTCTCACGCGGGCCCAGGGCGGATTAGAAACTTCACACACTCCATTGAATTGCTTCGCAGGTGTGTGCAGGTTTCCTCATGATGTTTTCTTTCAACCAAAAGCTCATGATAAATTACAAATGTAATTTCGCACATAAATTCCGAAAAACTCAGAGACGACAGGTCAAACCACTAGGCTATCATCTATGCGGCCCTATGTCTCATTTATGTGTGCGTTATTTTTAACTAATAGTACCAAACAACAAACTTTACTATTAACTACAGGTTAATCTAACTAGACGGGGTTAGCTGTAAGCTTTGAAAGTTAAGGGAATCACTTTCTCATGTAAATTTGCTGATGAACTTGTAGATGTCATGTTAAATTACTCGCCCAAACCATATTGTAAAGCCTACTCAATACGGTCTCAATATCTAACTGTTGATAGAATAATCTATTTGGATTAAAGATTAGATAATAATAAAGGATGGCGTAATGAGCACTAATCTTACTGGAAATAAATTACTATTACTATTACTGAATGACTGACTGATTGACCCAGAGATCAAACGATAGCCCAAACCACTGGATCTAGAGGCCTGGAATTAGCAGACGTGATCATAGAGCTGCACTAAGAAGGGATTTTTCGAAATTTCTACGGGGATGTGGAAGAAGCTACTTAGTCTATTTTTGTTCTTTCACGAGGGCAAAGTCACGGGACATAAACTGGCAAGTAATACTTAAGTAGTAATTTTATATGCGCATGCTCTTTTTTTATGGTTGGTGGATTACACTATACAATTTCTGGAACATTGAATGAATGAATCGTTTATTCACAGAACATATGGTACAAATACGATGTTTACATAGAATTATTTAGTGATCCATGATATGTTCGGCCTCCTGGCATGTGAAAGTTAATGCAATAGAGAATAAGGAATTTTATGGTTAGTACATTAAATCCTATATCAAATGTCCGTCAATATTTAAATTCTACAGTAATTATACATGTCAATCAATAGTATTACAATTAAAACTTCAGATTAATTAAATTAATTACAGTTGCATTTTCATTTATAAAATTAATATATATTAAATGTCAAATCAAAACTTATAGCTAAAGAATTCGTCAATACTATAAAAGCAAACATTACATAAAAATCGGTGCAACTTAGTTTTAAATTCGGAATTGGTTAATGTTTTATATGCAGCTGGAATTTTGTTATATATTTTAACACACATGTTGTTTGCACTCTTTTTCCTAAGAACTAGCCTGTGTCTCGGTAACACTAGTTGGTGTCGTCTGTGAGATCTATTTGATATCTTGGCGGCCGAGAGGAACAGTTCAGGATTCAATTTTACAAATACAGCTGCCTCGTATATGTAAAGGCTGGGCACCGTAAGCAGATTAAGCTTTATAAATAGAGGGCGGCAAGTTTCTCGATACCCGACCCCGCATATTGTCCTGATACAATTGTTTTGTGCTACAAAGGTCCGATGTGCATCGACCGAGTTACCCCAAACGAGAATGCAGTATCTCAAAACTGATTGAATATGGCCGTGATAAGTCATTAGAGCTGTCTTTTCTGATACAGTTTGTTTAATTCGCCACAAGGCAAATACGAAATTATTTATTTTCTTGCACACTCCTTCAACATGTTCCTTCCAATTGCAATGGCTGTCTAGCGTTATACCTAAAAATACAGTGTTTTTTACTTCCTCGACGTCAATATCATTTAGCTTGATTGATAGTTTTTGTGTTTTACCCTTGTAGGAAAGGAATTGCATGAATTTAGTTTTGTTTAGGTTTATCTTCAAATTATTATTATTTAACCAGCTGACTACATCTTTCAGTGCCGTATTTATCTCGTGTTGTAAATTTGCTGGATCTGTACCTTTGACTACTATCGTTGTATCGTCTGCAAATAGGATACAGTCATGTTTAGTTGATTCTATCAAATCATTGATATAAACCAAAAATAGTAGCGGCCCCAGGATACTCCCTTGAGGCACGCCATATGAATTGATTTTACAGCTAGATTTAAATGAAGTGAGGCTGTTATTTTCTATTTTATCTATTTGAGTATATTGTTTTCGTTCAAGAAGGTAGGTCTTGATCCAATTGTAAGCGGGTCCTCGTATGCCCTGTTTATCCACTTTATCCAGTAGATTCCTGTGACATACGGTGTCAAAGGCTTTGGACATATCAAGAAATAGGACCCCTATTGGTATGCAATTGTCTATGTTTCCGTAATTTTGTCGTTGAGTTTAAAGCACGCTAATGTTGTTGACTTTTTTTTTCTAAAGCCATTTTGCTCAGCCTTTAGTATGTTATGATTTTCTAAAAGACATTCCAATCTGTTATGCATTGCTCTTTCGTATACCTTAGATATAACGGGAATTAATGTTATGGGTCGGTGGCTACCTAATTCTAGTGAATCACCTTTTTTAAATATGGGTTTAACGACTGATGTTTTTAGTGCTGTGGGGAAGACGCCCTGTTCAAAAGATAAGTTAATTAGATGCGATAAGTGGAAGGATAATATGACCGATATTTCCTTTAATGTTTTGGATGGGATTTCATCATAACCGGTGGAATGTGTGTTTTTAAGCGAGTTAATTATTTTCAGTACTTCATAAGGGTCAGTTGGTGTAAGAAAAATGCTTTTCGGAAATGCCTGTGTGGATTTTGTTTTAGGCAGTGGATTTTTTTTCAGGGGTACGTCATTTAGATTGATAAAATAGTCGTTAAACTCTTCAACAATTGTTTGAGGAGCGTGTAGAAGATTTTTGTGTCGATCTCTAATGCATGAAATTTCCTTCCTAGATTTTTGGTTAAAATTACCTCTGACAACGTTCCAAGCAGCTTGGCATTTATTGGTTGCATCTTCAATCACCTTCGTATTACGTATCTTTTGTGCGTGGGCAATACATTTTCTTAAAGTTTGAGTATAGTTATTCAGTTTCAGTTTATTCAACTCTTTATTTTTCGACCATTTATGATACTGATAATACAGTTTTCTTTTGATAGTGCATCTACGTTTTAAAGATTTCCATAATCTACAGAAATTAGACATATCTACCGCAATAAATAAAGTATGAAAAATCTGATAAGATGTCTTACTTCGTGTATTAATGATTATCAGTAGGTACTCCTAATGACTGAGTGAGTGAATATATAATATACATAATAATAAAATATTAATTACTCGAATTTTATTTTTGCAGACGTGTTTATTTTCACAAGTTTTCTATTAACTTGCAATGTATGTATATGTTATGTTAAGTTTGGATCGAATCTTGCTAGTTAAATTTGACCCGGTTTCAGAGGGTCGAGCACGACTTTTCGAATACTACGTAACGTTACGGTTATCGTACCGATATCGAGAAACCTCATACTAAATTTTAGTTCCAAATACGCTCACGGGTGGGCGCTGTTCCAGACGTTATACAAACTCGATAACGTTTTCTATTCGATTTTACGTGACGCAGGATTCGAAAAGTCGTGCTCGACCCTCAGTGGTCGGATTGGCTTGATATTTGGTAAGGATATGTAAGTTAGATGGCAATATAAGTACAGTTGGCAAAAAAGGCTTTTATTAAAATTATTTTTTTTATTAAACTTATGGAATGATAAACCGTGGTAGGTATGAAAAACATTTTATCAATTAAATTCGCTCATGATCTGGTACGCTCTGCAGATATTGTCGGTGATGTCTCGCACAGGCTGGTCCCGCGTCGCGATCCACGTGCTGGCACTCTTGGCACGTTTATACGCCTCAACAAGGCCTTTTGCCGCTGACTCCATTCTGTAAGTTACAGTAGAGTCAAACTTGAATGCGACTGGAGTGAAGTCGGACACTTGCAGGCATGCAGACAGGAGGCGCCTTTGGCTTATCTGTGGACTACATTTTTTGCTGCCACTCTTGGAGGGGGACGAGGTACAAACGTACAACGCATGTGTACGCTCATATCAAAATTTGTTACTTTTGACATGAGTTTTTCACTCAAATTTGTTGCGTCCCTGGCTACAAACTCATACTAAAACAAAACTGTCACATAAATGCCAAAAACACTCACACAATCAACAGATCCTGTGCCTCTTGCACACACTTATAGTCATTTTTTTCCAGATTTGAAAATATGCGTTAACATCTAGTTTCCTGTTCTCACCTAGTTGAAGGGGAAGCGAGACGCACAGAGTGTAAAGGCCATTAGCAGGACCGGGTCAATAATAATCTCTCCTACTGACTTCAGAGGAGCATTTAGGTTTGAAGCTAACTGTACAATATACTGTTTATAGAATAGGTAAAACAGTTAGTGATGAGTGGTTCACAGCATAAAGTAGACCTACAAATTTGAAAAAGGCATGATACGAGACGTAGAAGGCGATGGAGGGATGACCTGGACTCCTTATTAAAGGACTGGCCGTTAATTGCGAAAGACGGAGGGCAGTGGAAGTGTTGGGGGAGTCCTTTGCTCAGCAGTAGGACAGATCAGGCTTAAAAAAAATACATTCATACTTAGTCATGAACCCTGAAAACAATACACTCTTTTTTTCTTTGGGCAGTCGTGTAATAAGTAATTTTGACTTACTTTTGAATATACGTTCGTGCTTCCACTACCTTTAACATTTTATCAGGCGTAAAGCTTTCGTCATGCGATCCCAGTTTTTCCACCGAGCAAAGCGCAGTTGCAGTCGCTCCGAAACATACAGTGAACACTCGGACCCCCGTCTTTGTGGCGCATTGAGATTGCTGGAAAAACCGGCCAAGTGAGTGTCTGACCAAGGGTGCCTTACAAACTTGAAGATAATGATAAACTGGATTGAGGGACAAACTCAAGTTTGCCATTGGAAAACTGTTGCCCTGACCCATCGACCAGGGCGCGGCCAGTTTACCAACCGCAGAAGGCTACAAATTTCCTGTTTTTGGATTTTTCCCTTTACTCGTGTTTTAAGACTTTACTTCTTGCCAGATTTTATGATAGTATATCGTAAAGTATTTACCCTACATGTTTTGATTTATTTGAGATTGAGAGACAGAAGAACAACGAAATTATCTACACTCAAGAGCAAAAAAAACGGGTCACTTTATATGAACAATTCCATACAAAGTGACCCGTTTTTTTTGCTCTTGAGTGCATTTAAGGGTTCAGTTTTCCTTTTGAGGTATGGAAACCTAAAAATACAATAGGTTATAAATAAAAACCGGCCAAGCACGTGTGAGTTAGACTCGCGCACCGAGGGTTCCGTACAAAGATTTTCCCGCTTTTCGCCAAGTGTTTTAAGTTGTCCTGTTTTAGCAGAGCCCTGCTCTTAAGCAAAATGTACGCAGTGTGGGGTCATTTTATAATTGGTTTGTAACATATACAGACAGACATAAAAATAACATGAAACTACCGTGAGATTCAATCATAGTGAAATAAACCGCCGCAGAGCCGCGGCGCGCAGTTTACGTCTCGCCACCGGCGTGCGGTGTGCTCCCAGAGGAAGGACTACGGATTAGTCCGAAACAGGTCGGGGTTACTCGACTGACAGACGTGAGTGATCCGTTTATTTCACAGAGACAAAAATTTTAGATTTTGAGATTTTTCTGAGTGATCGTGCTACAAGAATGACCTTCATACCAAATTTCAAGTTTCTAGGACAACTGGAAGTACCCTTTAGGTTTACACAGTACGGAAATTTGTATGGAAACAACCTTTTTAATGACTGTATCTTTTGATTGCGTTGACTTAGAATTTTGATTTTTTTCACAGCTTTAAAAGACTGCAAGCTTGAGTATTTGATATTAATTTCAACATGCTACCTCGACGCGTTCCAGAGAAAAAGGGTCTTGACAGACAGACGGACGGACAACCAAGTGATCCTATAAGGGTTCCGTTTTTCCTTTTGAGGTGCGGAACTCTAAAAACGGAAGCAATGGTACATTCTTCTGTGTTTTACGAAAGTCTGCATTGTGTATACTAACTTCATAAGATTGCCACACAACTTCATTAATTTCACTTACACCGATGCAGTTGCTAAAGTGTATCACAGCCGCTTTAGTTCCACAGTAAATAGGCGTGAAATAGCTTTTCTGCAGGCCAGCAATGGAAGATATGTTGATGACGGTTCCTCCTCTACCGTCTCTGTCGATACCCATGAACTCGATGGCTTTCAAGGTGCTGGTTACAAGAGCAGTCTGTAAAAAACCATGGAGTGTAGAGTAGATCCTGGTACATAAAGCGACGTATCAGAAGAGTAGACAGTTATCCTATTCAATATAAGTATGCTTGCGGAAATCCTTTGTTTCTGCATACAACGATGTGTACCTTTCTCAATAGAAAATTGACGCAGTAGTGAGCCTGAAAAGGGACATGTGCCAAGCAGTGTGACGTAAATGATGATGACGATAAGAAGGAATCTAAGGAAGGAAGACCCATAGTCAGTCAAATTGATTCGCCGACCTATAAGCTTGCCCGTCATCTTTCGTCTATTCTTCTGGAGTTTACGGGAAAGACTGCGAGTCATATCATTCGAGACATTTCATTGGCTTGTTGAATGATATCCGAATACGTGACGACGAACTAATGGTAAGCTTTGACGTAACATCTCTTTTCACCAATGTACCGGTAGACGAAACATTACGAATTATTTCTGACCTTTTGAGCGGCACTGACTTACCTACCGTGTATATGAAGGGAATTGAGTTGTGCTTAAAGAGTGGTTATTTGGTTTGGCACGGTGATTATTATCTGCAGGTTGATGAAGTGGCTATGGGTTCACCTTTTGCTCCAGTCGCCGCCAATATTTTTATGGAGTGGTTAGAGGGGGAAGCCCTACAGAAAGCTCCCTTAGCACCTAGATATTGGTGGCGATATGTGGATATCTAAAAATAGCCTGTCGGAGTTCTCAGACTACCTTAACACTTTACACAACAAGGTTAAGTTCACGGTGGAGGAGGAAAATGAAAGAGTGCTGCCTTTTTTGGATGTTTTGGTTATGCGTAGACCCGAGGGGAGACTTGTGACTTCGGTGTACCGCAAGCCGACTCATACTGACCGATACCTTAGGGCAGATTCACACCACCATCCTAGTCGTTTGCCTTCTGTGCCTAGAGCATTAATAGATCGAGCCCTCTGTATTTGTGATCCACAATACCTAAATCGTTAATTGAGTCTCATAAAGGGTGTCTTGGAAAGCAATGGGTATAACTGGAGGCATTGTAACCGTGTCGTGAATTCATCGGCTCGTCAGCGGCCAGCCGTGGTCGAGAGAGTGCCAGTATACTTGCCGTTTATAAAAGGGGTAACGGATAAAATCGGGCACTTGTTACGCCGAAGATATAGCATTAAGTCGATTTTCCGTCCCCATATGCAGCTTAGACAGCTGGTGCGTTCACCAAAGGATAAGGAGCCCCTAAACGTCCCCGGGGTATATATGATTCCCTGGTCCTGTGGTAAAAACTATATCAGGAAAACTGGGCGGAATATATCCACAAGGTTATCGGAGCACATACGCAGTATGAAAAAACAGGACAATAAGGGTTCTGCTGTGGCCGAACACTCGATGGACTCGGATTCGACGCATTACATTCGGTTTGATAAGGTGTCGGTACTGGCGAGAGAAAAGTTTTTTATTCCGCGGAAAGTACGTGAAGCCATTGAAATTAGTCGCCATCCCAATTTTAATCGTGATAGTGGATGGTCGGTGCCCCCAAGTTGGAAGACTGCGCTAAATACTGCGTCAACGGTGAATGTGAACGAGCCTTTACAGAGTGATGTGGTCAGTGTAGTGTGCTACCCTGCATTTGACAATAATAAAAATGACGATGAAAACGAGGGTAGTTGTGTGCCGCTGTCAGCTGCGTCTAGTAGTCGCGCGAGCAGAGCCGCGGCGCGCAGTGTGCGTCTCGCCGCCGCTGGGTCGTGCGCTCCCAGAGGAAGGACTACGAATTAGTCCGAAACATGTCGAGCTAAACTCGACTTATATACGTGAGTGACCCGTTTTTATTTCACTAAGAAGGAATCTGTTAACTATGAGTCGATAACAAAACAAAAAACCCGACAGCAAAAACCATACACCCTATGTCGCTAACACGACCGACACGAACCTAATGACACCTCATACATTGAAATCCGTCAAACGCTTTAGGCCGTAGAGCGTGCCAAAGAATTAGACATACATACGTAGATACGCTAGAAAAACCTAACCCTAATTCGGCAGTCGCGTAATAATAAATCAATAACGTAGTCTTTGATGTAGTCTTTGGTACACAATTTAATTCAACGGTGCACTTACCACATTGATAGCAATCTCCTTTTTGTACACGTGTAGAGAATCGTTCATGATACCCGCATTGTTAACGACCACATCAATACCTCCTTGACCTTCGACGGTAGATTGGAACGCAGCAAACAGCTGCTCATCGCACGTCACGTCAACTCTATAAAACTTTGTCTTGCCAGCGCCATGTTTGCTATTTAATTCGTCTTGGAACGCTACGCCAACTGTTTCATCTACGTCAAGGATTGCAATGTGCTGAAAAACAGTCAGTTTAGATTTTATTAAAAATATCACTTTAATACAAGCTCTTTTCCGGGTATCCAATCATTTCACCGACAAACGTTTCACGACTGATTCGTTTCGCAAAATGATCATTTCACAACCCGCATTTTTTTCTGAAACTGTAAATATTTCATTATTTATTTCAGGACCATCGTGTAAAACCCTATAGGTTAGGTTAGGTTTATTTTATAATACTTACATACGAACAATGCAAGTCCCTAAAAAGCTTGTAAAAAAAACACGCTGGTACAGTGATATGATAAATGTTAGGTCCATGAACGTTCAGCTCATTTCGGAAAGTCTATTCCAGTCGTTCAATGCAAGTGAATGTTAATTTAAGGACTGTTTCTTTGCTTTCCGTTTTGTACATTCGAGTTTTCCACTATCTTTATAGAAATTCAGAAAATGTCACATGCGATATTTATGTCCCTGTCTTAAATTAGAGGTACATAAGTAGAAAAATATGACTTTTTTTAAACAGGAAACCTCTTAGGAATAAAGTAGGTATACCATACCTTGGCTCCTTCTTCGATTATCAATCGCGCAGCCCCTGCACCGATCCCATTTGCAGCTCCAGTAATCAGCACCACTTTATCCACCCACTCGTACGACATATTTGTCAAAAAAATCGTGATGAATTACGAATAAAACTATATTTCTCCTCCACTGACCATGCAACTCGATTCCGTTAAAGTACTCTGTCTTTCTCTGGTTATTGGCTATAGATATATATAGGCTTTAATAAGGTAATTATACCATCGGCGGCACCAAGCAATAAACGGACAACTACATTTTTTACGAAAATTACCTTATTATAATGATAAGTATACTTAAGGTACGTTTTTTCAATTAAATATTAATATTTTTTGATAATTTTTGAGACTTAAGTGAAGTTAAAACTAAGTACATTAAATTTTTAAAATGATTCCAAGTACATTTCAAGATGTGCAAGTTGTCCGTTTACTCGTTGGAGTATCACCAATTGACATAAACTTAAACAAAGACAGCCCTATTTCACCATCTTTCCAATTGACAGTTTTATATGACAATTCGTACTACATTTCATTGACAATATTTAAGTCGTTACAGTTGCAATTTTATTGTTTTGTAATCATCTGAAGTTATATAACGACGCATAAGCGCATATATGACACTTAGCTATATTTATTGCTAAACTGATGCAGGAGAGTGCATTTGTTTTAAAATAATAGTTTTTTGGATTCTACATGGTTACATAATAATGTTCGATAATACATAGATGATGATTATTATTGTCCAACGTAGGTAAAGACTATTTCTGAATATTTCTGCATAGATATTTCTGTATAGAATATTTCTGCAAAAATTACTTTTTAATGGCAACAAAACGTCTATTATGTTCTATAAAAAAATAGTTATTTTTTTCCTTTATTATCGGTGTAGAAAATTACGTAGATAAATTGCAATTACGTAGACAACCGTTTATCCTTCGTTGCCGTCTTTACTCAGCAGTTCAGCACCAGCTATGCAAACGCGACTTTATTAAAATAGTTATACAAGGGTACAAAGTTGTATTTTACCCGCGAGTGTGGAAATGAAACACGAGCAAGCGAAAGTATTCTATAATTGAACCACGAGCGAAGCGAGTGGTCCTAAAATCCTGATCGTAGCTAGTGTTTCAACACACGAGAAGTAAAATATATTGTGTAACACAAAACTTTTCACCTCACTGTAGCGAGGAAAGCGCAACATGCAAAAAAACAGCTCATATAAAATAAATCTTCATCACTGGAATCACTAATTTTTTTACGATATTATAACAGAAAACTCTGGAATGTGTATTTTTCCGTGAGTCGGAGTCGGTGAGAAAATTTTTGTTGACAATGTTGACGTTCAGAATTATGTTCAACATCATTATTTAAAAAAAAAACAAATGTCTCTTATAGAATTTTAAGGTTTATGACTTAAAATCATTAAATAAAGCTAAATTTGGTATTTTTTTATTAAATTCTCAAACCGTGTATCATTTATTTAATGATAATTGATATCGAACGAACAGTTTTACGTTTTGTTAATTGTCAAAATCTACATAAACACGCTCCACTCCAAGTTAAAAATTACTTTCCCCACTAGTGGATAAAATGCATTTTTAGCCGCTTGTTTCAAAGGATAAGACGGCTTTCAGAGGTAGTGAGAGGAAAAAATTTTTTTATGTATCTATCTATCTTCTACACACTTTTTAAAAGTGTCTGTCAGTATGTTTGCGATTAAGCTATTTTGGTATGTAAAGTGGTTTTGATGCTATTTTCACTAAGTGGCGTGCAGGTATCTAGGTTCTTCAGGGCGATTGCAGTGGTGTTCAGTTTAATATAATATTTTGTTTGTAATTACTTAGTTGGTGCGAACTTCCCCGTTGAATGGGGATGATGCCTGGTTTGACACTTAGTTGATCAAATCGGGCACTTTTTAAGGTCAATTAGATCGTCATTACTTAACCCAAATCAAATACCGCAAGTAGGTGTTATGAAAAACTGGCCAAGTGCGAGTCGGACTCATACTCAGAGGGTTAGATTTTTAACGTTTTTCGTTTTTTTTTCTTGGGTTGCATTCTGAAACCTTGCTTCGTGTCGAATTTCATGATTCTTACTCAATAGGAAGACAGACAAACATACAAACGGAAACAAGTTGATTCTATAAGGGTTGCTAGTTACATGATAAACGTGCAAAATAAAATGGTTTAAGTAAGTATAATTATTATGTATTTAGTTAAATTCTCCCATAATTTCGTATCCTTTAGTGATATTGTCGGTGATGTCTCGCGCAGGCAGGTCTCGCGTCGCGATCCACGTGCTGCCGCTCTTGCCCACTTTGTACGCCTCGATCACACCCTTCGCTGCTGACTCCATCCTGAAAAAAAAAACATCATCATCGTCATCACTAGCCTTTTTTACGTCCCACTGCTGGGCACAGGGACACCCTACTTGTTATCTTTATTGCTACGTATTAAAACTGAAGGTACAGTCAGCAGCAAAAGTAGCTAAGCAATCGACGCGTTTACAATGATCACGGCTCTATTGTTATGGACATAAAGTGGTTTGTGCAAATCATTGTGACCGCTTCGGTTGCTTAGCTACTTCTGCTGCTGACTTATCAGTCGTTCTTGAGACAAATCTGCGAAACATAAAATGCACTGATTGTCACGGTCTTAGAAATATTTATGTATTATACCAACTTTTAAAAACCAGCGAAGTGAGAGTTGGACTCGTGCGCCGAAGGCTTCGTTTCTAACGTTTTAGTACCTAATTTATTCCTCAACTTGCGTTGTGACACCTTGCTTTGTCCCTTCTTCCTCTTCTTTTCTTCTTTTTTTTTGTCTCCTTCTTGTATTGTTCCTTTCTGTTGAGGTCCCTCCTCCTTGCATCGTATATCCTCATGTGACCTCGCCGAATAATCTTTTAGCGGACTCTATCGTCCACTCTGCCTTGTCTTCGGCAGTATTAATGACATCACAAATTATAGTGTCCAGGGTGGAGCGGGTTTCGTCTGACCAACGTATAGCTCCTGTCACGGGGCCGTTTCCCGTCTACTTTGCTTATATTAAGCAGTAACAGTTCCAGGGGGGCTAGCAGGCGTGCTATTTTTTCGCTTGTCGCTCAGAGCGTCCTTCACTGTTTCCGTCGCTATGAAAGGGACGCACTGCCGGACAAGCGAGAAAATGGCGCGCCGTGCTACAGGTGCAGGTTGTCATTCTGTTTCTAGCCACGTGACCAAAGAATTCAAAAATTCTCCTTAGGTATACTCGTATGGGGTATGGAACCATAAAATAATAGTATTTAGGCGTAAAAGACATTGTTATTTAAGTTACGACAAGAAGCCTCCTCCAACAAGCATCTCCAAGAAGAATAAGCGGCTTCCAACAAGATGAAGCTAGAGGATCTCAGTGGATGCGGAAAGCACAAGACTGGTCTGAGTGGAGAGCCTTGAGGGAGGCCTATGTCCAGTTGAGCAGTGGACGGCTTTCGACTGACATGATGACGATGATGATTTAACTTACTTTTGAATATGCAATGTAGCGGCCACGGCTCCGTACATAAGTTCAGGCGTAAAGTTCTTGTCCAACGATCCGAGTTTAGCTGGCGAGCACAGCGATGTTGAGGTGGCCCCGAAGCACACCGTTAGCACCCGGACGCCAGTTTTTGCAAAGTAGTCTTGTTGCTAAAATGAGGTTGTATACACTGTATTCAGGAGCAAAATATATTATACATACAAATGAAATAGTTATTTGTGCCGAGTTTCTTGCGGCACATTTTTTTGGCAATCATGGTCTTTACGAAAGCGCTGGTAGACTCAAAAACACCGCCCTGATTTGTAGGTATCTAAATAAGTACCTAAATATTCCCCTAGTATAGTTTTTAAATAAGTTCGTCTATCACCTGCTCCTAAGCAAAATGTAAGCCGAGTGGGGTCATTTTATATTGGTCTATGACATACAGATTGAGACGATCACGCAAGATCACGATCGTGAAACAAATCGCTAGTGTGATAAGACTCTAAGGGTTCCGTTTTTCCTTTTGATGTAGGTACGGAACCCTAAAAAAATACGTGTAAAAGACCGTTTAACAGCCTTGGTCTACATGAAATGCAAAATCACGATTACAGTCAAAACACGAAGATTTCCAATGGCGACTTGGAAAATAGAGATTATTACTTTTAAAAATAACCGTAATTGTTAATTAATTACCTAGAATGGAAACCATGACTCATTGTATTTTTGGTGTCACTATCACTACACACAACGAAGATTAGGTATCTTTGTACCTATTAAGTAGTATATTTTCGGCAAATTCGTTTAATAACGCGGATTACTGTAGGTAATACGATTAGATAGAAAAACGGTTGTAATACATTGAACATAATGCTTATAACTAGGACTTCGGTGAAAAAACTAATATAGATGGCGCTATTGTGTTAAACAGAGGTCTAAATGCCATACTAAATTAATGGTACAGAGATCTCTCTATAGTGAAACTAGACAAAGCAGGTCAATTGTTTTAAAGGAACACGACATCAAATACATACTTATATACATATTAACGATCCAAGACCTGAGAACAAACATTCGTACTCATCATGCAAACATCTGCCCCGACCGGGGATCGAACCCGGGACCTCAAGCTTCATAGTCAGGGTCTCTAACCACTAGTCTTTTCGATCGTCAAAAAAAGGAGGAGGTTCTCAATTCAGTGGAATATTTTTTTTACTTACTCCAATACAGTTGCTAAACTGTATTACTGCTGATTTAGTGCCACAATAAATGGGGGTAAATGACGACTGATGGAGACCAGCTATCGAAGAGATGTTGATGATGGTGCCCCCTTTGCCGCCTTCGTCTACACGCATCAGTTCGAGAGCCTTCAAAGTACTGGTTACTAGAGCAGTCTGCAAATGAAAACAGTGAAATTAAATCAATACCTATCTATCTACCCAACATATTAGGTATCTGTATCATTATCATCATACAGGTATCTGTATCTGTATCAGGTATCATAACAAGTATCTGCATAACAGGTATGTGTAATAATTATATTTTAAGTCCAGGAGCTGTTTATTTATCTGCTTCTCTTTCGCTTGTTATTAACCCCCTACACAAAAAGAGGGGTGTTACAAATTTGGCATGTGTATCTGTCTGTGGCAACGCGGCTCCTAAACGGATAGACCGATTTGGACGCAGTTTTTTAACCGAAAGCCAGATGGTTCTTAGCTAAGTTTAGTTTTGTTTAATCCGTGTTTGAGAAATTGGACTTTGAATTGAAAATGTTTGAGGTTTTTCAACTTTTCTCAGTTGTGGTTATAGTATAAACTAACTGGCCAAACCATGTCGCAAAACCCAGTTACAAACCATTTTATATTCATACCACGTTTATAGCAATTTCCTTCCTGTAGACACTTGGAGAATCGTTCATGATAGCTGCGTTGTTAATAACCACATCGATGCTCCCATAGCGTTCTACTACGGAGTTGAACCCCGAAAATAGCTGTTCGTCGTTAGTCACATCACACTGGTAGAACTGCGATCTGCCTGGCCCGTACTGTGCATTCAACTCGTCTCGGAAAGCCAGGCCAGTTGTCTCGTCCACATCAAGGATAGCAGTGTGCTAAAAAACAATATAACTTTAACCATTCCTTCTCAATTCGATTCCGGTGCGGTGTGCGATCTAAATTTTGTCGCATAAGGTAAACGTTTGAATGATCGACACGTTAATTCCTGAGAGCCAAGTGTAATCGCCGACCAGTCCAGGAAATACGTCTCGATCGCGTTCGCGTTTAACAATTCTTATACTATTTGACACTTTAACGCAAACACGATCGGGACGTATATTGTGCTTTTTGATTACACTAAGGGCACTGATTGTCACCTTAATGACTACGTAGCTTGAAGGTGCCAACTATTTTGACAGTGTTGGCCGCAGGGATATTTATTTTACATATCGATTCTCCTAATGTAATTATTTGGTCGAATGCTTGTTCGTCATAATTCAAATTATACGCAAAATATTCACTTTTCAAGACAGTTATAAAATAAACCTAACCTAACTTATACTACGTAGTGCATGACAAATATTTTTCGAAATATTTTCGGTTCCAATTGCAGAAAAATTATGATAACCAATCATTCGATCAATCATGTAATTATCAAACCTGCTCAAAAACATTCACGAAAAATTGGTTGTGAAATGCGACCTGTATAGGAGATAGAAGCATTTTTGTCCAAGCTGAAACTTCACTTCGGTCGCTCGGTCGAAAATCAAAGAATAATGTAATTGTGCACCTTGACACCTTCCTCAAGCGCCAATTTCACGACGCCGGCGCCGATGCCGTTGGCGGCGCCCGTTATCAGCACCACCTTATCCAGCCACGCGTACGACATCCTAACTGCCACTGAACACACTCGTACTGTTCAGCTATCACTGTCACGAATCACTTAGACCGTTTTATCTTTAAAAAGATCTATTCGAAAATTTATCAAGATCTGAACTCACAAGGTCACGACCTTACCACGCACGTCATTGCTTATAATAGGGTATACAAGTATAGATTTGTTGTAATATTTCATTGTAATACGTCATGGCATGATAATAGTAGTTTATGCAAGTGCTACATAATGAGGGTCCTTAAAACACGAGTGTGTTTTTATGAAACGAGGCGAAGCTGAGTTTCATAATAGGATCACACGAGTGTTTTAAGGCCTAATTATGTGGAGTTGCATACATTACTTTATCTACACACATATTATAAGTACTCTAAGATGGGTTCAGAAGCCGAAGGCATATACCATACCCATACCTGTCACGAATTTGACTGGTTTTTTTTAATCATAGACATACATACCGAGCTGACGTTTCGTAAACTGTTTTTTTTTTTGTAAAAAAAAATCAATATCACATTATTAATTATACATGTCGGACTGAACTCGACTTATATACGTGAGTGATCCGTTTTATTTCACTATGATTGTAAATTACGTTGGTCGTCAAATTCGAAAAATTGAATTCGATATCGAAAAGTCATTACGACATCGAATTTGATGACATAATGACTATTACTTCACTGCAGGACCTGCTGGTGAAGGTGGTTGGCGGGGGAGGCGACGGCGTACTGCAATGATAGTAATTTTAGAGGACTTATGATATGTGTGTAGATAAAATACCGTAAGAAGTTTCTTTAAGATACATTCCGGTTATATTTAGACAGAAAAACATTGCTCTGAAAGCCGGATAAAGGGTAATCCTTTTGTTGGAAATAAGCTTATTTTCCTCATAGAGGTAGGTATAGGTATAAACTGTACATGATATTTCAAGCGTGTATAAATGTGTTTCTGTTCTTTAATTTTCTTATGAAATAAAATGTACGTCTCGGGTTTAATTATGATCTCTTTTTTTATTTTAATACCGACGCGTTAATAAGTCTTCATTTTTCATTATTCGTACTCGGTTTATCATGATACTCGGGACTTAATCGCGTAAAATATATATTATTTAAATTTAAACCAAGTGCGGGTAGTTCGAGGAACCCGTGCAGCTAGGAGATGTTGATACCCGCCTCTTCAGTCCCTTCGAGACCATGGACGCAACGTCGCGTCCGAAACGTCGTGGTATTTAAGTTTCAATCAATATTCGTACTCGGGCCTCTGAGCTGATCGAGTGAAGACATAATTATGACTTTATGCAACATTTTTTTCCATATATCTGTGTCCATTTCAGATAGTGTTTTTTGTGGTACGTCTTTTATTGAATATAACTAGCGTACAATAAATTGTATAATGAATGATATATGCTATCTTCTCAGATTTCAGGAAAAAAAACAAAAATAATCACAGTCGTGTTTCTCCGATAGGTACGTACATGTGATAACATTATCGGAGAGACGATATGTTTTCATTTTCAAGAACTACTAATTGTATCGATTACTAATTGTAACTATATTATTTGGCATTAGGAGCTCACATTTATTCGTGTTTATTCATGTTTATTCATGTTTATTTTTATTAGGTCTACATCTATCATGCCCGCGTATTTAGAGTCGAAGTCATTGCAATAAAAAAATATTTTTTTCGGCTTCTCCTAATGGGGTCAAAATTATTTTAGTAGCTCCGGATAAATTCGGTTTTAAAAGATTATACCTTTACTTTATGCAATAGAATATAAAAAAAGATTTTATGCAGCCTACTTAACTCACATCTTCAATGCGAACTTTAAGAGTGTGAGAAGTGAAAAGTTTATTATTAGCGGCAATATACGTAAGACTGTTTGCAAACAAAAAAAATCCGACGAATTGAGAACCTCCTCCTTTTTTGAAGTCGGATAAAAAAACTAACGTCTCACATGGTAATTGAGAAATGGGTTTGAGATTTGTAATAAAATTGACACCTTCTATGACAATCGATGATTTTATTTGCATCGGCGTATTCGTTCCTTGTAAGCGCTTTTTGCAAAATGAGACATTGAAAATTGAGATTCAGTTCGTTTATATGAACCTTAAACTCTCAAACGCTGATCCCACACCGTTAAACCTTTGTGTTTCAATCCGAGTACACAATAAGCTAGGTACTCATAAATTCAATAGATTTGTCCAATATCCCGCCAGCGAGCGGGCGCTGACTCGGCTCGAACTGGATGATGAGGCAGCGTGGTTTGCCCTTGCGGCCTTGTCCCTTCGGTGACCCGCGACCCGAAATACTAAATACATATATATGAGATGAAGAGTACACGGAAAGAACATGTCTATAGGGCCACCTTAGCAACTTTTTGAGTTATCGTCATTTGAAAGTTTGGAACGATGTAATCCTAACTAAAATCCTAATCCTAATCCTAACTAATATATTTTAAATGCGAAAGTGACTCTGTCTCTTTGTTTGTCTGTTTGTTACCTCTTCACGGGAAACCGCTGCACCAATCTAGATGAAATTTGGTAAGAAGATGGTTTGAATGTTGAGAAATAACGTAGGCTACTTTTTATTGGGGAAAATTATATAGTTCCCGCGGGATAGCGATAACAGAAATCTACGCGGACGTAGTCGCGGGCAATAGCTATAAGTTATCCATAATTTTTTATACACCTTTTTCAAAGTGATAAAAAAAACATGTTACGTAAATGTTTGTATCTGTAGCTGAGGGGTAACTTATAATCTATTGAGTGCTCTACATTTTGAGATCAAAATCTCGTTTTAAAAAAAGGGACTACATCTTCTTTCCGTGTAATACCCTTCAGATGCTAAAGCCAGGGATTCCCAGGGGAATATGTCCCGCAACACGTGTCGACGACATGTCAAGCGAAGTCGATCAACTTCGCTCGACATTATCTGACGACATCACGCGACACATTTTGTATGGACATTACTTGTAGAGCGAAGTTGGGCAATGTTGCGACTTGCGCCACTTCACCCGATGTCGCTGGCTTATTCTTATTATACCGACTTACACCGACCGTGGTTAACTTGCCGTACCTATTTGTATCGTCTGAAGCTCCAGGTTAGTGCCTAACTTGGGTCAGTGCAAGTCGGTCTTAATGTTTTGCAAGTCGGTCTTAATGTTTTGCAAGTCGGTCTTAATGTTTGGTCAAGCTTTTTATTAACTTTGCTAAGTTAACTATGTTATGTTAGAGTCAAAACTTGCAGGTTACATTTGACCCACTTCCCGTAGTCGGATCTACCTGAAATTTGGTATGGAAATGTAAGTTGGATGACAATACACGTACAGTCAACAAAAAGTACAATCGGCAAATAAGCTTCTATTAAAAATTTAATTTTATCAGAAATGTCACAATGCCTTAAGTCGCAGTAGGTACAGTTTAAATGTTGGAAAAAATTAAGAGTGTATGGTATTGTTGTATAGCCAGACCAGTACTTTATGAGGTCTGTCACGAGGGCATTGTTTCAGAAATTAATATTATCATAACCAGGTGACCCTAAAAATTACATGCACTTTGACCTGAGCCCCCAATTCTGGTACTAAGTAGTTCTAAGTAGGTATCTTATTTTTGAAATTCCATAGAATAAATGTATTTTAATGTTGTCAGTCACCTTGGTTGTTTTTTTTTTATAATATAAAAATCTATTTTTAAACTCATAGATTGGACGCAGAGGGCGGCCCAAACGAACCCGTTATTTAATAAAGTTCAAAAAGTATTAATTGGGATTCTTCAAAATGTTAAAGAAAGAACGAATACTTCAGAAACAAAATAATTAAATTAAAAAAAAAACACCTTCGATGAGATATAACAATTATTAACGTTCAGTTTTGTTTTTAATGCTTAGCACATTTAAGTCGAAACTTCGTATATAATAGGTTCAAGGACTGATTGATTACGATCACGCACCAAGGCTTACCATTCGCGAATACCTTTATAATCTCAACAAAATATTTTAATTTCAAATTTTAAGGTCGTAATAATACAAAAAACTCAACCTCATTAATAATATAAATTAATTGGCAAAATCTCAAAAAGTGTCTCGGCCGTCTCGTCAAACTTTTAATCTCAGGCGCCGACGCCACCTGGTTCCTTACTTGTAGTTAATTAATAAGTTCAGCGTTAATTACCGCCTAATAGCAAAGCTTAAAAAATGGTTTTTTTTTAACCTGTACTTGCTTTAATAATAGTTATTTCACTCAACTACGACGAAACTCGAGTTATGCAGTTTTCCGGAGTCATAATACTGAGATTTTTTTTATACTAAAGCCGGCCAATGGGCGTGCGGTTCACCTAATGATAAATGATCAACGCCGCCCATAGACACTCACAGCACCATTGGACCTGTTGGTGCGTTGCCGGCCTAAATATCGGCCTAAAAGATCATGATCAGTCGACTAAATTCTTCTTACGCCATCTACAGCAAACCCAAGAACTATCATCAAAAGTAATACAACTTTAGATCCTTTATGTAACATCAATATTCGGTATTTTTTTGTACGACGAGGAAGGCAAACGAGCAAGTGGGTCACCTGATGGTAAGTGATCACCACTGCCCATAGACACCCGCAACCCCGGAGGGTTTGCAGATGCGTTGCCAACCTAGAGAGCTAAGATGAAATGCCTCTTGTGCCCGTAATTACACCGGCATAACATTTTTATCGGTTACAAGTTAAAGGACAGACAGTTGAGTTGTACTTATTCATTTTACTCGCACTTAGGCGGTATTTAGGTAGTGTAAAAGACTTAATCAACCTCCGACGTTAATTGACTTTTTAAACCCTAATTTACGAGAAGGCCGTGGCTTGCAGCTTAATCAGCCAAAATAGGGCAGGCGCGTGTTAGTTAATTTAAATTAACTAAATCATCAAATAGGTACTTATTTGAAGAATTGGATTTATATATAAGTATATTTATTTTTATCTTAGGTTAAGTTTTTACAATATTCATATAAAAAGAGATACACGTACAATACGTGAACAATATTAATACAAAATATAAAAACATTATAAAACCTAACCTAGGATTTATATTATTATTAAAGTAATAAATAATACCTATTATTATTAATAACATGGCCAACATATTAGTAATAATTAATTGCGTTAAATAGTCGGGTAATTGCGTATGCGTAGGTAACTATTTTAACACTCATCATCGAATCGAAATGTCAGTTTTTGTACGACTGTGACAGCTTACAATGCTGAGAGGGATCCTGTTCAACGTCTTTGTTTACTTTTTAAGTGTTTTTTATTATACTTGTTGTGTACGTTGAATAAATATTTTTTCTATTTCTATTTCTACATAACCAACTTAGAAAAGTTGAAAAACCCAAGACATTTTCATTACAAAGTTCAGTGTTTCAAAAACGGGTGAACCAATTTTATTGAAACTTAGCTAAGAACCATCTCGATTAAACTGGCTTTCGATTAAAAAAACCGCATCGAAATCGGTCCAGCCGTTTGAGAGCTATGATCCCACAGACAGATACACAGATACACAGACACACAGACACACAGTTACACCGCTACACAGATACACAGGTCAAACTTATAACACCCCGATTGCGACAGAGTTAGACAATAAGCATGCTGCTCCGAAACAAGCTGGATAAATCCTGGCGTGAGTTATCCGTTCATTTCTATTTTTAACCCCCGACGAAAAAGAGGGGTGTATCTGTGTATCTGTGTGTCTGTGTATCTGTGTATCTGTCTGTGGCATCGTAGCTCGTAAAAGGATGGACGGATTTTGACGCGGCTTTTTTTAATCGAAAGCTAGTTTAATCGAGATGGTTCTTAGCTGAGTTTCATAAAAATCGGTTAAGCCGTTTTTGAGACATTAAACTTTTAAATGTCTCAAGTTCAGATCCCAGATGTGAGAGCCCGTTGATGTCTTCAGTATGGCTAAGTTCGGAAATTTTAATCCGGGAGCTCGTTGATGTCTTAGATTTTTTGTTGGTTTGAGTCAAATAATAAAATATTATATTGTGAAGTGAATGTAAAAAACACAAAATCATAAACTTAAATTAAAAATTTTAAAAACCCCCGACAAAAAAGCAGACAAAAAAATGCCGACAGAAAAAATCCTAATATACTTAAAGTAAAAAACGTAGACAAAAAAAAGCCGACAAAAAGAAAACTGAAAATAGTAGAAAATAACGCCTAATATAATTATTTTGTTATAATATGGATTAGTATGGATGGAAGTATGGGTTGGCCTTTTCAGTTCAATATACCTAGCAAAAATTTTATCTAAGCGTTGTCGGTGTCGGGGGATCGCTGTTGTTTTATAGAAAGAATAGCTGTGGTTGACTTTAGCGATCCCCCGACACCGACGACGCATTTTTTTGTCTACGTTTTTTACTTTAAGTAAGTATATTAGGATTTTTTGTCGGCATTTTAAATTTTTAATTAAAGTTTTTGATTTTGTGTTTTATACATTCATATTTACAACTCTTAGGTACACCAATATTTGATTGGGTTAGTTATTCCTTGCTTACAATATGGCCAAATTGTTGAGACCTCTCACTTGGTACCGATAGTCAAACCGACAAAGATGTCAAAGTATTCTGGATCCGTATTGTATGTGGCAATGTAAGTAAATAAGTAGGTATTTAGTACTTACCTAGTTTTATTATAAGTAAAACATTTTGGGAAAACCTAAGAGACTTAATCGTCTCGATTGTGGCTTAGTGCGTCCCTTTCTTAATGATTGAATCAGTGAAGGACGTACTGAGCGGCAATAGACAACATGACGACGGTGTTAGTCTCCTAGAAGTGTTTAGTTATCATTTAATTAATTTGATTGAACTCCTAATGTGTATGACATCGTTTTAACTTCCGCCCGTACATAACTTGGTAAATAAAGTGGTCAGTAAACTAACCACTTCGTTTCCACGCGGAGTCACAGAATACATAATACTTAGTACAAGCGGAGTGGAGATTGCAATGTGAGCACTGTGATTGGTCAAAACCTACGACCTTGAAATGACTCTACTTGATCCTTCGTAGATTGTGTTCTCATACTGTTAAAATGTAATGAATAATTTCGACCACAGTGCCAAGTCTTCGGTAGTATAGTGGTAAGTATCCCCGCCTGTCACGCGGGAGACCGGGGTTCGATTCCCCGCCGGAGAGACTCTTTCTTTTTTTTTTCTTTTTTTTGTCGTTTTATTTCAAATATCACCTAGTAATAGACGATACTCATTCTTAAAACTTTACTTTTTTCACCTGTCGAAGAACATCATTTCTACTTGTAGTAAAGATTGCTCATCAGGGAATATCGAATCAAAAATAAATTGCGAGATGACGAAATGAAGCAAATATTTGACAAATAACTGCCCTATTTTACCATTTTTGAGACCTTTGCCTTTGTCACACGAAGGTCGTCTAACGTTTGACCATCAGACATCCCGAAATACTTAAGAATCTAGAATTACTTTATCTGCCATAAAAGAAATAATAAATAAATATCACGAGACAATTTAACACCAATTGACCTAGTCCCAAACTAGGCAAAGCCTGTACTATGGGTACTAGACAACGGATAAACATACATATATAGATAAATACATACTTATATACATATTAAACATCCAAGACCCGAGAACAAACATTCGTATTCATCATACAAACATCTGCCCCGACCGGGATTTGAACCCGGGACCTCAAGCTTCATAGTCAGGGTCTCTAACCACTAGGCTATCCGGTCGTCAAATGGAGATATATTTTACCTATTATTTAATAAGGTAAGAATTTATTATAATACTTAGGTATAGCCGATTATCGGAACTCGAACGCGCGACGAAAGTATTGGAGCAGAAAGGAGTTGAGATAGAACACGCCTCTGCTTCACGATTCTGAGAAGCAAAGTAAAATGTTACAGACGCTGCTTGTAAAATACCTTTATATAGAATGCTTGTGGTTGGAATTGAATATTGAACAAAAATAATTTCAGCATAGTTGGTTGTAATAAAGCGTCAAGAATTCAGGCAAGTGTTGAGAAGTATAAGACTAAGTGACCCCTGTCAAGTTTTTTTAACTCCCGTACGTTCATTGTCTGTGCTAGTTGACGAAATTAATGTAAGCTTGTTTGTTTTAAAAAATACATCAAAGGGGTTTGCTAGCGGGTTTATGTATTTGAGGCGATCACGCAACGTGTTCACCGCGACTGATGACGCTATTCTGTTAAGCGGAGGTCTAAGTGCCATACGAAATTAATGGTACAGAGAACTCTCTATAGTGAAACTTGCTACAGCAGGCTTATTATTTAAGAAAATATTACTGTCATACTACTTAACACATGCCTAAATAAAACTCCCACAAATTCCAAAACACAGCACATTAACATTTCTACTGACCAAAATGATCAACACCTGTCAAATTTATGGCAGAGGGGGAAGCAAGCGTAGACGCATCTGTTATTAAGTGGTTTGTGATTAAAGCCTAGACTTTTATTATTTATTTTTGAACATTTGCCGCATTATTTATGGCTATTTGTCGTGGTATATTACTAGCTAAGATTAATTTTTCGTTAGTTAATATTATTAGACTAAAAAAGTTCTGAGTATTCCACTATCAGCAGGATTAATAGCACTATTAAATAATGTCAAGAAATAATGTCTCGCTTTATGAAAACCGTCGAAACTTCAGACTTGGTTTATTTACGCTATAAAAGAGTCGTTACACTTCAGATAAGTTTTATTAAAGTATACCTACTTTAACTTTAGTCTTTGGCGTGAAACTCACAACAGTCGAAGTCCGAAAGAGGTGGTTGACAGCGAACCAAAGTGTTACTACAAAAACTCACCTCAATTGAAGCTGTATTTTTGACTAAAAGTTTTCAAAAGTTCAGGTATTGACTTGCGAGCAGTAGACTGAGTTACTTGCCAATTTTCTTTACTGTGGCTATTACTTCCTTAAATCCTAATAAAACGTGCTGACTTCATAATTTGTGCTAGGTCTTAAAAGTGATGGCTTTAAAGGATTATTTTAAAGTTTTTTAGACGGGTGGCCAGTAATGGAACACCCTACTTCAACTTTTTATAGAGTAGGCTGGTGTACCTACTCAGAAACAAGTTGATTAACCACATCTATATTCATGAGTAAAGTTAGTGAAGTTTTATAAAGAATTGAATGTTTAATAAGTATCATAATCCCTAATTGTACCCCGCAATTTCGTCAGTTTACAATTCAGATATCGCTATCAAACGAGAACTAGTTACCTATATAATTATCTAGGATCACTGACTTACCAACACCATGGACTTCGGGTTAGAGCTTGAAAACGTCCGAACCAAAAGACCACTAATTTGCAAAAAGATCACTAATCGAGCGTCAGTCAGTCTTAGTTTAGCCGAACGACAGCGCTATGATTTTTATGGCTGTCATCGAAAAGTGCCGTGTTGTACTGGAACACATTTTGTACTAGACCCAGATTCCATGGTGTTAGTAAGTCATTATCTGGGATAAAGAATATCCGTGTCATGGTTTCATCATCATCACCATCATCACCAGCCTTGTTTTTCGTCTCGCTGCCAGCCACAGGATTTCCAGGATCGCACGACTCGGTGGCCGCGAAACGTTCACGTGGAAGGACTACGAATTGTCCGAAACTTGTCAGCCTTAACTCTACTTACACACTAGTATTATAGTATTTGAAATGGCTTTACCTGTTTACGTATGTAGGTAGGTATATATTTTTTAAGTTCCTGTTTTTAAGTACTGACGCTCAGATATTGGCGGCGTGGAGCACGACCCTCGGCCTGCAATCACGGCCTATTGTGACCGCG
Organism: Clepsis dumicolana; assembly: GCA_963691665.1. NCBI lineage: Eukaryota > Metazoa > Arthropoda > Insecta > Lepidoptera > Tortricidae > Clepsis > Clepsis dumicolana. The sequence continues at coordinate 14,226,338 of OY829509.1, forward strand.
GTCGTTACCTCGCCGACTTCGGTATTCTCTTATTAGCCCTACTCATCGGTTATTAAAAGTCAGAGATAGTGAAAAAATCTGCCGTCTTCGAATATTAAATATTTCCAGTAAAGCAGTAAAACCAATGAGAAAATTTGAAATTAGTCCCTAATAATTTATATTAGCAACCGGCCAAGTGCGAGTCGGACTCGCGCACAGGGATTCCGTATTTTGTAGGTATGTAAATTAGTTCGTCTATCACGAGAAACGAGTCTTGAAGATTTTCCCCGCTTTTCCCGAATGTTTTAAGCTATCCAGTTTTAGCGGAGTCCTGCTCCTAAGCAAAATGTGCGCAGTGTGTGCACAGACAGACATGAAGATTCAAGATTTTCAGATTTATCAGATTAATTGAGCTACAAGAACTTACCTTCATAGCAAGTTTCAAGTTTCCACGACAACTAGAGGTACTCTATAGGTTTTGATTTGTATAGAAACACCTTTTTAGTAACTGTATTATTTGATTGCGTTGACTTAGAAGTTCAACGTTTTTTACAGATTCATGTGAATGTAGGCCAGACTATACTCAAGAGCAGTAAAAACGGGTCACTTTGTATGAACAATTCCATACAAAGTGACCCGTTTTTTTTGCTCTTGAGTGCATTTGATATTAATTTCAGCATGTTACCTCCACGTGTTCCAGAGACGAAGGCTCATGATTTTAGTTCTATACCTATATTTTGGTATATTTGGTTAATAATAATAATAATAAATGTAAGTAGTTCCTGATCATCAGCCATTTAGACTTTTTTTATAGACCATCAGTGCTTATTACTATAGAAAAGCCTAAAAAGTATGTTCATAGCTTATACATGAAGCGTTAACGACGGCACGAGTCTGAGAGTTGTTTGCATATTTGCGAAGAACGCGCGAAGGAAACTCAAACAAATAGTTGCTCTAACGAAGCGAAGTATGCTCGCCTAGTTATTGCAGAAACGGGTCATCTACATACACGAGCCAGAAATACACTACGTGTCATCAACATCTTTAAGAGAACTTCTATGACAATTAGAGGACCGAATGAAGACAGCCAGATAGATATGTTTTTAGGTTTTTGGTTGCATTTATTTTTATTTTGTACTTAAATAAAAATAAAATAAATGGAACTGAAAATATACCTTAAAGTGCCTTAACTGTTTTTATTTTGTACTTAAATAAAAATAAAATACTTAAAAATATATTCACTTATTTTACGTTCGACCAAAAAACGGTGTCCTTTGCCTCGTATAATTTTTAGTCGACTGACAACAATAGGCTACGCAGTATAGATTAGATTCATTTTATAACTTTCCCTTTGATTTTTTCGTTAAATTTTCAATGATGACAAACAACAATTCACCCAAACAGTACCTACATTTGGACAAGACAATACAGTCATTATGGATCCACCAAAATCTCATAGCTACTTAAATACGAGTATGTATAAAACACAAGAATACTTACGTTCTCTCCTATCCGTGGGTCACAAGATGCAACGTATTTTGTGAACACTGCATCTCCCAGGATATTGCCAGTATAAAATATCCACAAGATGTGTCCCTGCGATCGCAATTCATGCCAATGTAACGCCCCCACAATTTTCAGCCTGTCATTCCGTCGACTAACGGAGTTTCAATTTTGAATTTTAGTCCATAACTATGAGAAAACTGACTTAAAACTTGAGTACATAATGGTTTGACACTGGTTTACGTTGCTTCCAAAAATCGTATATCTAAACTAGATGGAATAGCATGGCAATAAGTAGATAAACTGTACGTGTCGAATAGATAACGTCGTCCTTTTTTTTTGTTGGTTATAATTATAAAGAAGTTGCCTATAGGCATATAGTAGGCATATTAAAGCATTTTCTTGCTATAGCAAGAAAAATGCTTTAATATGCCTACTTAATATCTTATGATAGGAACAGACACTTTTTATACCTTTTCTTCGCAATTTTATACAACTTGAACTTTTTCCGCCCAGCATGGAATTATCTTTCATTAAATTCAATGTATTTTAGTCTAATTATAACTGCGGGAGCCATTTGGAATTTTGGTTTTATTTAAATTTAATTTATTTCAGCTTATAATGTTGTTACTCTATCACTCAAAACTATACCCCTTTTTTATTGTGGTACCATCAGGTGACCCACTTGCCCGTTTGCCTTCTTTTTACTATTTATAAAAAAGCAGGTATGACAACACTGTTACGAATTTTAAAAACTCCCTCAAACGTTGAAGTTAAATATTTTTAAATGGGTGCGTTCCTATAGGCCCGAAATACCTATTACGTTTTTACGTTGCTAAGATAAAATTTTATTGAAGCGTACTTAATAATTATGTTGCAGGTTTTAATTTTAAAGTGTAAAGGGAGACGCGGCGATCGATATTTCATTAATTTCCTAGAGATTACCGTATTATCTCGATTTTATTTTCAATTTATGGGCTGAAGGGGCATTGTACTTTTACCACGTACGGGATCAATGTCTTAGGGAGTTTTTATATTTTTAACTTTACAGCGACGTGCGGTGACGTAAATATGAAAAAGGCTTTAACACAAATTGGTTTTTTTTTGGGCAAGCGTCATTGTTTTGCAAGATTCTTGTTAATTTGCAATGTTTGTTTGTTAAAATGTAAGTTGAGGTCAAATCGTGCAAGTTAAATTTGACCCACTAGCAAGATCGGATTGACTTTAAATGTGTTATACCTGCCTAATAGTGCGCATGACGCCTCCAGTCAGTGGCGCTAAAAGTGAAGGATAAGCAAGGGATAAACAAATTGAAACATTTAGTATTTTCAGTAGAAAGCGATCGTGTAATAAAATTTGAGCAATACGAAATAAAACGAGGTAAGTACTCAACAAAATGAGTACAATTAGACAAGTCACATACTTAGATGATAAATAACAAAATTTAGATTCTATAAACCTATATTATACATAAAATTTTCAATTGTGGGAATTAAATAACAACATCATAGAAGGGCTTCAATAATAATACAGAGTGTGATACAATAAGTAATCTTAAAAAAATAGGAACTAAGGAACTTGTTCTTAACTATTCTGTTGTTGAGAGGTTTAAACTTTAACTAAAACAAAAAAGAACCCTTAACACTATGAAGTACAGCCTAATTCTACAATAATTGTCAATATAGTGTCAGTCTTTTAGCTATGACGGTACCTAATTTGTTACATAACCATATTTACCTACCTATTACTAGTTGTCTGTTTTACAACTTACTCCGTCAAGAGTACGTCCTACTACTCCAGCACAGCCTAGGTATTCACAGCGGTCGGTGCCACCTATTTCTATATTAAACGAACTTTCGATTAAAAAAACCGCATCGATATCGGTCCATCCAATTGAGCTATGATGCCACAGACAGATACACAGATACACAGGTCGAACTTATAACACCCCTCTTTTTCGTCGGTGGTTAAAAACAGCCACGTCACTGACACACTGACAGAAAACACACAGCCTAAATCACTGGAGCTATTGCTTTCAAATTTGACAGGCCTTGACTAGGTTAACGTAGAATATGCACTAAGAAGGAATTTTCCGAAATTCCCACGGAATCTGGAACTAGCCTATATATTATTCTTCGAAAGGGGCGAAGTCGAGGCAATAAGGTAATCACCAATTAAATATCCAACCACTTCTGCTACCAATCTTCGTCGGACTCCTGTATTTCGGAGACCGCATCAGACGTGTCGTCGTAATCCTGCGATAGAAGAAGGAAACTTAGCAATCGTGTCACTTTATTGCCATTCTCAGCAACTCCATTATCCAATAGGCAAGTACCTAACTGTTTACCTCAGGTATTTCTTTCGTGGAAAATTTAAATTAGGAAATCTTACTAATCCAATTTAATAAAACGCGAAACTTTGGAGAATGGATGTATAGATGTTTTGATATTTGCTACTCTTTCACGCAAAAACTCCTGAACGGATTTTGACGAAGGTACCTACGACAGTTATAATAGCAGAGGTTATGCTGTGAATAACACGTACTTAGGCTATTTTTATCACGGGAACCGAATTCAGCGCAGACCAATGTCAAAGTGGCAACATTTTACCAATTTTAAAGTAAAAGGTGAAAGGGTATGCTGACTCTAATATTTTAACATGCTGTCATCAAACTAGCATCCCCAAATAAAGTATCTGATTCAGAATAACAGCACACGTTCCGTCTATTCATTATGAGTAAATGCTGCTTAAATAAGGTCCACTTACTGTCACATCACTTCGCCCTTGTTTGTTGCCTTGTAATGAGGTAGCGCCTGCGTCTTGCAGGAAGTCTGGTATGGGTTGGTCCGAATGACTTAGAACTTGTGACAAGTCCGCCACCAAGTCAGCATCCTGAAAATATCAACACCAATATAATGTACATGATTGTGCATTCAAAAACGAAAAAAAAAGCCCAAAAAAACACACTCGTAGTAGAGCGCACTTTCTTTAATGTGCTACTAGATAATATGTATTATTAAGCGGTGCACTCACTTGGTTCACATCATAGAAGCATACAGCTTTCCCCCTGTTGTTGTCGCTCCCGGTTCGTCCGATCCTGAGCACATACTCATCTATGCTCTTTGGAAGATCGTAATTGACCACTACGTCTACGTTTTCGATATCTGAAACTAATATAATTAAATTAGATACCTACTTAGTTGATAAAAATATACTTTAGTTTCGAATGGCTGTAATAAAGGCTGTCGCAAGCTTGGCCACCGGTGGCTTGCACCGATGATTCATACCTATGATAAGATCAAACTCAAAATGTGCGTTCTAATCGCTGCGTTCGAGCCAAAACTCTAAAACTTGTTTTAAGGTACTTACCCAGATCCACCGTTGTGGCTACCAGGGTACGGTGGCGTCCACTCTCGAAGTTCTGCAGAGCCCGCTCCCTGTCGCGCCGCACGCGGCTGTCATGGATGGACGACGTCGGCAGCTGCTGCTCACAGAGCAGGACGGCTAGGAAGTCCGCGTTGCGTATCTTCTCCACGAAAACTAGGATGCGTTTGCCGTCTGAAATACAAAGCAGTGAGCAGATAAGAATAAATAGGTTCTACTCGTGAAACTCAGTTTTTACGTACACACAGACAGAGAACTACTATTTGTTTACAGACAAGTAAGTACAGTTATTATTGTGATCTTACCATTTTCTTTGATGATATTTTTGAGCGCGTCCTGTTTTTCATATTTGGTAACTTGGTGGAATATTTGTTCGGCGTTGACGCTGGCGAAACCGTTAACCCGCGGGTTGGGCGTAAAATTCCCGTTCTGAGCTGAGGTCGCGCCTAAAAGATCTGTAACAGACTTATCACACGTCTCCGTTGACGTAGATGCCGCCTCCCTAGACGTCGTAGGGAGACCAGTGGCCCCCACATCACCACCAGGACGTTGGGTTCTCTTGCAACTAGCCATTTTCACGATCGACAACTTTTAAAGCTTGCACGACACAAATTCACGACCAGTACAGGTCTTTAATGTAACGGTGCGTCAACTATGCACGGGAAAAGCACCAAAATTAAATAAAGAAATGAACTCGGAAAGATGTGCACGCGGTGAGGTGTACCGAGCAGAATGTACGGAGACAGCCGTAACCCGAGCTTTTAAGTTAAATAATAGTGATTAAGACTACGTAATGACATGATTAGTGTTTAATATACGAATTACAAAGTAACAATTAGAAAACAGACATTAATCACCGTTATTCTAAAAATGGGTCAACTAATGATCGCTGCAGGTAGCAGTGGCACAGAAACGGGGTGGCGTAACGTATTTCACCAACTTTACAACTGTCAGTTTTCAATGACTATTCGGTGCAAATTGCTTGAAGAGCTTTCGTTTTAGCGCGCTGCACATTGTCAAAGAAATGTAGTTTGAATTGTCATATAAAACTGACAATTGTAAAGGTGAAATAGGGGCCAGCACGAGATCTTTATTGAGGAAGAGTCCGTATCTGATGAATCTGCCACGGGCCTCAGATGGCGTAGTTATGCCACTGAAAATCATAGTCGTTTATTTATTTGTTAGGACTGAAATGTAAATACAGCAATTTAACCAAAAGCTATACAATACATATTTAGATGAAAATAACTTGGACCCTTCTAGCATGTGTCCATACTTTTGGCAATGGAGTGTTTAATACCTTACATTTATGTACTTCGCAATCTTAAAACTAATGGAAACAAGAACTAGGCGTAGATACTAATTTTAAATAAAAGTGCTAACAAACCTCTTCAAACAATCCCTTTCACTTAAGATTTTTCCCGGATAATCTGCCTCGGCATTGACTAAGAAAATTGTCAAATAACGTTACCGGGGCATTTTGCATTCGTCCCGGGTCCGGTTTGCATTATTCCCAAAAAGTTAACATCATTATTTAGTGATAATTAAGCATAAAACTGACTCGTATGTGTGTTCTAAAGTTTTTTGACAGATTTCGACCAACGATCAATCTAAAAGGTAACCAAGTGAACAAAACAATTGCTTCCTACAATGCTGGAAAATAAAGTCCTCCATTGAGTTGCCGGGTACTCGCTTAGGTGGTCGAGATTCAACAGTACAGTTCATTAAATGATTCAGTTTCTTATGAAACATAAGTTTATTTTTCTGCACTCTTTCTCCTGCTTTTGTCGTCGTTTAGAAACGTCTTTTTTTGCTAGATAGCTCTGGGTACGGACTTCTATAAAGCCGCACGGATCACAATTTTTTGTGGCGACAATTGTGCCCTAAGCACGACTTGTCGAATCCTGCGTCACGTAAAATCGAATAGTAAACTATAACGAGTTTGTATGACGTTTGGAACAGCGCCCGCCCGTGAGCGTATTTGGAACTAAAATTTAGTATGAGATTTCTCGATCTCGATACGATAACCGTAACGTAACGCAGGATTCGACAAGTCGTGCTTAGGGCACAAGAGACCTTTTCTGGGACCCTATACATCCCTCTGTAATTCAAATTTTCACAGACATTTGACCTGGAGACCCTATACATCTCCTACTCAATTAAAACGTGCCAGTAAAGTAAAGTGTTCTGGTTTTGCTGTTCTAATAATTACTCTTTACACTTTTTTCTAAAATACGGTATTTTTTTTCTATCTTAATTTTTTAATGACAGAGTGAGATTTCTTTGTGTAATTTATCTGTGGTTACGTATTGTAAGAACTAATGTAACTTGTTTTTAGAAAAAATGACTTGGTGCCAAGTTTCTTGCGGCGCATTCTTCTTGGCAATCATGGTCTTTCCGAAAGCGCTGGTAGACTCATAAAAATGACGTGTAAAAGAGCATTCAACTGCCTCTTTGCTGAATAAAATTTTGAATTTTGAGACGTTAAGAATAAGAATAACAATAATTATGTTTGTTTTAAACATAAGTTATTACAGTTCATCTCTATCCGAAATTATTCGAAACTTATATCGGATTCGGTTGCAGTTGATTCGAATATCCGATAGTTTCGGTTACGTATACCTACGGAGCTCGGTAATATCACTGGCGACAATGCCGTGAACGATGTTCGGGAATTGCGTTTAATTTACATTACTGCCTGCAATCCATCCCAACATATTTGCTTTTGAGCTCACTGAATCCATAATTAATTTATGCCCAGTAATTTCAAACGTGACGTTTATGCTGAAATTCTGTTCAGGGTATATACCCTGCAAGCAAGTGAAGCGTTTCGTCGTCTACATTGACGTTAATATGAATATTCTAATTAACTTAGGAAACTTAAGTGAAAATAAAAATCTGGGATATTTGATACTAATTATCCTTAAGCAGAGCTTATGTTGTGGGTACTTAGGCAACAGATTAACATACTTTTATAGATAAATACATACTCAAATATCGCAGGAGCTCGCAGAAATGATATCCGATGGGGTCAGAAAGTTCTCGAATGGCGTCCATGAACCGGGACACGAGCTGTCGGTAGGCCTCCAACAAGATGGAGAAGATGATGATGGAGATGGATGGGATGGTAAAGATCACGGGACCGCGGTGGATGCGGAAAGCACAAGGCCGGTCTGAGTGGAGAGCCTTGGGGAAGGCCTATGTCCAGCAGTGGACGTCTTTCGACTGACATGATGATGATGATGATACTTAAATATATATCAAACATTCAAGACTCGAGAGCAAACATTCGCATTCATCATACATATATCTGACCCGACCGGGGATCGAACCCGGGACCTCAAGCTTAGTGGTCAGGTTCTCTAACCACTATATCCGGTCGTCAAACTTGAAAGAAACCGACATTTTCGTTTCAATTTCAAAGTTAGCTAAGATCCATCTCGGTTCTTCTTCTTCAAGTGCCTCTCCATTACTGAAGGTCGGCAGTCAGTTTTCTGAACTTTTCTTTGTCCAGGGCTAGCCTGAACAGCTGTTCCACGGTTTTGATAGCGGTCCACTCGCTTATGTTGGGAAGCCAGGACATTTTCCTTCTTCCAACCTTCCGCTTCCCAGCCACTTTTCCCATCATTACAGTCTGCAATAGATGATATCTATCATGTCGCAGTACATGACCTAAATAGGCAACCTTTCTCTGCTTGACAGTGCGCACCAGTTCCACTTTCTTCGCCATACGATTCAGGACCTCAATGTTTGTGACCTTGTCCATCCAACTGATGCGTCCATCTCGGTTAAACCAGTGCAATACCCGATAAGTGAGGCCTTGGTTTTTAAGAATATTTTCAAAAGCTTGATTACCTAGTTAGGTAACCAGTACAGGTTAGGTACCAGTCGGGAGTGCATTTTTTTTTTTTTTTTACATTAGTATACGTACACATTCAACATTCAATTTGCAATTGGAATGCGCTATTAATTTGATACTGCGTCATTAGTTGATGAACGAAAGGCTTTACCTGGCTTTACCAATAATACGTTGGCAAAGTTTAGAGTAAACAGGCACCTCATTTGTTAAATACATTTTTTAATGTGTGACTGATTAAACGGTAATTTTGGCAGCTATTGGAAACCACCCGGAATCACAAAGAACAAAGGTAGAGTTAGTTAACGAGAAATCGGGAGGGCTCCTAGGCAGTTGAACTGCCTAAAGTGCCTAAAGGATAATCCGGCCCTGACAGTTATTTGTTAAAACTTTACAATTCCACTAGTGGCTCTGTGAGCTGTAGATCTAGCGAGTTATTTAAAAAAAAAACCGGACAAGTGCGAGACGGACTCGCGCACGAGGGTTCCATAGAAAGATTTTAAGAGCCCTGTGGAAAATGTACGCAGTGTGGGGTCAACTTATATTGGTCTGCGAAATCACAGACATAAAAAATTAAGATTTTAAGACTTTTCGAAGTGGTTGCCCTATAAGAGCTACCTTCATACCAAATTTCAAGTTTCTTGGAGGACTGGAAGTACCCTTTAGGTTTTCAAAGTACGGCAATTTGTATGGAAACGACCTTTTTAATGACTGTATCTTTTTATTGCGGTGACTTAGAATGTTGATTTTTTCACAGCTTTAAGGGACCGCAAGCTTAAGTATTTGATATTAATTTCAGTATGCTACCTTAACGCGTTCCAGAGAAAAAGGGTCTTGACAGACAGACAGACAGACAGACTGACAGATACAAATAAACATAATAGTTGTGAGAGAGAGAGAGAGAGACAGAGGAACTCATTCACACAAATCCGACAAACACATGCACAAAAACACAATACATTTGAAAAAAACTGAATAAAATAAAAGCGAAAAATTTACATAATAACTAGATATTTTAAAACTAAGACGAATGTCGAATAGTGTGAAATGGGCTCCACTCGTCATAATGTTGCGAAAAGCCGCAACGCTGTTTTTTTACTATCGATCATTTTCGAAAAAAATTATGAGAATCGGTTGAGAAATACAACCTGTAGAACCGAACAAACAGGACATAGGTACTAAAGCATTGCCCAAGCCGAAACGAAATCGCTTCGCGTTCGCTCGGTCAATAAGATTTTGTACTTATTCTTATATAAGTACTTTTAGCGTCATTCGGGTTGAAATATCTTAATTTTACTTTAAAGAAAACCATGTTACCGGTATGCGCCGGACCCGTAAGTTGTTAATTTAAACTCTTGAGCCACGTTCCGGGCAGCGCGAAATGACAATGGCCGTACGGACTTACTGGTACACTCCAACTCTCCTACTTAATAATACGCTAAATTATATTAAAATGAGGGTCTATTATTTTTCCTAATGGGATTCTTTGATACTTTAAAGTGCGTATTGGGCAACCTAAATAATTCTGATTTAAATATTAGTGGCTCTGTGAATCTCACGCGCTCATTTTTGAAACTTTTTTTTTTAATTTCCAAAATAGTAATGGACAAAAAATCTGTTTAAGAGTAATTATCAGCCTGATCTGATCACAAAATTTCGAAGTCCGTATCGTTTTACGCTTTTAGGGGCTACGGTACCGTAGACACACAGAAACACACGTCAAATTTATAAACACCCTTTTTTTGCGTCGACTTTTAAAAATTCTAACCGTATCGTTTCAGTAAAATAAAAGAGTCGTAAATACAATGACGGTTGTAAAGTCACGCATAATATTAGCACCTTTAAGAATTAATACATCATCAAGGAGGAATCTCAGAAATGTTTTGGTATGCGTGACATTATTGCGTTGACGCATCCGATATGACGGCATTCCTTGAGAGCAGCAAGCTTCTGGTATCTTTATCTCCATATACGAGGGCTGTTTGATAAGTACCCGTTTATGGAAAAAAAAAACATTTTTTTTGTATATATGCATTTATTTTTCTACGTAGTCACCTTTTAACTCGATACATTTGTTCCACCTATACTCAAGCTTCAATAAACCATCCAAAAAGTATGATTTTGGAAAGTCATTAAAATAGGCCTCTGTGGCGGCAATGACTTCGTCATTTGATCCAAATCGCTTGCCACCGAGTCATTTTTTTAGGTTGGGAAACAAAAAGAAATCGCATGGGGCCAAATCTGGAGAATACGATGGTGAGACAATAGTTCGTAGCGTAACTGTGCTAATTTAGCCGTCACAACTCTGGACGAATGAGCCGGGGCGTTGTCGTGATAAAACAGTACTTTTTTCTTTTTTAAATGGGGTCGTTTGTCCTTCAACACGGCGTCAAATTCATCCAATAAATTGGCATAGTACTGCCCTGTTATTGTTTTTCCCTTTTCTAAATAGTCAATATGTATAATACCTTGCGAATCCCAAAAAACGGTCGCCATGACCTTTCCAGCCGATGGGACGGTTTTTGCTTTCTTTGGAGCAGGTTCACCCGGTAAAATCCACTGCTTCGACTGCTCTTTCATTTCCGGGGTGTAGTGGTGGACCCACGTTTCGTCCACGGTCACGAAACGACGCAGAAACTCCTTCGGGTTACGTTTGAACACGGCCAAACACTGCTCCGAAGTAGTCAGTCGGTTCCGTTTTTGCTCCTCCGTGAGTAAACGCGACACCCACCTCGCCGATACTTTCTTCATACCCAATTTTTCTTCTAATATGTGTTGTACCCTCTCAATTGAAACGTTTAGAGCATCAAAGATTTCTCGAAGTTTAATTCGGCGGTCGGCTAAAACGATATTTTCCATTTTCTTAACCATATCGTCTGTAGTCACCTCAACTGGCCGGCCTGGGCGATCCTCATCAAAGACGGTTGTTCTCCCCCGCTTAAACTCGTTATACCAATATCTGGCGGTTGTCATAGAAGGAGCACATTCATGGTAAACCGCTTGCATTCTTACTTTTATTTCATCACATGTTTTTCCTTCCAAAAATAAGAATCTAATTACAGACCGATACTGTTCATTCTCCATTTTAACAATTTTAAGTTCACGCCATCACTGAATCGTTGTCAAATGAGAAAAAAAAACAAAAGAATGCCATTTTCTTTTTAATATTCCCGCCTCTGAAAAATGGCTTAAAAAGGTGGTATACTTATTTGCGGCCAGTGATATTAATATATTTAGAAAACGGGTAATTATCAAACAGCCCTCGTAACTTCACTGTGTATTTTCAGGCCTATACTCCACTGTAATGAATTATTTGGATCAGTAAGGATTAAGTGACAAAATGCGTAAAATATGTGAACACGGCATTATTTTCGTGAGCGTAAACAAGCTAATTTATTTAAGGATTGTAAAAAAACAGTGAACTTCCTTATGCTTTAGAAAAGTGGGGCACAAATATAGACAAACAAAACCCGTTTTGCATTAATTTATTGATCCAATTAAAGAAATCAGTATTTTTTGTTGTAAATGTTGATAATTGTGAAATAACCAAATAACTCTTTTTCATTAAACGCCACAAAATTCAACTTCATCAAACTGCAGACTCATCGAAAAGCGATCGGATATTTCCAAATATTTTTTCTAATTAATGTTAGGCGGGGGCTTGGAAAGCACAATAAGAAGTCCGGGGGGATGTTTGCCCCGGTATTGTGGCGAGTGTTTGACGAGCCCTCCGCCGACTTGTAGAAATAACGACCTCGCAAACACCGAAAACACCTATCTCTATCTAAGAGCGATGGTTCATTAATCCCTGTAAAGTAAAACCTTTCGGCCCAATAATAAGATTCGAAGTTGATTGCAGTGACGTGTTCCGATGTCCTTTAAAAATACCTTTATTTTATTTCAGCCTAATTTTGGTCGCAACTGTTTGTGGAGTGAATTATTTTTAGAGCTATGATGGACTGATAGAGTTGCTATTAAATGTCTGTGAATTTTGAGGTAATAGAGTATTTTCCTAAATTAATTCGAAGGAGAAATAATTTACTTTACAATATTTTACGCGATGAAATTACATTACGAGACTACCTATTAGTTCATTGCTGCCATTTTTTAATTATGATGACTACCTGTGACCTCTAAACAAAATTATACACAGAACAAACACGGATTGACAATGACTTTGTTTGATTTTTGATCTCTATCTTTACACTTATTTCCAAAACCTTTTGTAAGTATTGGATATTCGTTACTAGTATTTTATTTCTATTCTCTAGCTATATTAGCTAACCGACCATTAATTGGCAAACCGCAAACCGATTCAGTGTCGGGAAGATACAGGGACAAATGTGCCCTGTTTTAGCTTATACAGTATTATGTTTTTCTAAATGAACCTTCTGATGTACCTAAATGTTAGTCGTTAATTTTATTGCTACTGAAGCTTTTGTTTATGACGTTAAAATAAACTATAGAAGCAATTCAAATTCAATAACAAATTTCAGTTTATTATTTATTACCTCGCTCAACATAAAAACGATGCAATTTAAAGACCGCTTTTTTCGTCTTTAGAGACAGTCATTGAAGAAAATCTTTTGTTTTCACTCAGCAATCTGGCATAAATTAGACATTACATCTCACAAACCGGCCCACGATTAACATACTCGGATTTGCAGATTATAAACACATTCGTGGTCAATTGTCACCGTAATACTTAACTTCCTACCCCCAGGAACCCTTTTTACGATCGCTCATCTGAATTCAGACTCTTCTTTAAAGGGATAAAGTTTAGAATGCGTGGCGCTCGGTTAATTCTTCGGTTCCCGGCACATCACGTAGTTGCTGGTTAAACAATACGTGTTTTGGGGTAACTGGGAGTGGGATAAGCTCTTCCTTCCATTATTTATTTGTGAAAACAGCCCGCTACAGAGAAGGTGCCGGCGACATAGAGGCAGGAAAACCTTGGCGAGTGGAGAACGAACACGACTTAAAAAAAAACTGTGGGCTACTACAAAATGTACTCTTCCCGCGAAGTTCTTTTTGAGTGAAATGAAATGAATTACTTACCTTAAAGCCAATATTTTTATTACCTTACGTTTTCTGTTCGTATTGTACCTAATGTTTTATTTTTCCATAGCTCAATTATTATTAGGTAAATACAATAGTTCTTGTCATGATTAAATCATGTGAAGCGTTCAAAATTAATGGGCATTTTCATTTAATTTGTGCTGTCAAAGCGTTAGGTACTTAAGTTATGTTTAAATCACGTCTTATGTAATGGGTAGTTTTGTGACGAAATGTCAGTATGTGTCTAACATTGACCGTCAGTTTTGTGACGACTGCTTACCATAGTTAACTAATTAATGATTCACTGAAAACGCCCTAATGTCTGAAAATTTCATAAGACTCAATTAAGGAATTACGTAATGGTTGTTCTCGGACTCAAAAAGTACCCAATAGCTCTATTTTTCCTCGTTATTTCCTTTTGGACAACAATAGCACCTAGGACCTGTGCCCTAAGCACGACTTGTCGAATCCTGCGTCACGTAAACTCGAATAGTAAACTATAACGAGTTTGTATGACGTTTGGAACAGCGCCCGCCCGTGAGCGTATTTGGAACTAAAATTTAGTATGAGATTTCTCGATCTCGATACGATAACCGTAACGTAACGCAGGATTCGACAAGTCGTGCTTAGGGCACTGGTGTAATAATGACGTGATACATTCGTTTTACAAATACTTGATACAACGCGAGTCACAAAGGTATAACAAAGCTTTGAAGTCGGAAAATGTAACCGTTACAAAGATAATGATAAAACTAATACAGCTAAATGACTAATAGAAACAATTTCAGTACAAACGTGAAATCCGCAGGCTATTCACCGTGGCCCACTGATGCAGATAACGGCAAATAGACTCGTAAATCATAGCAGCTGTCCCTTTGCGTTCAATCAGTGTTTTCTGTGGAATACGAGTATTTCAGTCGTCTATTTTGGCAATAGGACTTCGGTGGTTGTCGATGGCTGTGGTTACATTTTACATGGCTAAAATGTAAAGGCTCTGTTGGATTTTCTTTTGAGAATTTCTTAAATCTTGGCTATAATTTTACACAGCGATCGTTTTCAACACAATCATTGTACTGGCGTTTTTGCGTTGGAACTCTTCTCGAGTTTCGATAATCGTGGACGCATTCCAACCTACATATTTCTTATAAAAGTGGAATTAATACATTTCGGTTTAAAGACATTTTTCTCATAAGAACATACAGTTCACTTAAATGAAACTTTGCATCATCATCATCACCAGCCTTTCTATGTCCCACTGCTGGGCACAGGCCTTCTCTCAGAATGAGAGGGCTTGGGCTATAGGTCCCACGCGAGCCCAGTGCGGATTGGGAACTTCACACACATCACTGAATTGCTTCGCAGGTGTATGCAGGTTTCCTCACGATGTTTTCCTTCACCGAAAAGCTCATGATAAATTACAAATGTAATTCCGCACATAAATTCCGAAAAACTCAGAGGTGCGAGCCGGGATTTGAACCCACGACACTCTGCTTGAGAGGCCATAGGTCAAACCACTAGGATATCACGGCTTCTTTGCATCTGCATTACCAAATAAATATTACTAGCAATTAAATTATTATTTTGAAACTGTAGAGAAATACACAGATGATTCAAGTATATACCTAAGTCGAGTTTAGACTCACATGTTTAGGACTAATACGTAGCCATTCCCCAGGGAGCGCACGCCTCTGCAGCAGCGAAACGCGACTTATATTATATACGCGAGTGATCATGTTTATTTCACCATGATTAAGTTTCACCGTGAGTGATACGGTAAATTAACCTTAAAATTATTGAAAGTGTTAAATCGTAACTAAATTTTTGTACGCTTGTGCAAATAAATCACGACATTCGTAGCTCCACGTGTGAGGTCCCGTATTATTTTTATAAAGGCGAAAGCTTTTCACACGTCCTAATTTATGGAGACCCTCCTAGAGGTCGAGAAAAACGATGCTGTGTAAATAATGCAAACGTTATTTTATTACCGGCGAAATATTTAAACAACGGATGAATGCCGAATAGGTTCGGCCGTTTGAATGGACTGGACTCTGTAAATTTTCTTTCTTGAGGGTCAAAGTAAGATTAAATTTTAAAGACGTTTTGTTTTAGTGTCTTCTTATTAAAAAAAATTGTTTTATTATTTTGTGTTTTCATATGAGTCGCAATAAGATAGATGTACGGTCGAGGAAATTAATTCCTGACTCCCATGGAACCTTTTCACAGTAAACGTCATAGTGAAATCGCATAGCTTGACAAGGAAAATCGTTATGACGATTAATATGAAAATTAATATGGTGGGTTAGGAATTAATTTCCTCGACTCTACTTTAAATATAAGTTTTATTCTTACAAAACAAAACAACAAAAACGTATCTGCATTGATACTGTTCATTACGCAGTTTGTAATTAATAAGTTAAAGTTAATTGTAGTTGTTTCATTATTATGATATATTTAAGCCGTATCCAGGTAGGAATCCAATTCGTCTTACTATTTTTTCCCTCATGTGGCTCTTGGTATTGGGTCAAACGTTTGCGCAAGTAGAACCGGAATTGTCCAAACGTTTATTATGAACTCTGCTTTAAACAGTTAAAATAACGAATCGCACTGAACATTATGGAGTTAATTAAGAACGTAAACACGTTGATTGGTGTGATTTATTCGAGAACCGGATTAAACTGCTTGATAAATTGTTGGCTCGTATTTTAACAATTATTAACTTTGTGATAATTATTATTGCCGTGCCAATTGTTCATTATTTATAATTATTTTAAATGTCAGGTATTTTACATCAAAATTGCAGTTTCCAGCTCACTACTATATTGTTGCATTGATATAAGAATCACATGTCCTAGCAGTGTGCTTCATGTATGCGGCTGCGTGTCGGCAGGCATTCGGGAGTGTTGAGCTAAAAGAACGTGAACTAAGGGATGTCAACATAAATGATGTCCTTATGTTCAGCAGGAGAACGAGAAGACTCGAGGAGAGATGCTGCGTGGGAGCGTCTCTGGAACAGTAGTAACCGTCGGCTCCCAACCACGGGGAATTGGGATGAATGAACGCACATGACGATCAACAGCCTGCCTGATCCTACCGGGCTTCTTCACACATCATCATTATCATCATCAAGATTCACAAATGGTGCAGGATGTCATTATCTTTGAATATGATGTTATTCATGGATAATTCAGAGTCGAAGTGTCAAACTAGGTGTCACATAGAATGAAAGGTATCATTAGAGTATTTAAAGTAGAGAATAGTTGCACTGCTAAAGCTGTATTGTCAACTGAAAGCACTACGTAAATACTTATACAATAAGCACAGCCTTAAGTATTGGACATTAAAACTTCCATTATCATCATATTATTTAAGAGCATCAGTCTTGTCGATGCAGTTGTCTCCAACTTGTTGTTATTGTTGTTCAGAAATCAGAAATTTGTTGTGTGTTTGTTGTGTGTGTTCCATTATCGTCTCTGATGTTTCGTAAAAAATCGCTTGTAAATTTGACGTGTGAAAGAGCGATCAAAAATCAATCACACGAGCTCACATTCGTAGCATGAGTAAGAACAATCCACAGAACATAGGAGAATTAGCTTTTACAAAAAGAGTCATGACACGCCGTTAGTCACTGCGTCCTTTTCTAAATAGTTTCGCAAGAAAGGGACACACTGATCGACGATGTCTAAGGACCAGTTTCACATTCAGACGCGGTTGCATACAAATACGCGCTTTTCACATAGTAGGAATACGAAAAGGTAAAGAATAGAAAGCCGCGCAATCAGAGGCCAAAGTGAATGCCAAACGTCGACCCCTAATAAAACTAAAGGCTCCAAATCTGTGTTCGGACTTTTCCTATTATGCGAGGAACTCTTTTGATACTAGCCTTTTATACGGACGTAAAATTACGAATAAATGTCCGAATTTAAATGTGACGTTTCACACTAGAACATTTTTATCGGCTTTTTATAGAGGTCGATATAAAGTAGGGGTCGTGAAATCGCCCATAATGTTATAGTTTTTTTTATTGTTTGCTACAGATTTTCTTATTAAGAAGCCATAGGGCTATTACTAACCTAATTTTCTTTAAGACGCTCTAGCTTAATTCAGGACTGAGGCGAAAAAAAAATGCGTGACGTCAGAGGTTAAGCTTCTTGTACCGCCAGGTAAAGAAAATAGCGCACCACTAAATTATAAATTAAATTAAAATTAAATTATTTATCGAGTCGTAAAGTAATTGTTTTTAGTTTACCACTAAATTACCTGCAGTTAGGTACCCAAATAAAGGATTATAAATCGTTGTAACAGTTAACTCATTAAAAATATAATGATGTAAATAACATAAGCAACGCAATATTATAGCAACGAGTTTGTTTTAATTACTTTTAAGAATTCAATTATTTTACTAGTTTGTTGACATAATATTTCGGTTGGTTGGCTGATGGCTAGCTGTCAAAGTCCGTATTCTAATTATCGTGATCTTTGGGGGTGTCTCTTCCGTGTTTTCACCATTCTTTAGATATTGATCAAAAGGACAAGAGTTTTGACAAAAACAGGCAGTGAATCGGGAGAAGTATCTGGTTTAATCTAAACTTAAAGACAAACTCGTACTGATGTTCAATTCTTTGAATCTTGTTGTCTCCAATCCCATCAATAATTACACGGAAGATAATTACGCGTAGTTAAAACGCCGTTAAAAGTCATATTTAAGTTAATTACGTCTGTAACGGAGAAAACATTAAAAGTAAAATTATGAGTTGACGACTAATATTGAAAGTTGAAAACTTTCGCTGTGCCTACTGTACTGTACAGCAGAGTAAAACCTTTATTATGAGTCATGATATATTTATTCCCTTTTTATTTTCCGATTTTATTAGTGTGTGCTGTGTGTACTTGTGTTTGTTATTTTCGAGCAATTATGATCATAATAATATACAATACATACATTAACGTGAAGTTTCTTTTTAACCATTAGGTACTCAAATGTATGCTACCGCATATCGTACTAAGCGTGAATTAACCAGACAGCTGCTGCTAATAAATGCAAGAGAAGTGTTAGAAAATCAGCGGCAACTTGCTAATATAAGGCGAAGTCAGCTTCCCACAACCGCCAGGTTCTAAGTCTTATTTTAGTTCAGACATTCAAAATTTAACCCTACCTCCAACATCATTGGGTTTGATTGTGGTTGCTCTAGATTTTAAACATAGAACTGCGTTATATCGAGTGGGTGATTGTCAGCAACAGTTGCGGATGCCAGGCAACTTAGTTGGTTAGGTGACGCTGGCAGGCAAATAGGATCCAAATACTAGTTGCCTGTAATGGAGTTAGGATTTAGAATTAGGGTGTCGTGATACGTTGCAATTTGCGAGTGTGAGCGTGGTCTAAGTGAATTATTGAGTAATTTAAAAATGTTACCAAAATAAAACTTGAAATACTGCCGAGATTTTTATTTCAAAGTCCAATTTCGAAAACGGTTTTCAACCGATTTTTCAAAACTTGGTATTTGTCGACAAATGTCAGTACTTGTAGATCGAGTGCATACCCTACATTTACAAATTAATTGTAGTTACAAATACAATACACAATCAAAGGTACATTCCTGGATGACACTTTACTCAATCAAGAATCCTCAATTATTGTCCAATTGTAGCGCTTTCCAAGACTAAACAACTTATCAATTTCAAACACGAAAGAAACACGGAACAAGACGTAACTCCGCTAATTTATCGCTTTTGGATTCAGCAGTCGGTACAGTTAAAATATTTTTTGAACATTATTTCAACTGATTTAGGGGCAGCGTTTACTGCTCCTTCTTCGCAATTTTAATTACGACACGAAAAGAGAGGTAGGTATTATACGTTTGATGTGTGTATCTGTATTTGTCTGTGGCATCGTGGCTCCAAAACGGATATACCGAATGATGCGGTATTTTTATCGAAATCTATTTTAATAGGGATGGATGGACTTAGCTAAGTTCCCAAAAAAGTGTATTACTTATAGCCGTTTTTGAGTTGAGTTTGAAATTAAAACTTCGGGGGTTTTCAACTTTTCAGTATCGTTAAAGATGTTGGTTTCACTAGAAAGCCTTGGCTTTAGAAAGCCATTGTTCAACATCATCATTAAAAATGATTATGCACTATTAGCTTACTATGTTACGTAAATATTCATGTGCCCGACACTGTTCTAATAGTTGGCACCTTCAATCTTAATACGAGGCTATAAAGGTGACAAGCGGGGTGTCAATTATTGGTATTAAGCATACCTACGCAAATTAGAATCAAAGTTACTGTAGCAACCGGTACTTAAACGCGCGTGTCGTTTGTTTCAATTCTCGCCTTTGCATTGGTTTAAACTTTCGCGATTTTTACACATTATCATGTTCATGATACTCGGGACTTAATCGCATAAAAAAATATTTAAATTTAAGTACCTCGACATTCTTGATTATCGTCTATGCCGTTTAAATTATAGCCTACATTAAAATTCGTTTCATAGGCCTTTCGGTGGCTTTCCTAGTACCAAGACCCCTAAGAAAATTGCGGGAAGCTCCCTGTAGGAGCACCCTTAACCTAAGTAGAGACGAGTGGAGTGAATCCATTATTTCCCGCAACTTTGGTTTTAATGAACACAAACAGTTTTGTTCGCTCATCCGCACTTCATTGTGAGTCCAACAGCATCCAAAAGCTTTTAATAAAGCCGTACCTATAAACCGAAGTCTGTATTTAGGTTAGTTTAGAATAAATAAATTGAACGGAAAGCTGTTGCATTGATTATTAAGCTTGATGTGAATCAGATTATAAGATTATAACTATCTAGATAACAGGTAGCTCTGTTGTAGTGTCAGTTTACTATTAAATATTTTGATCTAAAATTAATTATTAAGTAAATGAAAATAAAATAAATATTATTATTAAGTGGAGGGCAAGACTGCATGATTTAAATGGGACTGGGCTAGTCATGTTTGCCGTATGCATCCGGAACAATGGGCCCAAATCGGCCTCCCATTGGGTTCCGCCGGATGGATATAGATGCAGAGGCCGACCGAGGAGGAGATGGCGGGATGACTTCGACGCATTTAAAACGGGTTGGAAGGAACTTGCCGTTGATAGGGTCGAGTGGCGAGGGGAGGGGGAGAACTTTGCTCAATAGTGGGATACTTTACCAGGGTAAGAAAAAAAATACATAATTAAATAAATACATCAATAAAATAATATCCAACTCTGCAAGTGAATCGTCGTTAATTTGCCGTGCCATTTTCGAGGCTCTGACTCGTCATTTATACTTGTAATTTTTGATCGAAGATGGAAGTTATTAGAACAATACAGTTAAGGTCGAGCCAATTGTTTACTAATAGCGTTTGGCGCCGATGCATTCTCGGTATAACCAAAAGCTATATAAATGTTTGCCAAAACTTTCGGAGTTGGCTGAACCAGTTGACACTCCAAATAGAAACGACATAAAGCCAATTGCAGACAGGAAATTAACTGTTAGCTTGGTGTAACGCGTGGGCACAGTGTTAACTTCCCTTTATGCAGTTATTTGGCTATTTATGTTACGAGTTGCTATGTAGATCATTATCTATGTAAATACAGAATTCGTGTACTTTGGCCGTTATCGTTTTCTGTAGTAGTTGCCTTTTAAACTTGATCCAAAATAAAGTCTACTTAGCTAAAGATGTAAATCCAGCTTACGTAAAATTAATCAGTCTTAATAGAAACAGCTAAATAGGATCATTAATACTTGGCTGCCAAAACAAGAATACTCACTATAGCTTGCGGGTGGTAGGACCTCGTGCAAGGTCCGTCCGGATCGCTACCACCATCTTACTCGCTAATCCTGCCGCTAAGCAGCAGTGTTTGCACTGTTGTGTTCCGGTGTGGAGAGTAAGACAGCCGGTGTAATTACGGGCACAAGAGACATTTCATCTTAGCTCTCTAGGTTGGCAACGCACCTGCGGGCCCTTCGGGGTTGTGGGTGTCTATGGGCAGTGGTGATCACTTACCATCAGGTGACCCACTTGCTCGTTTGCCTTCCTTGTCGTATAAAAAAAAAGCTATTATTTAAATACATAGAAGTGTTGTAAAATGTTAGTGTGTTGTATGTGTTAGGTCCTGTATAGGTGTACCCTAATAGCCTGTTCATTCGCACTTGTAAGGCGACGCACGTCCTAACTGCATTAGCAAACACCACCTCACTGCACTCCGAGACGATGGTTAGGTTAGGTTAGGCACGTGAGCTTAGGTGCAAACTATGTATTGCTACTATACAAATATACACATAAGTAACTAGGGATCAATTATGTATGAATTCGCATAAACTTTCGATCCCTAGATACTTCTGAATATTGTAAGAACATAGTTCATTATAAACAATTGTAGCATTTTTAGCCAAAATACTTAATATAGGGGAGGAAAAGAGCCAATTTACAAAACACGGACATTCTAGCGGTTTCATTTAAACACGTACTGTTCTAGTACTTACAGAGATAAATCTATTTAACTTTATTTTAAACTGAATCTGAACCATTCACGAAAAAAAGTTTGAAACAGAAAGTGAATACAAAAAAAAAACTTCAATGGACTTTGACGTGTAACGACGCTCATTATAGTTTCGTCTCGTCCCTTTTTTAAGTCAGGTAGGAAACGAAATCGGCCAAATAAATCGGAAATCGGCTCTTCAGGTATAAATTGCGTAATTGCACTTACCTCATTACCTGACTTTGGCACCCTGTGACTCACCTCATCAGAGTGCGATATTACGCGTAAACAATCAGGTACTAGGTTTGGGGTTTTTTCTCGTCATTACCTTATCCTGCACATTAGTTAAAATCTAACGACTTTTTTCCAACCTTAGATTGTTATGTAGAATGTCGGTTCTAGACGAGAAACAGTGCACCGCATCGGATCAAAGATTAAGTATGTGGCACTGTAGACGCTCAAATCAAACACTAATCTGACACCTGTTTACATAAAATCATTGTACAAAAACACGACATAAATCTAATCGAAGCATCATTAGATTTGCCAACGGAAAATACGTCGCAGACGGCATTCCAGTTTATGAGCATTTAGAATAGGATTCGGGTTTTAGAAAGCCTTCGGCTATCACTCGCGCTTCTTATGTCAAAGAAATAGAAGTCAATAAGAATTCACCCCTATTTTAAGTGCGTAGTGTACCTACTTGCTTGGTAACTCTTAATTTCAATGTGCGGGAATAGACTTGTTTTCCCGCTTTATTTTTCAGAAATCTAAATGGGAAACGCAATGGAAATGCAATCCTGACTTATAAAGACAGCGCATAGTATTCTTTTAATATTTTGCGATTCTCACTCATACAAATATTTAATGCTTAGGAATTTGATTTGTTCAAATTATAATAAGAGCTGAAAGGATTGTTGAGATAAGTAATTTAAAAACATAGCTATTATTAGTGTTAGTGCTCTTGACTAATAATGAGCAGAGGTGGAATTTTCTAGAAATCGGGGCGAGGTGTTGATTCCCTTGAGCACCTAAATGTTTTATTTTATATCATGAATTTGACTACCTAGTTAGTTCTAGTTTAGTCTATCATTGACAATTATTAATGGTAGAACATACATTTTATAACGGAACGGAATATAAGTGGAACGATCTCCCCAAACATTTATGTTTTCGTTATGAATTAGGAAATGGCTATTCAAACATAAGACGTTCTGTTCACGACCCGTCACGGATGATACGTGGAGAAATGTTAAACGGGGACAGATCGGAAGGCCGGATGACAACTAAATGCCGGGAGATAAAGCCCCCAATTACGCAAGAGGCTATCTCGGACACTTGCGGAGTAGGCGTTGGTAAACAGCGCTACAAACGTTTAGTTGGGGGTATTTACGTATTGGGTGATGTTGGCTACCTTTTCACAAGCATGCCTGTTCGGTGATTTTAAAGGATACTTAGGCTAGACACTTAGTGCAACACTGTTTCTTAGAAACTTACAATTAGCACCTACAGAGGATATAGTAGCATCGGTGAATACGAAAAAAAAGTGTTATGAAAATAATGTTAACAGCAAATCTACCGTAGTAACAATCACCACTTTTTAGCATAAATGTCATTACATTTGCATTTTGTGTAACTTTGGTCAGTATCCTGACAACCAATAAAGCCGTAAGATGCTGTTTGTATGTTTGCAGTAAAAACAATTGAAAACGCTTACATGCAATTAAGCCGATTACAAACCCAAATAATATCTTCAGCTAAACATGCCCCCGGGGCACAAATAGCGAACAAGACAGGCTTAATAGGTACCAGCAGAGGAGGCAAACTTTGGACATTCCGCTTATTCTTATTCTGTTTACTTTTTATTGTTGGCATAATCTTGCTTGCCAACTATGCGGCGACCGGCAACTCGTTTTGCGTTCCGAAGTGGATGTTCAGTACTTTTAGTATTTTTTATTAATACCAGGATTTAATTTGTTTGTAGAGAAATTCTGCAGCGGCATTGTTTACCGTGGAAGAGTTGTGTCGTTGTCTTTAAAGATATGGCTTATTGTGCATCGCGCTTTGGCTGTTCGAGTTAACACTTTGTCGAATAAAAAAATAACTTAAAACCATAATTATATTGGAATTGTGGAGTTAAAACTAAAAATAGAATAAGCTAAAAACAAGTCCCAGTGCCGACACTGCCCCAATAGTTGAGTTGTTAATTCATGGCTATAAAGGTGATAATACCTGGGTGTCTATTAATGGAATTAAGGTGTCAAACATTGGGACGTTTACTACAACTTTGATTTACCATAAAGTTTCGTGTTTACCTTTCCAGAGTAAAAGTATCTTCTCGTTATTATTATATTATGTAGGTATATAGTATTATGCGATTGTTAGCATGCTCGGGGGTTGGATTATAAATGAATTAGCAACCACACGTTCAAATTATCTTCGCCAGCCGATCTAATTTGATAAATCGTATCAATAAACGTTAATGTGTTGCCCTTCGGGTGATTTCAAACGTAGCTTCGGTTTACAAAATAAAAAAACCGGCCAAGTGCGAGTCGGACTCGCGTACGAGGGTTCCGTAGATAGATTTTAACGCTTTTACCCAGTGTTTTAAAAAGTCCAGTGTTAGCAGAGCCCTGCTCCTAAGCAAAATGTACGCAGTGTGGGGTCAACTTACATGGGTCTGCGAAATCTACTGACAGACATAAAAATTTAAGATTATGAGACTTTTTGGAGTGGCTGTGCTATAAGAGCTACCTTCATACCAAATTTCAAGTTTCTAGGACAACTGGAAGTACCCTTTAGGTTTTCTCAGTACGGCGATTTGTATGGAAACCACCTTTTTAATGACTGTATCTTTTGATTGCGTTCCTTTGGAAGGTTGATGATTGGTTGTTTTTTCACAGCTTCAAGGGACCGCAGGCTTGAGTATTCGATATTAATTTCAGCATGCTACCTCCACGCGTTCCAGAGAAAAAGGGTCTTGACAGACAGACAGACAGACAGACAGACGGACAACAAAGTGATCCTATAAGGGTTCGGTTTTTTCCTTTTGAGGTACAGAACCCTAAAAATCAAAAAAAGACGTTTATGTTGCTTTTTAAGGCGTTGGCTCTTTCTTTTATGTTGTACATTTTTTGGTCAGAGATTAGTCCCCAAGCTGTTAACTACTAGGCAAACCCATTTGTTCCATAGAACTGATAAATTTGAATCAATTTTCAGCTCTATTTCTTCACCGTTTTTTCAGTTCTATGGAACAAATGGGACGTTCGTGCCTTACAACAAATTGTACTTGCTAAATCTTCTCTAAAGAAGATAAACAGCACTTAGTCTGTACTTTTCTCGTCTCAAAGGTCACATGACCCAGTTATGTACTTAATTATCACCAAAACTATGTCGTAAAAGTTCAGTTTCAATATCTCGTTCCGCGTCCCGGGAACTTTGCTTATTCCCCTGTTAATGCAAACCGGACCCGGGACGAATGCAAAATGCCCCGGTAACGTTATTTGTCAATGTTCTCGGTCAGGGCCGAGGCAGATTATCCAGGGAAAAATCTAGAGTGAAAGGGATGCGTGAAAAACTTGTGGTTAGCTGTTTTATTTCAAATTAAGTACGCCTGGTTCTTGCTTTAATTAGATTTGGGGTTGCGAAATATTTTAAAATGCAAGGTATATTCTATAGCAACGCTCCATCGTGAAAAGTAAGGCCATATAATGAATTATTTTCATCTACCTAATTAATCTAATTATATACAGAATGGACCATTTAGATGTGTCTGTTTGGCGAAATCCGTATAGCATTCGGTTTTATTGCAGTGCAATATTGATATTTTTTTTATTGTTATTGTGATAAACATGTATTTCATACCTAGGAAAATAAATAATATGCGTAACTACACCATTTGAGGCCCGTGACAGATCAAGGGGTCCTTTTTTAAAATTAAGAAGTGCATTCACTGACTTTTCCTTTTTTTTATTGAAAGAGGGAGGCAAACCTCACCTAATGTCACCTGATGGTAAGCGATCACCGCCACCCATGGGAAGCGGAACCCCCAAGAGAGTCAGTTAGGCATTTCCCAAAAAAAGGGATAGAGGAAAGGGGGGGAAGGGATCGGGTCTCCGGCACTCTCACTGACCGAACGAAACGTAACAGCAGTGCTGTTGCTTCACGTCGATTTTCTGCGAGACGTTCGTTGGTCGAACAAATGAGGTCCGGATCCATTACTTTTGGCAGTCACAACACCCTGTTGTTGCGCCACTGCAGTGCTACCTGCGATAACGAGTTAACCAATTTTAAGAATAAAGGTGATTAGTTTATATTTTCTATTGTTAAGTACTTTGTTTTTACTCAATAACATACTAATCCTGTAATTAGGTAATCAGTCTTAATTACTTTTATAACTCGAATATATAAGCTCGGGTTACAGCTACCTCCATACATTATGTTCGGTACTCCTCACCGCGTGCACGTCTTCCTGAGTTAACTTCTTTGCATAATTCTTGTGCTTTTCAAGTAGTACATTACCTACCTTTACATTAAATTTTTAAAAAATCCATTAATCGTCAAAATGTCCGTGATCGACGTCGAACAAACATTCTATCAAGTCACGAAATACGAAAAACAGAACACGCTCAAGAAATTGATCGAAGTAAATGGTAAGTTCTTTAAGATAATATATTATATTCGTCTGTATGCATGTATTGTATCTATGTGTTTAGTTTCCCGAGAAGTAGTCTGTATTCATATCTGTTTACTGCTTTGTATTTCAGACGACAAACGCATCCTAGTTTTCGTTGACAAGAAGCGCCACGCGGATTTCCTAGCCGTCCTGCTCTGTGAGCAGCAGCTGCCGACGTCGTCCATCCACGGCGGCCGCGTGCGGCGCGACAGGGAGCGGGCTCTGCAGAACTTTGAGAGTGGACGCCACCGCATCCTGGTAGCCACAACGGTGGATCTGGGTAAGTGCCACATTACCAAGTACTAGAACTGGTATCTGATCATTTCAATGTTTCACAACTGATTCGTTTCGCAAAATGATCATTTCACAACCTGCATTTTTTTCTAACGTTGTAAATATTTCGGGACCAACGGGTCGAACCCTAAAGGTTAGGTTAGGTTTGTTTTATGAATATCCCGAAACAGGTATTTAGTTTCAGAAAAAAATGCGGGTTGTTAAATGATAATTTTGCGAAACGATTGCGATTGCGACGTTGTGAAACGTTTGTCGGTGAAACATTAAATTTGTGAACCATAGTGAAACAAAACAGATCACTCACGTATTTAAGTCGAGTTCAGCCCGACATGTTTCGGACTAATTCGTAGTCCTTCTTCTGGCAGCGCATGACCCAGAGGCAACGAGACGTACACTCGTTATATTTCACTATGATCATTACATTTAATTTTGAAATTAATTTTTGAAGTTTTAATTATACTTACCGTATTATTTTAGTTTCAGATATCAAAAACGTTGACATTGTGATCAATTACGATCTGCCCAAGAGCATAGTTGAGTACGTGCACAGGATCGGACGAACCAGCTGCGTCGGCAAAGGCGTCGGCGGGAAAGCTGTATCGTTCTTTGATACGGATCTAGTGAGTACAACGCTCAATAGTTTTGAATTTTGAATATGTGTTTTTTTTATACAACGAGGAAGGCAAACGAGCAAGTGAGTCACCTGATCGTAAGAGATCACCACTGCCCATAGATAGACACCCGCAACCAAAGAGGGTTTGCTAATGCGTTGCCAACCTAGAGAGCTAAGAGTAATGCCTCTTGTGCCCGTATTGCACCGGCTGTCTTACTCTCGATACCGGAACACAACAGTGCAAGAACTGCTGCTTAGCGGCAGGATTAGCGAGTAAGATGGTGGTAGCGATCCATACGGATCTCGCACAAGGTCCTAGGTACCACCCGCGAAATGTTTGAAGAACACGCACTAACAGTAACGCAGTAACTCTTTCGATTTTTATAGTATTATATCTTACGTGAGTGTGTGAGTGCGACTAATTTTGATGTTAAAATGCTTTAGAATGCTGGCTTAGTGGCAGATCTAGCCGAACTTCTACTTCATGGAGACCAATCTATACCAGACTTTCTGCAAGGCGGCAGTGATGTCAGAGTAAGTGAACCTTATTTAACAGCATTAATACGGGCGGGTGTAATTACGGGCACAAGAGACATTTCATCTTAGCTTTTGCAACGCATCTGCAAACCCTCCGGGGTTGCGGGTGTCTATGGGCAGTGGTGATCACTTACCATCAGGTGACCCACTTGCTCGTTTGCCTTCCTCGTCGTATAAAAAAAAAGAATAAAAATAATATGCGATTAATAGAATAGTGTGCTGTTATTCTAAGGGCTTAGTTTAATCGACGACCAAAAAATACTCTCCATAACGCATCGCGTTAACGTCTCAAATGAGAATGAGAATATTACGTCGCCAAATACGTGCCGCCAAATAAGTGCCGTGAATGTGCCCATAGTGATTGAGACTTTTACACGAACGCGATCAAGACTTTACAACAAAAATTACACAGTAAGCACTGTGCCCTAAGCACGACTTGTCGAATCCTGCGTCACGTAAAATCGAATAGTAAACTATAACGAGTTTGTATGACGTTTGAAACAGCGCCCGCCCGTGAGCGTATTTGGAACTAAAATTTAGTATGAGATTTCTCGATCTCGATACGATAACCGTAACGTAACGCAGGATTCGACAAGTCGTGCTTAGGGCACTGATTTAGCTACTTTAAGTATTTGGGGCTGCTAATTTGATATCAGCATTATTAAATCATTAAGAGTTAACATACGATTTCAACGTTTGTCTTCAAAGTGGTAAACTTTCTGTACTTTTACATACCTACATAGAATCTAAAATAATAGGAATTTCAAACGTAGATTTTTTTTCTTCCAAATCAGTCGAAAGAAAGCTAGTCTTAGATTAAATCTTAAATTGAGTACTTTTTACCCGACTGCGTTGTTCCAAGCCTTTAGATTTTAATTTCAAATATGGCGTTAACGGCCATATAGTAAACAACTCGAATGATTTTTAACCCCCGACGAAAAAGAGGGGTGTTATAAGTTTGACATGTGTATCTGTGTATCTGCGTATCTGCCTGTGGCATCATAGCTCCCAAAGGGGTGGACTGATGAACTGGAGTGTCACAGTTGCTAAGTTTATTTCCTTTATCGCAGAATTTCAACGACGCCTCTGCTGCGGTCTCCGGAGTACAGGAATCTGGTGAAGATTGGTAGCAGTTGTTGACGCCGCGTGGACACGTTAATTGTTGGTGACTTAGCTTATAGCGGCTTTACCCCAGTGGAAGAATAAAGTATACGATATCTATTTTCCTACAAGCGTAAATTTAGAAAACTTGTATCTCAAATTTGTAATCACTAGCTCGTCACAGATAAGAGACTGCCAATAGGTCAATTGACACGTATTTTAGATTATAATTAGTTTTAAGACTATATTTATTTGTTTGTATTGTACATTCCAGTATCAATGGAATAAAATTTTTACATACTTAGTCCTGGATTTTAATGTAACTGGCATTTTTATGTACTCTTTAGTGTTTTAGGAACATTTTTATAATACTTTGTAAGATGAACATTGTTCTGAACTATTCATTTTCTTCCGACTATTGTGTCACACTCGTTATTTTTATCGAAGCCCAGTCAGTCGTTATGTAATTAAAGTTATATACAGTTAAGACCAAAATCAGAGGAACGTTTTTTATGTCTTCCCTTATAAACGTTCCTCTAATTTTGGCCTTCAGTATAGTTTTATTTAGAATAGATAATGTAAAGTACCATAAATCTGTCTTGTCATCTTATACTCATTATGTTAAGCAACTTGTATTGTACCTATCACTGTAAAATATTTAATAAAGTATAGCTTCCTATTTACAATAGAATTTAATTCTTTTTTATTTGTTTATTCTCAACTTTTAGCACAACTTACCGTACGAATATAATAGTAAATAAAAATGTAAGTTCCATTACATTCCTGCCGCTTACTTTTAACTCGCTCGATTTACGGCCACGCAATGTAGGTGACCCGTTTTACATAAAAAAAAATCTACTATATTTATACTCATTTTGACGCATTGAAGTAGCTGTCTTACACACATGTGGTCGCGAGTGAGGAAATGAAATTAAGATGTTAAGTCAGATAGAACTTTTGATTATGAGGAAGAATGTAGGAAATGTGTTTAGAAATATTTTAGCTCAATAAAATAGACACTACGAATAGACACATTGAGCGCTATCGTGAGTCAAAAATCCGCTAGGATCGCTAGTGTAGGTCTATCTGTCAATTTCAACCAGTCATATACCAGTAGCTTGTCACTCAGACAGTAGCTTGTCACGGTGACAGACAGACCTCACTCGATAACAGCGATGTTATTTGCCTAGGTGTTCTCCTAACAAACAAACATAATTTAATATTCTAGGAAAACATTGTTAGTTCTAGCACTATCTTATTATGTTCTTAACTAAATACTTAACAGACAGAGGCACTCGGGTTGGGCCCAATCTCGGCTTTGCCGTAAGAGGTTTGTCCAAAATGCAAATACTTGCCATACTCCTACCACGGGATCAAAGCACCTGGTCGATCAAGTTACCGAAGTTCTGGTCAGGAATTATGTTATTGAAAATTTACAAATTAACAGAACTGTTCATGCGACTTTGTTTTGGTTGTTCCCGCGCTAAGAGCCGGCCCTAGAAAAATAAACTTGACTTGACATAAGATTGTTTTTGGTTATCACAAAAGCAAGAGGGACGGTCAGATACGAGCTTCGAATTTAGAACTACGAAGTTGGGGCTCTGATACGTACCTACGTAGGTACATTTTATTAACTTAGGCACAATAACATAATTTCTGTACAAAAAACACAAAAAGTTTCAAAAAGGGGCTTCCTCTCCCAAAATAGCTCGGGGCATTGTCCTCAAGACACTGGCTGCGTTTCCCCGCTGCACTGCGAGGCTCAGCCTTTGGGCGAAGTAACAGGCTGCTCTGGGGTCGCCAGAGACACCGACTAGCTTATCCGACACTTCTTTTATATATTTTTTTGTGTCGGACGACCACGGCCCAAAAGTTTCGACTGCAAGTGCCACAAATATGTAATTATTTTTAAAAAAAGCATATTTGCGGCACTTGACGGTTTGAGCGTCGTCTGCGGCTGTCCCTGGCTTCCGCGCAGAGCGTTGGACGTGGGACGGAGCCAGGGTATCGACGCATGTCACGTCCCACGCCAACGGCTGCTCCAGATGCCACGGCACCAACGTACATCCGTCGGGTCTCTTCCCATCCGCGGCAGACAGACCTGTAGGCTCCAGAGTTGCTGGAACGGATGCGGTGCCGAGGGCCCGACGGATGAGGTCGTTGAGAGTCGCGTGTCTGTAGAACCGGCCGGCAACTGTTCTAGATATTATAAATTTACGAGTATGTAGGTATGAGATTACATTATACCTAAATATTATAGTAGGTATGCCTACAGGCATTGAGATGTTGTACATCGATTGTCTAAGTACGATGCAGATCTATTTATACAAGAAATGTTGAAAAAAACTTCACACAGGTTATATGGATATCAAGAATATTAAGTCGAGGTCAAAGATACTCTTATGTTTACATTTTTAAGTTGCGAAAATATGTTGGCCACAAGGTCTTATACATATTTCTACAGCTTTGTACGGATGTATTTCTGACTTTGACTGTACCTGTACCTATTTACACAATACCTACATAATCACTTACTAATATTTTCAAAGTTTTATAGACGGAAATCGACACTAAACTTAGGTACCTATCGAAAAGGATATTCGATATTATTCCTTTTCGAGCATAGACTTATATACTTATAGTTTTATCAGCTCCGTATTTGATGTCAGTTAAGCAATGCTCCCAAACTGTGATTAATGGAATACAAATACATATAATAAATATTGATTGGCCCACTTTAAAATGGTTTCGTGAATCCCTGGTAACGCGCCATTACCGTGGGAACCCCGTTTCAATTTGCGTACCTACATTTCAGTGAGAAGTGACCACGCTTTGTTTAACTCTGAATGGCATGTTTGTTTGTTTGTTTCCTCGAAACTCGGCAACTGCGAACTCGGTGGTAGACCTTTTTAAAACACAAATGCAGGAAAATAGGTCGCGCTGTTGTAGGCGGGAGAGTCTAATAATGTGTGTCTATTACTCGTACACTTCATGGAATTCGATTCATATTAATATGTTGTTGAATTTTAAAATTGTAAGAAAACCTATCCTTGTGTACTATTAGTAAATAATTAATTAACTTTCGTTTAGGTACCTAAGTATGTTGAAAGCACTATCAATCGAGACAAACAGGCTTTTTTAACGCCACTAATGAGTTACCGAGTTTATGAAACATGAATGAAGAATGCTTCAGTTTAGTTATTTAGGAATGCTGTATTAAAATTCACAATAACTATAGCTGCGCAAGTATCAACTTGAATAGGTAACAAAAAATAATGAAAAACAGAAAAAGGCTTGCTTCAATATCCTTGCATTTACTTTTAATGTTGAAAACCAAACGGATCCATGTGTCTTAAGTGTATTTAGGTATCTTTTCTCATAAACGTACGTAATTAAATTGCAATTACAGATTACGCTCATCATTTTGCAGAAATAATGATTACGATGCTTACTCGTCATCGTTACGCCAAGTGTTTCTTTAGTGACGGAGCATTAAGCTGTAAGTCATTTCGTCGGTAATTTACTTGGCTTTGTAAACGACATAGTTGCCATTGAAACTTCAGTAGAACAACACATTATTTAAAATAATCCTCCTAGCCGTATTCGGCTACAGCGTCTACTACGTACTATTGTCTACCATACCTGTTTTTTCCTTAATTTCCTTGTACTGTTTTGTGATTTTCAATAAAGAATATTCGTATCGTATTGTATTGTACTGTGAGGATGGCGATGGTGTGCTCTCTCGTGACTGGCGTATACAATCGTTGTAGATACAAAAACTGCAAAACCCCAAAGAGTAGCTGAAGCTTTTATATCAGATACAATGCAATGTGAGTGTTGACTCAACGCCTACGACGCCGCGCCAAAGGTACATAGTTGAGTAAATCGTAAAACCTTGAAAAGAAAGAGGACGCATTTGGTCGCAGCTCAGTCTTTTTATATTGCCTAAGTGCATCGAATGAACTTAGAGAAATCTCAATCAGTATCACCATCAAAACATCCACAGTTCGTACGCCGAAGTATCATAAATCATAAAACCATGCATACTGTTTCCCATGCTCCACTGCGCATACAGTATGTGTATCAGTTTAATTAATGCGATTCTCGGAGTTGTCTCGTATGTTAGCTATAAATTGTGTTGTAAACGTTCTGAACGGTATATCAACATGCTACGATCGCGCCTACGCGCCTACGCCGGTGCTACGGCGCTACGGCGCTACGGTGCTACGAGTTAGGGAGAGTGTACACTTTGTAAAGGTAATGTGTTAAAACAAAACCGGGCAAGAGCGTGTCGGACACGCCCAGGATAGGGATCCGTAGCCGTTAGGAAAAGCCCCTTAAGTTGGACACAATGGTATTTATTTATTTTATTGAAAGAGGGAGGCAAACGAGCTACTGGGTCACCTGATGGTAAGCGATCACCGCCACCCATGAGAACGAGCAACCCCAACAGAGTCACTAGTCCGTTGCCGGCCATTAGGGAGGAAAAGAGGTAGAGGAAAGGGGGGGGGGGGGGGATCGGGCCAACTATTACTCGTTGACCTGTGCCCTAAGCACGACTTGTCGAATCCTGCGTTACGTTACGGTTATCGTATCGAGATCGAGAAATCTCATACTAAATTTTAGTTCCAAATACGCTCACAGGCGGGCGCTGTTCCAAACGTCATACAAACTCGTTATAGTTTACTATTCGATTTTACGTGACGCAGGATTCGACAAGTCGTGCTTAGGGCACTGATGTTTAAGCCTACAATTCGCTGTAAAAGTGTTTCTTTTGAATTAATTATAATGCCCTATTGCCTTGATGTTTTCACAATTAAAATACGAGTACAACAGTTTCACTGGTAAGAGAGGGATACTGAACTCCAACAAGTATGAAGCGAAACATTCCGCAAACGGATCCCTAAATCTAAAAATGATCTTTGCGCACAATCAACATTTTTTTTAAACCTAAAAACGCCACTCCACACGATGGAATATATAAGAAGGATAAAAACCCTAATTTACTTGTAGAGGGTTAAGTAAATAAATCCACGATTTACGCATGCCAAATTACAACTTTCTAGTACCAAGAGATATGGCAAAACTGTAAAGGTTCCTTGTTGACAACAGAACCTTGAAAAAAGAAGCGAAGAAAAAATACACGTTTTGTGAATGGTGCAAATAATTTGTGTCATAAATCGTTAATTGTTACTATAATTAAACGATTTCGTGTATATACTAAGTACATGACTTGTTTGTCACCGCAGAAAACAATTACAGACAAAATGTAATACTTTATTCGTTATTATTAACATTAGACATTAGTATGATGTACAGGTACTTAAGTGAAACAGATTTTAAGCATTCCTGTGAACATTGAACTTTCTAACAACTTGAATCATTGAGACGTAAATATCTTTTCTTATAAATAACTCCAATTTTTGTTTGAGTGTGTACTCTTATGTTTGTTTTTAAAATAGTAGATCACACTAAAATAACTACCAAGTAACTTACCTAGAAGCCATTGCCCTGCAGAGCACCTGCAAATGTAAACACGCGTCTACACGCACGGTGTAAGTGTACTTTGTACTCATTAGTGGTGACGTGAATCAACTTAACGAGCGTATGGACGCGCCCTTACCCAAACATCTTCACCAATAACGTGCAAGTGTGGTTTTCGTCCACAAATTTACTTAAGACCAACAAAGACAGTTAATTTAATTAAGTTTATTTCAGTTCAGTTTTAATTTAGACCGACCGTAGTCTGGTTAGAGAAACTGATTATGAAGCGTGTCCCGGATTCGATCCCCGGTCGGGGCAGATAAATGGTGATTTTTCTTGAGTCTTTGACGTTTGTTATGTACTTACATAATAACATAAGTCTGTATTTATCTGTACATATAAATATGCTTAGACGTTGTCTAGTTCCCATAGTACAGGCTTTGCCTTGTTTGGGACTAGGTCAATGAGGGCTATCGTTAGTCAAAAATCCGCTTGACTATCACTCTATCTGTCAATTTCCACCTAGGGGCCGTCCATTAATCACGTGATCTTTTTTAAGCATTGTTTAACCCCCCCTCCCCCTTGGTGATAGATGGTGAGGTTTAAGACTACCCCCCACCCCCCACCCAACATGACGTGTATTTTTAGTACTACAAAAAAACGTTTTTTTTTTTAATACTTTAGGATATTATCTTATATATAGGTATAAAGTACAAATCATATTTTATTCTGAAATTAAGGACCATGATAAAAATGTCGAGACAGAAAGGTTGCAGGTTGTTTTTGATTGGCATAAAAATAATGAAAAAAAATACATACGCGTGATATCTTACTATACCCCCCTCCCCCCTTGTGACACTTCGTGATTTTTTTCAAACCCCTCCCCCCCCCCTTTCAAGCCTCACGTGATTAATGGACGGCCCCCTATCGTAGGCCAATAGCTTGTCTCTCATTGGCGGAGAATCTCAGATAGACCTCACTCGACACTAGCGATCCTAGCGGATTTTGGACTCGCGACAACTCACTATTGGAGTCAATTGTCCCCGATCTCTGAAAACAACTCTGCGTAAATTTAAAAAACATTTACTAACCATAATCAGTTAGCTGAGTAACAGTTTGACGATAGAATTCCGTTTTAATTTTATAATTAAATTAATATATTCGTTCTTAACCCGTTTTAGACATGTTTACCTAGTGTCAAAAAAAAAAGAATTTTGAAAATCGGTCTACAATTGACGGAGTATTAAAAGTAGTAATCGATGTACATACATAAAAAAAAACGTAATACAGTGGAACGTAGAACCTCCTCCTTTTTTGAAGTCGGTTAAAAAAGGGTCACCGCTGTACGTATATGGCGTTACCTAATACGTTTTTTTTCCTGTTAGGTACCTAAGCACTCAGTGTTTTAAGGCCCTCAAATTTAGACATACCTGCATACTACTACCTGGCAAGTACTCAAATCATTAAATATCTAAATGTGTGTGTGTGCATGTTTGGGTGTTTCGCAATTTCTTGTGGGCCCTTGTGTGTTATTTAATCAAGGCACAAACAACTTTAATTAATTATTACCTCAGCTCACCCCGCAATTAATCATCTACACGAAATAGGTAAGTACAGTAAAAACATTTGAACCATGACTCACAGCAGAAAGTTTCCGAAGGGTGGTTATACTTTTGCTTGTTAAGTTTTGCGGTCCATCGTAACAACAAAATTATTCATGAACTAAATACAACTAACTTGCACACCCACAACCACACGTGTAAGACGGCTACGTCTATGCAACAGATGTATGATGACACGTTTCGGAACTCTCCACGAGCCCATTTTCAAAGCACCAAAACAATTGAGTCAACGTATAGTGTAGTGGTGGTGGTGATAGTTGGGTCTATGTGACATGTGTTTTGCGTGTGGCAGTGGAAGGGGAGGTGTTGCATGGAAACATGCATTTGTCACACAGACGTGTGGTAGGTATTAATTGTTTTTAGTTTTTTAATTTGGACCTCCACAAAGTAACGCCTGATTCAATTAATTAATTTAAAAAACTACAAATTAATTAATAAAAATTGGCAAAAAGGGAAACTAAGATGCCTACTCTCACCTTTAAGTACTCTCTCCTGCACCTAATACCTAATACTTACTCTGGTTCATAATAAAGTCATACCCACGTCTCTAAAAGAAAATTAAGTCATATTCCTAAACTCAAAAAATTACGTCGATAAGAGATAAGACAGGCAATTGTTCCCCAAATTCGTTCCTTAACAATAGTGATGGATCGTCGCGGGTAATATAATTTCATCAAAGCCCGTGATGAATGAGGCATCAGATATGCAAACAAAATGCACCAATCAGTTACGCCCGACCGGTTACTTTTAATAAGACGGTAACGCGAGATTTTGACACTTTTTCTCGGAATTTTCTCGAGGGATGGGAGTGCTTGATACTATTAGTATTTAAATAACGAACAAGATAGACCTTCCTCTGGGAGTACTCGCTAAGTTACGGTTTTTCTTGGTAGGTGTTGCTTTGAGCTGCTTTAAGCTGAACCTCGTGGATGAGACTGTTTTTCTCGGGCTTACCTTAGATCGCAATTTGCAATGGAGCCCACACCTATCTGGTCTTGCTGGTAGATTGAGCTCTGCCGCTTATGCTGTACGAAGAATCCGGCAATTCACCAATGTAGAAACGGCGCGGTTAGTTTACTTCAGTTATTTTCACAGCATTATGTCTTATGGCATCCTAATTTGGGGCAAGGCGGCCGACATAGAGACAATCTTTATCCTGCAGAAGAGGGCGGTCCGGTCTATTTACAATCTTGGCTCCCGAGATTCACTTAGAGAACGCTTTAAAGAAATCGACATCCCTACAGTAGCTTCTCACTATATATATGATGTAATATTGTATACACACAAGAACATCAAATCTTTCAAGAAAGTGTCGGATGTGCATGGTTTCAACACTCGGAATAAGCATAAACTTGCCGTCCCTAAATTTCGTCTACGAAAAGTCAGTAAGTCTTTTTTGGGAAATTGCGTGAGGTTCTACAATAAAGTGCCTGTAGATGCATGGGAATTGCCTCACAATTCATTTAAAAGATACATAAAGACCGCTCTCTTGAAAAAAGCATACTACAAAGTGGATGAATACTTATGTGATGGCACCACCTGGCCAAGGCTGAAAACAGAAGATAATTAGGACATCAATGTGACTTGGCTGCGTCCCGAAGATATTCGTGTATGGTGTCCGGCTCTGTTGCCGTTGTCCGCTGCGTACTAATTGTAATACAATTGACAAAAATAATGTTTTATTTATTTGACATGATGACATGAAATGTATATTTCATCAATTTTTGTTATTTGACATTTGGAGACCAGTTTATGTATATGTATTATTATACTTATTATTTGACCGTGGAGGCGTTTTACACCTCTGTTGATTTTAAATTTAGTTTAAATTGACCCTGGAGACTATACATCTCTAAGCCATTTAGATTAAGTATTATATTATAGTATTAATTCTGGGACCCTATACATCCCTTTGTAATTTAAATTTTCACAGATATTTGACCTGGAGACCCTATACATCTCCTGCTCAATTAAAACGTGCCAGTAAAGTAAAGTGTTCTGGTTTTGCTGTTTTAATAATTACTTTTTACACTTGTTTCTAAAATGCGGTATTTTTTTTCTCTCTTAATCTTTTAATGACAGAGTAAGGTTTCTTTGTGTAGTTTGTCTGTGGTTGCGTATTGTAAGAGCTAATGTAACTTGTTTTTAGAAAAAATGCCTTTGTGCCAAGTTTCTTGCGGCGCATTCTTCTTGGCAATCATGGTCTTTCCGAAAGCGCTGGTAGACTCAAAAAAAATGACGTGTAAAAGAGCATTCAACTGCCTATTTGCTAAATAAAATTTTGAATTTGAATTTGAATTTGATATATTGACTAAATAGGTAGGTATATACTATATAGATGTATAATAAAGAAAAACCGGCCAAGTGCGAGTCGGACTCGCGCATGAGCGTTCCGTAGAAACATTTTAACGCTTTTCCCCAGTGTTTTAAAAAGTCCAGTGTTAGCAGAGCCCTGCTCCTAAGCAAAATGTACGCAGTGTGGGGTCAACTTATATTGGCCTGCGAAATCTACAGACAGACATAAAAATTTAAGATTTTGAGACTTTTTGGAGTGGTTGTGCTATAGCACTCTTATAAGAGTGCTACCTTCATACCAAATTTCAAGTTTCTAGGACAACTGGAAGTACCGTTTAGATTTTCGGAGTACGGCAATTTGTATGGAAATAGCCTTTTAATGACTGTATCTTTTGATTGCGGTCTCTTAGAAGGTTAATTTTTTCACAGCTTCAAGGGATCGCAGGCTCGAGTATTTGATATTAATTTCAGCATGCTACCTCCACGCGTTCCAGAGATAAAGGGCTAGACCCAGACAGACAGACAGACGAACAACAAAGTGATCCTATAAGGGTTCCGTTTTTTTCCTTTTGAGGTACAGAACCCTAAAAATAAGCTAAATTTAATAGCGTATAATAAGTTGTACGTAAGAATGGTACAAAATTTCGACTTGCAAACATCTTGTTTATGGGCACTGATTTACTATTTAGCCTCGGGTGCAAGTGCTAAGGGGCGCATGACTCGATTTTCGTTTCTGCACAAATTCATATAGCGTACCTTAAGCCCAATGACGACCGGATAGCCTAGTGGTTCGACCCTGACTATGAAGCTTGAGGTCCCGGGTTCGATCCCCGGTCGGGGCAGATGTTTGTATTATGAATACGAATGTTTGTTCTCGGGTCTTGGATGATTAATATGTAAATAGGTATGTATTTATCTATATAAGTATGTTTATCCGTTGTCTAGTACCCATAGTGTACTGTAGGCTTTAGTTTGCCTAGTTTGGGACTAGGTCGATTGGTGTAAATTGTCCCATGATATTTATTTATTTTAATGACTCGCGTTAACGCAATGTTAGGCGTAAATTAAATTTAAATTTAAATACCTGCAAAAGTTGTTTTACGCGATTAAGTACCGAGTATCATGATAATGTAATTAGGCGTAAATCGTCTGCAATCTTAAATTGAGTGCTGAATTTTCATCATCAAACTGTAGGTAATTTCAAAAGAGAGCAATTCAGCGTTTACTCCGATGACCACAATGCAACAGAGCAGCGAAGTGCATATTCAGTCACGGTTACGACCGCAAATGTTATCACTGGGCGCAATTACTGTGTCTCATGCTCATGTGGAAAGGGCGGATGCACACGTAGTGATCTTCTTTTAAAAAGTCTTGAAAAAAACCTATACTTCCCTACGTCACGTAGTTCATCATCATCACCAGCCTTTTTTACGTCCCACTGCTGGGCAGAGGCCTCTCAGAATGAGAGGGCTTGGACTATATCCCACGCGGGCACAGTGCGGATTGGGAACTTGACACACATCATTGAATTGATTTGCAGGAGTGTCCAGGTTTCTTCACGATGTTTTCCTTCACCGAAAAGCTCATGATAAATTACAAATGTAATTAATAAATGTAATAATTGTAACTCAGAGGTGCGAGCCGGGGTTTGAAACCACGACCCTCTGCTTGAGAGGCCATAATTATGTCAAACCACAAGAGGCTATCACGGCTACAAATATGATTAAAACTGCGAAATCGTAGTTCAGCGGCAAGAAATTATTGAATTCCCAAGGAACTCTATAAAAAGCGACGCAACCCCATTGAGTTTGGGTTCCTTTGATACATCTGTTACATGATCTCTGGCCCTAAATGAT
Source organism: Clepsis dumicolana (assembly GCA_963691665.1). Classification (NCBI taxonomy): domain Eukaryota; kingdom Metazoa; phylum Arthropoda; class Insecta; order Lepidoptera; family Tortricidae; genus Clepsis; species Clepsis dumicolana. Next base: position 14,267,067 of record OY829509.1, read on the forward strand.
TTTGGGTCTGATGATGGAGTCAGAAGGAAATGAAAGAACCTGTGCCTAGAAAATAAACAAGAATACATACAACAAGTAAGTATGTTGACATTTGACATACACCGTTAGGTAAAGCTTTTGTATCATAATAAATTGTATAATGTAACAAATTTAAGGGTTGTTTCGTTCTTTTTAGAGCACTAGTCAACGCACAAGCTTGTTTTATAAATGTTTTTTTTATTAATATTTAAGTAGGTACTTACTTAAATATTCAAGTTATTGTAGAGATAAACACAGCTATACGGCCGTCCTAACAATTGTCGGATTCCGCATTACCGCAGTGATTTCATGCACTCTCGTGTTTCATGGTGGATTGATGGACCACACAAAGTAAGATGCGGGGGTAATTTAACTTGTAAACTCATTTCACCAGCGCTGCGTTAATTTGTTAACATCAACTTGGAAGATTTGTAACATGGCGTTGCATAGCCCGCTGTATCAATGTTGAGGAAAGATTATATTATTATCTACGTAACTACAATCGTATTGTAGATAATTTTAGGTTATGTATAGGTACAAATCCTGCCACACGCTTTACTTTGAAAACCATTAACTAACGCACATTTTCTTCAGGAGTCACAAACCAGCAGACCCCCACCAGCTCTAAAAGTCTGACGTAATTATAGAACGGCGACGGCACCTTCACTGTCAAGAGTTTTTAATGGCGTCGAGCAAATACGCCTGGCGTTTCATACTGTAATAACTCGGGTCCAACTTATAATCACTGTCATATTCTGTGAACGAGGAACATTCAAATAAAACTCAAAATAAAGTTCTCGGTAAGACCATTTATTAAATAGAAACATGACCACTTTAAGTGTATAATTTATAATTATATAACTGTTACAAATATATTAGAAAAATCACCTACAAAACGTTGTACACAGCATTGGCCACAAATACCACTGGCCACAAACTAGGCCAGGTCACAATAAGCAGTATGTACCACGAAAATGTATGCATATATCTAGCCAGTAACAGCGGTGGCTAGAATGATCTTACAGTTCTAATATCAATGAGCACATGTAATGTAGAATCATTTCTGCCATCGCAAATACAGTATCTTAATTATGAAAGTAGAAACACGTACTTATTGTCTAACAGATGTGCTCTTAGCGTAAAGGTGGGTAGGAAACAAATGCTTGAAGATGACATTTTAAAATAATAAATGACGTAATGGTAGTCATCCGAATTGATGATTCACTAAATATTCGAGTGACGAGTAAGTCGAGATCTCTGGCTAAAGGCAATCAGATAATTGTGTATCTATAATGTAATTAAAAATAAACGTCGCGGTGTCTTCGTGAAATTCTTAAAATAAAAGTTAAGTAAGAAAAAGGTAAAGTGGTGATGGGCGGAGACACTTGGCAAAGTGGTGATGGGCGGAGACACTTGGCAAAGTGGTGATGGGCGGAGACACTTGGCAAAGCAGACCAATGATAGATGATCGAAGGCGGTCCCAGAGTGGTGGACGAGATGGATGCGAGGGGCCGAAGACAGTGTTGTGGCGCGCCATGGAAGAGGCCTATGTCCAGCAGTGGACTGCTGTGGGCTGATGATGATGATGGACAAGATCAGATCTCTGGATCAGATCAGATGGACGTAATGTGGATGGGACTGGCATAGGGCCGCGCAAAGTAGCGTGAAAATGAAGAGGACTTTACCCAGCAGTGGCAGTTACGTTGATTTGACTGATTTGTTGAAGAAAATGGTTGAAAGTTACTGTTTTTTTTTAATTACGTTAGCTTAGCATAGTTTGCTTGTTTTAAACGTATTTGTTACCACTCGTTTATTACTAACAGCCGCACTCTGAAATATTTCTACATTGTTCCTTTTCGAAGTTTTATGTGAAAAATAGGCACATTTATTGTGCGACAGTATTTTTATAATTGATTGACTTTCTATGAAGGCCACAATATCAGGTTTTTTTACATTGGAAACTCTTTCAGTTCTGTTTATAAATCTAGGCACAGTGAGGTATTATTTATTTTCATGTCCCAAAAAGAAGTGGTTCATTACTTTTACCAAATAACTAGCGATTTATATGGATATTAAGGTAAGGACGAAAACTATTTCTAGAATAGGTAGAGCTTAGCTTTTAGAATAGCTTTAACTTATTTATTACTATAATGTACTTATATTTTAGTCTCGTTCTTAAAACTTTATTTCTATGCCGTGGTTAAACAACATCACAATTTAATTGAGAAAATGGTTTTATGTTGTATACAAATAGATTTAATATTTTATCAAGCGCTTTTCAGTACTGTTATTTATATTTAATAAAATATATAAAGGCACAATATTCAAAATTGAGGCAATGCAACTACTACTACTATGAAGTTAGGTAAGTATATCGTAAACTTTATAAATTTAGTATATTATTTATTACCATAAATTGAATGTTGAGTATAATATTATTATTACCATAAATTTTATTTATTAAGAAATAAGATCCAATCATAAAAAACAACCAATAATCATTCTAAAATATTTTTCAAAAATCACTTGTATAAAATTGAAGAAGGTTTTCAACACAGTAAATGAAAAAATACCAAAAGTTCAGAAAAAAAAACAGCGAGAATAAACTTCTTTTAGAGATTCTTTCATGGGACCAATTTTGTCTTTGTAGATTCATTTTTCTCATTGTTAGGAATATAATAATGGCTTGTGCAGATAAAAACCAGTTTGAGACACTAAGAATTAACACAACATATAGATTCATTAATAAAATCATAAACAGCAATATTCCTCGGAATAAAACAATTAATACAAGCCGAGCAGGCCCAGCAAACACTTCTTGTAGTGGCCGGAGCAGTCACCCTGTAACATGAAAATCAAATTAAAATCATAACAAACAACATCTACTAAGTACTAAAAAGTCGATTAAACTAAAAATGGGCGGAAGATTTGAATGTCCTTTCGGACACGTCAAATTCAAATTCAAATTCATCATAGCTCCCAAACGGATGGACCGATTTCGTTTTTTTTTTAATCGAAAGCTAGTTTCATCGAGATGGATCTTAGCTAAGTTTAATTAAAATCGGTTCACCCGTTATTGAAATATTGGACTTTGAAATGACAATGTCGGGGGTTTTTAACTCTTCTAAGTTGGTTAGGTTAATAATCGCTTACCGTACAAGTAGGTATTCAACTAGTGTTTTAGTTATGTTACGTTAGTAATTAATGTGCATCAACATCAATAGCCCTGATAGCCTAGTGGTTTGACCTATGGCCTCTCAAGCAGAGCGTCTTGGGTTCAAATCTCGGCTCGCACCTCAGAGTTTCGGAATTTATGTGCGGAATTACATTTGTAATTTATCATGAACTTTTCGGTGAAGGAAAACATCGTGAGGAAACCTGCACACACCTGCGAAGCAATTCAATGATGTGTGTGAAGTTCCCAATCCGCACTGGGCCCGCGTGGGAACTATAGCCCAAGCCCTCTCATTCTGAGAGGAGGCCTGTGCGCCCACCAGTGGGACATAAAAAAAAGGCTGGTGATAATGATGATGAAATTGATGAACATCAAATACTATATATAAACAGTAAAGGAAGGTGGCACATTTGTACTGTAAGGCGACATTTTCCAAACTACGGGTCACGACCGGATTTTGGATCGCCCCCCAAAATCAGTGTGTAATAATTTGCATAACAACGCGTTTTGAACTCTCTAGCAGACCATTCCACCAATAACTGGTAGAATATTTGGTAGCATGCTGAACGGTGGTGGATAAATTGGAGGCGAATCAACGCTAGCTTCAAACTGATGTCTAATGTAAAACCGCCCAAGACCGAGAAAATAGCGTGCTGTCGTATCTTACTGTAGGAAAAAATACACTTCGAGTCGTTGCGCCAAAGTAATAAGAATAATAAGGCGAGCCACCGCTTATCAAAACATTCGGTTAATTCGTTTTTTTTTTTTTGAAAAAAATATTCAAAAATGACCCGATCGTCGAAACTTTGTGGTCAGGCACGATAATTTTTTTGTCGATTCGCTTTACGAAAAAAAAATCTAAACTGAGGTCGCGAGTTCTACAGCTCACAGAGCCACTAGTAATCTAATAATAATAATAACCTCTATCCAGCTCTGCAGCGTCTCGCCGTACTTGGCCTGGAACATGTCGCCGATGTCGCCGAGGTCGAGCTCGCAGCGCGTCACCATGACGCGGATCAGCTGCCGGTCGTTGGTGCCCATGCCCTTCATGGACTTGTGGAGCCGCTCCGCGAAGAACAGCGGCTTGTTGCGGACCACTTTCACTGAACAGACCATACCAGCTTTTAAGTTTACTCCCCATTCATTTAGGTCGCAGATTAATACAAACGATTTTGTTTATGTAATTTTTACTGTTCCGCACCTCAAAAGGAAAAATGGAACCCTTACAGGATCACTTAGTTGTATGTATGTCTGTCTGTCTGTCTGTGAAACGCGTGGAGGTAGCAGGCTGATATTAATATCAAATACTCAAGCCTGCAGTCCCTTGAAGCTGTGACAAAATTTAACTTCTAAATCAACGCGATCAAAAGATACAGTCATTAAAAAAGGTTGTGTCCATACAAATTGCTGTACTGTGAAAACCTGAAGGGTACTTCCAGTTGTACTAGAAACATGGAATTTGGTACCTATGAAGGTAGCTCTTACAGCACAACCACTTAGAAAAATTACAGAATCTTAAATGTCTGTCTATATCTGTCACAGATCAATATGAAATGAACCCATGACCCATTTTGCTTACAACTTAAAACACTGGGGAAAAGCGGGAAAATCTTTGCACGGAACCGTCGGTGCGCGAGTACGACCCGCACTTGGCCGGTTTTTTATTTCTTAACTTGTTCGGAAACACATTCTTCACAAAGTTAACTAAACATTTAGATTTTTGTGCTGCACTTTCTTGTGGTGTCAGTAAGTGTACCTATAGCCCTCAGCGCCTTCTCCAGATCGCCGGAGAACTCCGCCTTGATGGCGTCATCGATGTCGTGTCCGGTGAGGAACTGGTACTCCTGGAAGATGGCCGCCAGCTGCACGAACGAGCGCGAGCACAGCACCGCGTTGAACACCGACTCGTCCGTGCCCAGACGCAGCTCGCCTGCAACAAGGTGTTAGGCAATTTTCAGATAACTTACTTGTGCTGTCAAGCGCTACTTAAGTTATGTTTAAATCATATTTTAATGGCAGAGTTGGGCAAAATTTATCTATTTTTAACCCCCGACAAAAAAGAGGGGTGTTATAAGTTTGACCTGTGTGTCTGTGTGTCTGTGTATCTGTCTGTGGTATCATAGCTCCCACACGGATGAACCGATTTCGGTGCGGTTTTTTTTAATCGAAAGCTAGTTTAAATCGAGATGGTTCTTAGCTAAGTTTCATTAAAATCGGTTGACCCGTTTTTGAAATACTGAACTTTGAAATGATAATGTCGGGGATTTTTCAACTTTTCTAAGTTGGTTAGGTTATGGAATAACCGGGAAGATAACTAAATTATTCGTTATTCGAAATAACTAAATGATCCGTCATTTTTAATTTATCAACAATACAGCCGTGCTTAGATCATTGTGAACGCGTCGGCTGCTTAGATACTTTTGCTACTGATTGTACAATAAATGTACCACATGAGTAACCTTGCCAAATAAATACGAGAACCGAAGCGACGCTTGAATTATGTACCACTAGGCACTACGTACTTTGAACGAGGACAACTTGGCGATAACTAAATTTTTATAACTGTTATTTTTCATAACTGATGATTGTATAAAGATTTGACGTTTTTATAATCTTAACTCACCGGCTTGAAGCAAGCTCCTAGCGTCCTCGCGGGCCTTCTCTTGGTCCACATGGAACTCTTCCGATCTGTTGCCCTGTAAACCAAATAATAGAATAAGTTTAATTAGGATTCCGCACCTCAAAAGGAAAAACGGAATCCTTATAATTTATAAGATCACTTAGTTGAGCGTCTATCTGTCTGTCAAGACGCTTTTTCTCTGGAACGCGTGGAGGTAGCAAACTGAAATTAATAGCAAATACTCAAGCCTGCAGTCCTTTGAAGCTGTGAACATAATCAAGCTTCTAAGTCAAAGCATTCAAAAGATATAATCATTAAAAAGGGTGTTTCTATTTATGAATTGCCGTGATATGAAAACCTATAGACTCTTATAAAAGATTTAAATAAATGTGAAAATTTTATTTTCTTGTCTGTCTGTCACAGACCAATATAAAGGGACCCCACACTGCAAATATTATATTTTGCATAGGAGCAGGGGTCTGCTAACACTGGATAACTTCGATGACAGCTGGACAGGTAGACAGCTGCTAACACTGGAACACTGGACGTTCGGGGAAAAGCGGGAAAAATCTTCTACTCGTTTCTCATGAAAGACGAACTAATTATATACCTACTGTGCGGAATCTTTGGTGCGCGCGAGTCCGACTCGCACTTGACCGGTTTTTTCTAACGCAAAGGACATAATTATATGCAAAAGGCCGGACGGTTTGTCTCTGATTCCCTAGAGAATGGGTAGGGTTCTGGTTTGGGATGCGACCTGTGTCGATACAGTAGCACTGGTGCGGCGGCAGAACGGGCCGAAAATAGAATAAAATCGTATCAATCTCTCAGTCCGAATTATAGTTTTGTTCCTGTCAGGTTTCAAACTTTGGGTCCATGGGGTCCCAGCGCTTACAAGCGTATTTCTGAGTTACAAAAGCGCTTAGTTGATGCAACTTGTGACCAAAGGACTGGCAGTTTTCTTTCTCAAAGAATCAGCATCGCTATTCAGCGAGGCAACGCTGCCAGCCTTTTGGGCACTATGCCACGGGGGCCTTATTTAGATTTAATTTAGTTTTAAGTTGTAGTTTATTTAGTTTAAGCTTAGATTTAATGTCATTGTAAATTGCTTTTATTATGTAAATAAAGTATTATATGCTGTATATCAGTGATAAATGCTAGCGTGCTAGCCTTTGTTGGTATAAGTATGTTGTATTTACCATGCTCAAAGAAGTCATGAGTCTCTTGAAGTTTCCAGAAGTATCGCCACGAAGGTCGTCCTCTAAAAGTGTTCCATACACTGGAAGGAGAAAAAAACATCAATTTAAACTATTGGCCTTGGACAGTTTTCCTTATATTAAACATATTAATCGCGATTACCTTACTATAGTGCTCCGCCGCTATGAAGTCATAAGAGAAAAATGCTAGACTTGCTTGTTTACCACACGCAACAAGCAACTCTAGCATTTTTCTCGTATAGTTAACATTGACAATAATTAGAAACTTCATAGCTGTGCAATGTGTCAGGATTGACTTCATAGGTATACCTATAATAAGCGAGCTCACGATATTGCGATATGGCTAACGTAAAAACTGTTAGTTTTCCTTATAGCTAAGTGTAAATTACAATAAGTACTTACTGCAAATAGAAGTATTTGCTATCATTCGTAATATTTAAAGTCTTCGTTCAATCTAAAAACGTTCCAACAGCCCATTCAAAAGCGGATCTACTCCGATTTAAAGCAAAATGTATTCAGAGTGAAGAAAAAACAAAATTTGATAAATAAATGACCTAATCTACTTTTAACATGAAACTACGTGAGACTTTATCGTAGTGAAATAATCTGATCGCTCACGTATACATAAAAGTCGAGTTTAGCCCGAAATGTTTCAGACTAATTCGTAGTCCTTCCTCTGAGAACGCACGAACCGGCGTACCTATACCTACCTCGTATATATGCGTGAGTGGTCCTTATTTTACTATGATTGAGTCTCATGGTAGTTTCATGTTTTTTTTTATTCAAAAGCCATAAATTGTATGTGTAGGTACATGTTGATATTGCGCAATGCAAAGAGAATCAATACAATTTTACCCAGGTGTAGCTACTTAATAACTAACAATATAATCATAAAATAATATTCACTTAAGCTATAGGGACATAAACATAACTCAATGTCTTTTTTTAGTGCTGTCAGAAACTTAGAGTGATTGAGCGACTTAATCTCAAGGCAGCCACATAGGTAGTGCTCCGCTGGTAGATTGCTATCGTGGCAATAGGGGCCTGGACATCATGTTAAAAGATAAGACTTCCAAATAAGCACAGCAGATATCATTCGTCTTATTTTACCAGCAAGTAAGCGGTCGGAAGCAATTCATTAGGGAGCGAGCACATTGAGCCGGGCGAGGACGCTCATTCCGAGAATTTACGATTTCACAGTTTTAATCATATTTGCAGCCGTGATAGCCAAGTGGCTTGACCTATGGCCTCTCGAGCAGACGGACGTGGGTTCGAACCCCGGCTCGCACCTCTAAGTTTTCGAAATTCATGTGCGAATTTTATTTTTCCGGTGAAAGAAAACATCGTGAGGAAAGCTGCATACTACTGCGAAGCAATTGGATGGTGTGTGTGAAGTTCATAATCCGCACTGGGCTGCTAGAATTTGGCTATCATTGTCCCGCGGAACCCATACAATTTCCCAGGATAAAAGATAGCCTACGTTTTAATACTTTTAATCTAGTGTATAAACACCCAAATATTGAAACATACAAACTTTGCCATTTACAATATTGGCAAGATTACTATGTACTTGTTTGTAACATGTGATAGATAGCCGTACCTAAGTATCGGTGTGTGCGTAAACCGTCGTAGATTCGCTTATGATACAGCTAAGATTATAATGATACTGGCATATTAGATAGTAAGACGACGACAATCTTACGTAACAAGATTTTCACTAACCTGTAACGTTCGAGTGTTTTGTTCTTTTATCTACACACATATCATAAGTCCTCTATAATGCGTTCAGAAACCGTAGAAAATGGCCAGCATTGCAGCACATCGTCGCCTCCGCCGCCAACCACCACGACCACCAGGTCCAGCAGTAAAGTAATAGTCATTACGACATCGAATTCGATGTCGTAATGACTTTTCGATATCGAATTCGATGTACCGAATTTGACAACCAACCAAATGTTTCATTTCAAAAAACCCACACGCATCGTGGCTTTGTTCAATTTAGTTTTCCAATTGCTCACATCATTACTTAAACCTACCTTTTATACGTTAAAATAAACGGCATCAAATTGGGTATTCTTACAATACTTACTTGCTGACAACATAAAGGGCCCCATATACGCACATTCAGCAGCAAAAGTAGCTAAGCAACCGACGCGTTCACAATGATCTAGGCACGGCTCTATTGTTATAGACATAAGAGCTTGTGCATATCACTGTGAATGCTTTGATTAATTAGCTACTTCTGCTGCTCACTGTCCAATCCGTCGTAACGACCTGTCGGTTCAGACTGATAGTAGCGTATAAATGGTGCACTTAAAGGTGAAAACTCCGCCAATTTCTTAGTCGACCTGTGAAAGAAAGCATCTAGTGGTTAAGTTACTAACTAGCATTGTACGCCTGCTTGATGACCTGGATCTCGTGGTTGGACATGGTGCACATGACCTCGATGAGCACGTCTTCGTCCGTGCCGATTCCGGCGACGGCGTCATGCAGCTCTTTGGCGTAGAACTGAGGCAGCGGCGTCATGAGGGCCACTATAAGGTCTTCGAACTTCCCGCTTGTCTCGCTTTTGAGGTCTGAGATTAGATCCTGTAAGAAAAAAATGGTTGAGATCAGGGTTTGATCACAGGAACTACATCGCGATCAAAAGAAAGAGTGTATGTAATAGGCTCGCGTGCCGAAAAGGGTTGAGAACCTCATTACGCGTTACAGCTCCCGACCGATAATACCTTGTGTTCAACGATTACCTGTTCAAACACCACCACAAAAATTGGAGCTTAATCATGGTATTTCCTTATTAAATTACACTCATCGTCATCATCATCATGTCAGCCGAACGACGTCCACTGCTGGATATAGGCCTCCCCCAAGGCTTTCCACTCAGACCGGTCTTGTGCTTTCCGCATCCACCGCGGTCCCGCGATCTTTACCAGGTCGTCGCTCCATCTTGTTGGAGGCCTACCGACAGCTCGTCTCCCGGTCCGCGGGCACATTGCTCGCAGGACTGATGGCCGATGGGGTCAGAAGGTTCTCGAAATTACACTCGTGACGTCAAAATACCTACGTAAAATGTTACACGGTCTATTCCCAAACAAATCGATCTATCATCATCTTTCTTTACTGATATAGTTCTGTGTTCGTGATCGACGGGCAAGCTTTACCGGCGAGAAAAATAAAACCGTGGTCAAGGTCGGACATCGATCGCATCCGCATCTTTCCAATGTCACGGAAGTTACAGGATAGTCTGACTTTTCTTAGTCAACCTTCCCTGGACATGGTATTCAAAACTTTCATAATCAACAATGCAAGCTAACCAATTCATGTTTAGGGCTACTTAAACATGTGGTACGCAGGGGAGTATTTACTATTTACCCTAGGGACAAAAGGGCCATGGCCATGGGATGGGATTTGTGCGCCTTTTGGAGCGGCAAACCTTACAGGCCATCGTAAAATACGTCACTGTAAGACAAGTACATACTGCTCTAATGAGCAGTAGTTCGTGCTTGGTTATATTATCCATATATATGAATGTCCTAAAGTGGTAGTAGTTCCAGGTTAGAGAGGATAATATTGTAACTTTGCTTCGTACCTTCATTGATATTCAATTTCATTTGAAATCTAAAAATAAATTAGTAACAAGTACCTATAACGTTATAAGTAGAGTACAAAGTTACAAGTAAATATAGTCGTAGAAAATTATTGATCCGTAGAAAACGAGGAATTGATATCTCGAGCGCAAGACCTCGCTATCAAATATGAATTGCTAATAATCGCTACAGACATCAAACATAACATAACAGGACCTTGTATTGGGCGCCAGACAGTTACGTCCAATGGTTATGTTATTTTCATAGCCGATATGCTTTTTCAACTAGCCTATGCCATTCCATAACTACTAATTAATTAGCCATTGAAATTATTCCGCCTAGTTGTTTAAGTACTCCTACAACGGCTTCGTATAATGGTGAGTGTTCCGTTTTATCACAATAGAAAGAGTCTTACTACGAAAATGCTCACTATAATATGCTGAGATTTTTACATGTTACGAAAGAGAAAGTACGTTAATCGTACATATCAGCACATCACGTAGTTTGACAGCTTGGACGAACGCCAAAATGTTCGTACGGGTTTTTCCCAAACACAATGGGTAAGTATAGCATTTAGTTAGCATTCGTGAACAAAATATAAATGAACAAGTTAACCTTAGGATCAATATAGTGTTTAGGGAGTTTCATTCAATTAAGCAATTGACCTTTTACGCTAATTAAAACGTATGGATTAATTAAATAATCGCTGTAATAAAGACTGCAATTAAGTCAATGTTAAGATAGACTGTCTGTATTTTGTTACACTATAAGACGTTTAAAAACAAACTGAACATCTAGCCAAGTCGTCGACCAGCGCGGAGCGGAGCGGAGATGTGCAGACTCGACTAGTCACATTGCCACATTAATTACAAGTGACTTTCAACTAATGTGATTGGTTGAATCTGTGCGTCCCACAGTCCCAGCAGGACGAGTAAGGCTTCCGAGTATTAAGTGTAGCATGGAATTACACGCCGGTATATGTACTTTGGTCAGGCAAGTCTCACTACTCTCCTCTCGCAGAATTTATAGTAGGTAGGTATTTACTACAATAATGTGTGCGAATACCATTCTAAGCTCACACTTCAACAATAAACAATAATGATCACTTCAATGTTAATTGTTCAAGACTAGACTAGCGGAGCCTAAAGCGGTAGTTGGTAGCTAATAAACCCGTAGCTTGTAAAAGCGACTCCCAAAACTTATATTATATTTGTTAATAGTGTCGAATGAAATTATAAATGCAACAATTGGACCTTTGCATATATGTTGTCATAATTTCTATGAAATGCGTATGCGTATTTTATTTAAAACATCCCAGGCAAGACTATTACTTAAGGGAGTCGCTTTGTCGCTCCAAGCCACAATAACGTGGCGTCTACACTAACATCACCCCATAAATCTGTTTTTTTTTTTTCTAATTAAGTAAAAGGCAAAATTCGCTGACAAGGCCGTGGTCAAGCTTTTAGTGTTGAGCGTTGACCTTAATCGATCCACCCCATTTGCTATGTTGTGCCAGCATTTATATTAATATTGCGGCCACAATTATGGCATTTGAAAAAGAATAGCTCGTCTACAGGTTTAGTGCTTAAGCAAAGGCCTTGAGGTAAAGGAGCGATGTTAAAACAGCATAGTTGACGAGATAGTAAGAGCATCTTTCACGTAACGAAGGAGGATAGTATACGGAGTGTCAAAGCCCATACTTCGAATCGTTCCCGCAGTCATGTTAAAATTCAGGCAATTTCTAGATGGCGCCAAGGTCGTAGCCAGCGGGTCAAATAATAACAAAACAGCGGTACGAATGTGTCACTCAAGCAAGGTAGATGGCGCTGAAAGTAAATAAGAACGATTCAAAGTATGCGCTTTGTCAATCAGTTTACTTTCCATGATCATTGACGTAACTATCAGGTTAAATGTCATATTACACCCTTCCTGTAACAGGCGATCATAGACTGATAAGTCTATTAAAAGAATAAGATTGCGCTGTGGTTGCACTAGACCATGCACAAACTGCGGCCCGCGCACACGAATTAAAAAAAACCCGGACAAGTGCGAGTTTGATTGACTTCCGTGGAGGGTTACGTGCCTACGTTAATTATTTAAATTCCAATTTCCTGTTACTTTTAATTTTAATGCCATAGATTGCTTAGAGGTTTTCCTGTAATCTATAGGCAAAGAACTATTTTTTGTATTAAAAAAAAATCGGCCAATTGCAATCTGACCTTTCCATAAAGCGTCTTGAACTCGAACGCGATGCGCAGACGCTGCTCGTTGCTGCGCCGCGTGAGGACCTGGATGATGGCCTTCTCGTCCGTGCCGAAGCCTTTCATCGCCTTCCGGAGCACCGCCGCATCTTCCCGAGGGTCGAACGGGTTCACGGGCACGACCGTCGGTTTCGACTGGAAGAAAGAAATTCAATAAAAAATCGACCAAGTGCGAGAAACCGTAAAGAAAGCCTGAGGATACTGTCAGCACATACGATCTCTTGACGGTTAATAAATGAACATAATATACTTATACATGATATTGTGATAAAGAAGGGTCGGAATCTTCAGAAACTTGTACAAAAACCACCCGATTTACGTCCACGTGTACTCTTCCGCGCTACACCAGCGATTTCATGGGTTCCTTTGCATTAGCTTAACTGTTTTTAACGTGGAAACGCGCTTTTACAAACAGTTCAACATACCCGTCGTGACAGATCTGATAAAGCATACCAGCCCTTTCTCAACGCTTGCATAAAAGAAAGACAACGTGACTGTCACTAGGAGAGTAGGTACATCATTAGTATTGTTGAAAGGTAGCGATGCGTGAGTATGGGTAGGTAAGGTACGTCAAGGAGAAATTGATGTGTTTTTAGTTATACTTAGCACGTATTGTTGCGTACATAAATAATATTAAAAGTCAAAGTTACAATAGTCGTTTTGGACAGTGTTAAAAACCGAATGTAGCTAATTATTCGTCCTCGAGAAACAATAAATGGAACAAGATAAGGATGTCTATCAATCACAATTATTAGACATTTCTGCGAGCGGCGTTAGTAAACAAAGGAAATTTACCTGTGAGGTCATAGCTCGCAACCGTTCGGTTCAGTAACCTACTTCTATCAAAAACTGCGAGGTTTCTTTACGATAAGCGTAATACAGATAAATGATCGTTCAAACAAAACCCTTGCTGAACCATTTTCATCCTCACAACGTTAAAATTAGGGCTTAGTTTTTCATAGCAATGGCATCCAGGGCCTATTGAGTAGTGAGTAGGGCTTTGTTGTCAGTTCCGACCGTCAAGGCGAGGGTCAGCTTAACCATGATCTTAGTTGGTTCTACTTAACTTGTTTAGACAGTTGGAATTTGAATGTTTAGACAATTCTCATTGAGTCGATGATCCTTCTAGACGTGAAATAAGAGTTGGAACCTTTTCATCGTCGTTTTCATTACGAGATGACAAACAACGGATAACGTAAATTTGTAAACAAGGGACCGCAGTTTGTAAAGCTTGTAAAGTAATGAAAGATTAATGATGACAGTTGCTACATTTATAACCACAATACTATTAAATAAATGAGTATATATTAGTTGCGGCGGGGGGCTGCAGTTTGCGTTACGCTAACGGCGAAGCGTGTGCTCCCAGAGGGAGGACTACGGATTAGTCCGAAACATGTCGAGCAGGGCGGGGCTCTCTCAACTGACATACGTAGGTGATCCTTTTATTTCGCTATAATTGAATCTCACCGTAGTTTCAAGGCTCCCTTTCGTCTTAGTAGTTATACGTCGTATTATGATTCATCAATACATTATTGAATTGCCGATTAGAAACAAAGAATACATATACTTACTAATACTAACATAAAGTAGAAGACATGCTCGAACAACCAGGACATAATAATCTGTGTGATAGAAAATTGTTGTCACACACACAGCCATCGAGTTCATGATTTTGTTCTAAAACTGACACTATGGCAATAAGCCATGGACAGTCAGCCGCGTCAGTAATTTAAGTCTTAAAAATAATCGCGGGTAGTCCTACTTTTGCTGCTAACTATACTTACGGTACCTACTTACCTATATTTCTGTATGAATGGTTTCTGATTATTCAACTGCAATGTCCTTGAGAATGGCTATTATTAGTGAACTACGCGAATATTAGTTCTAGAGTTCTAGAATTCTCATTCGTCTCAAGTTAGTCAAGTTAGATCTTGTACTTATTCCACTTATTTTTTATTATCTATAATATAATATCGCAAAGATCGTGCAGCCTAGTAATTCAATGGTAACAAACAATTACCCGACTTGCACCAATCTCTGTCACTCGTACGGGTCCCAAACTTGTCGAAAAGAGAAAAAAGACGCTCGTGACGTCCAGTAGCCTATCTGTAGGTATAGGAAATGTCTGTCACCGATAACGATACCTAAGTGTTTGAACGATTAGATTGCTTGTATTTTTTTTACTTGGGGTAAACTAAAAAGTAAACATGTGTAGGTATTGTTGTGATTATGTGTTATCACGATAATATCTATTGTACAAAAAATACCTACCTCAGATAAGCATATGTAAAGGTGTACTTTATCAGACAGTATCTTTTCTAAGGACATCATGCGTACGACGTCAACATTGTCTTTATTGTATCCGTCTGTTTGTTCAATAGTCAAGATTATTTTTAAAAAAAGCATCAAACAAATTTTGTTACCGTTTTTGACCTATCCATGTACGGCCGAATTTAAAACAATTGCACTATGGTTAATTAGGTATTTCGAGTTAGCGTAATGGCCCGAGCAAAAAAAAAACTCCGGAAACAAATAATGGCAAAGTAGCTAAAGTAGATACAATGCCTTCAATGTAGTTATTTTTAACATTGTCAGAAAACCGTTACAGTGAATTAAATCTTGTAAAAATAGTTACAATTACAATCATGCAGCAACTTAGTATTTAAAGACCTGGTTTACAAGTTTTGAAGTACCATAAGCTAGTTTCAGTTTTTCCAAAGAAAAAAAAAACAGAAAATAAGTTTATTGATAAGTTTCATTTTTATTTAAAACTTTTTTGTGGGCTGCACTTCCATTGTCATCCAATTTACATATCCATACCAAATTTCAAGTCATTGCGACCCCTAGAAGTGGGTTAAGTTGGACTTGTAAAAATTAATCTAAACTAACATAAACATACCTACTTACCTACAAACAAAAATTACAATTAATCAAAAAGCTTGTAAAAAATAATAAGAGCCAACAGATAAATAAATACCTTATAACGAAATGATTTGAACCCACGCCGTACGCCAATTGTCGCTCTATAGGCACTACGCATACTTGAATTCGACGTTACAGAGGACATATCAATGATTCCCGACTAACTGCCACAGTTAATACTTCCCTGCACTCCAACCACGGTTTACATCACTTGGCACGAAAATACTGGTACTGTTTAAGGTTTAAATGTTACAGTAATGGCCGCTACATCCATTGTAGATGGAGCTAACAGTAAGACTGAATTATTGGCTCAGTGATAAATGTACAGTGGAGATGAAGTGAGCATAACAATGTAATTGCAGCAAACTACACTTTGAATAGAGCTGTGCTCGTAGGTATATCATCTGGCAGGTTAGTCTGAGTTTGACGGGCCATACTGAGCCACAGATTATGTGCTCGCTCACTGGAAATGACGCTAATGATTGGCATTAACTGCAATTATTTGCTGACAACTATTACTTTAACAGAAACTGGCATGATAATTATCTATAGTTAAAGAAGCTAAATTTCATATGTGCCTCGGTGGAAACGTTTTACAGTAAATTAAAAAAAAATTAAAAATTGACTTTGTTCAACTGTTTCATGTAAGACACAGGATATGTTGATGTTAAAATGTGATTAGTTCCAATTTATATAAGGAATATGACAGTATTACACAAGCATTGAATTGCTTTGCAGTAGTCTGCAATGCAATTCAATGGTTGTGTGAATTTCCAAAGCCACACTGGGTCTGTATAGGAACTATAGCCCAAACACTCCCATTCTGAGAGGATACCCGTGCCCAGCAGTGTAATGTAAATAGGCTGGTGATATGATGATGAATATTGATAATTTTGAGTGGCATAACCATGTGCTAAGAATAATTTTGTGAGTCATGAGTTAACATTGAAATAAATATAGATTAGTTACAATATAAATTTCTAGGTTAACTTACAAAGTAGCATTGTTCATGTCAGGTACATAAAATCAGTGTCACATGAAATAACATAATAATGTGTATTTAAATATTGTTAGGAAATAATTCTGAATATTGCACAAGTTTTACAAAATAATATTGTAAAGCATGTTTTAAAAACACCTAGCTTTGTTACCGTCACTCAAATTAACAAAAATCATAATAAGAGATTCCTGTAAAACACAAATAAGTTCAGCTCTTTTTTTATCAATGTTAGTAAACATCCATCCTAAATTAATAACAATAGCAAACTATTAAGCACTTGTTTTGCTTATCACAAAGAAGCCAATAGATTCTTAGGCTGATGATGTGATGACATAAATAAGTGGTTATAAAAGATGACTCAAGTGAAATGTGGACTAGATACATACCTTAACAGTCTGCACGGGACCGGATGAGACACCATAAGCTTGTCGTGCATGGGCTTGAGGAGGGCTTTGTGGGTAACCTTGTTGGGCAGAAGCCTGAGCAGCAGGCGGATATCCTTGGTACCCTTGATTGGCACTAGGGTACCCTGGATTGGCACTAGGGTACCCTCGGTTGGCACTTGGGTAACCTTGTTGGGCAGGAGTCTGAGCAGCA
This sequence comes from Clepsis dumicolana, assembly GCA_963691665.1. Classification (NCBI taxonomy): domain Eukaryota; kingdom Metazoa; phylum Arthropoda; class Insecta; order Lepidoptera; family Tortricidae; genus Clepsis; species Clepsis dumicolana. The sequence continues at coordinate 14,284,464 of OY829509.1, forward strand.
GGTGGATATCCTTGATACCCTTGATTGGCACTTGGGTAAGGGGAGTACCCAGTTTGAGCCGGGTTATGAGCAGGGTAGCCTTGGGCAGTGTTGGATTGAGGATATCCTTGATTGGCTTGTGGGTACCCAGTGCTGGACTGGGGGTAGCCAGGATTGGATTGAGGGTACCCTGAAGGGGGAGCTGGGTACCCCATAGTGGGCATACCAGGCATCGGATTAGGATTACCGAAGGATTGCGGAACCGAGTTGGAAAATCCAATATTATGCAGATATTGTTGTTGAGGATATCCCGATTGGCCCTTGAAATGAAACGAACAGGAAATTACATTATATTCAGTTAGTTTTAAAACGTGACGCTTTTGTGATAAACAAAACAAGATTCGTTTGCATTCATCTAGAACCAAGCGAAAGTTGGTAAGTACTTACTTGCTGGTAGGGATTCATTTTAGTTGCCAAAGAGCACTGATCTCCGATCAACACAAGAAATAATGAACCACACTTACAGATGTTCTATAAAGTAATAAGTGACTAATGTGTTTGGACACAATTACTTCCCCCCAGAACCTAGTCAGTTTTCCGGCTACCCGTGGGTTTTGTGACGTGTGATCTCTATGATTCACGTTCAACGTTCACGCAACGAGCGCGATCGCGACTTCTTTTGCAACTATTCTGACACTGACATTTCACTTCTGTCACTGTCACTTCATGTTTTTTTTTGTCAATTAGAACAGTAAAGGTTTTAGACCATACCGCCGAAATAATAGGTCTAATGCCCGTTTTCACCAACGACTCCTAAAATTTAAGGGATCCCTTAGCTCTTTTAGGGGACACCTAAGATCAATTTCCGTTTCACCAACGCTTAAGTAACACCTAACTGCTTAGGGGGTCCCGTAAGTTTAGGGGGTCGAATATTGACCCCCTAGCGCTAAGTGACAGTTCGCGCAGTCGCAGATGCGTTTTAATTTTTATAGGTTATCGTGCATTTGTTATGCAATAATTAACTTGATTGATAATAGTTATATAAAATGGAAGGCTATTTAAATGATTTTGTAGAGTTTGGAAGCTGTTGAATAAATAGATTTAATATTCACATCAAAGTTATTTAGATCAGACTGAAGATCAGATGATTTATCAAAGTATGATAGGTACTAAAGATTTTTCATAAGATATACCTACTCGTAGAATGTCGAAAGAAACCGTGCTTTTCATACTTGAAAAAATTGAACATTAGAGGTATTTGGAATATAAGAATAACCCAAAACAGAAGATGAATAGTTCTGTATAAAGGAAGGCCTCATCGCAGTTGGACGAATGCCTAATACTAATTATCCATCATCAGTCTATTCTTGACCCTCAGAATACGAAACAAACCAGAAGCCGCGTTCAATCATAACGCCGCGCACTGTGTCAATTTATTATTGATTTCGCTATCCGTTTACACTTGAAATAATAATCCTATTCTGTTTTTTTTATAAACCCAACGGCATTTCTGCATGTAGGAACCACATGAGAAGCGATTAATTAACATGCGCGCTCGCGGGTTCTGGTCTGTTCTGTATTATACGGGTTTCAAAGAAATCGAATAACACAATACTTTGAAAATATGTACAGTTCATGAATAAATTATCAGATAACTAATCATTCCAGTTTCAGTCAATGAATGCTCGCTAATAAACTACAATCATCGCACCGAAAGTTCGAAAAAAAATTGATAGTTATAAACTGTTCTGATTTTTCTGGATGGCAAAGATAATGCCATACAGCCTAGTCAACATTTAAAAATAAGAAATAAGACGTCAATTTAGTATTAATTATATATCGGTATAGTTTTTCTATGTTTTTATAATGTTGGTTTAATTTTTTACAGACGATTTTTGAAGTTATTTCTCTTAAAAAAAATTATCGATACAAAACCGGATTTAGAAATCACTATAGCTAAAACAAACCGTCACTTAGTTAAGTAGCCCCTATTAAGGCGTTACCTAAGATGGTGAAAACGAAATTAAGTTAGGGAGAGATATAAGGGGCCACTTAAGATAGGGGTCCCCTGACTAGGTGATGACTTAAGTGTCGTTGGTGAAAACGGGCATAAGTCTAAATCTAAGTCTGTGAAGTCACAATCGTCAGTATATTCTAGATAGTCATAAGCAACTTCTCTTGCTTATGACTAAGATGGAAAGCCTCTTGATTTCACCTCTTTTGTTTCGTAAGTATTGAACTTCACATCACATCAGCACATGATAAAAATAATGACGATTACATACATATGTGGGGAGGACCACAATAGAGAGATCTTGTGCCTGGGGACCGAAGTCCGAAGGAAGACAGTTGGAAGTTGTATTTATGCAACCGACTTGAGAAACTTCGTTAGCGCGATGTAGAACTGAAAACTGCGAAGTACGTTCGATGACTAGATGGCGCTAGGAGTAGTTAGAAAGTCGTAAGTTGGTACTCCTACTGGATGACAGATGGCGCCAGGTCGCCACACATACAAAATAATCCACATGATTGTGATGATACGATAGCAGCCGACACAACTTTGCAACGGTCGTGGATAAGCTGTGCGTGACTTAGATTTTTTCATTTACGTAGATAGGTACTTATCTTATATTTATTATCTAGACACGAGTAAAACATTTCGCTTACTTAAAAAATTAAAATACATCGATAAAAATAATTCTGGAACGTTTTTAACGAGTTTTCACATGAAAGATTCAAACCAAAACCCGACCCGACGTTGGTCAGTCTTCGATTCGAATTAAAGTCCACCGCCAAGAGGGGCTACTCCGCGAAGTCTGAAATACCAAGTTCGTATCGGACCATCCCGCTCAAACCAACATAGGTTAACACGAAAGCGAGAGAGATGGTCGGATACGAACTTCGGAATACCTAGATAAATAATCGCCCCTTCGCTCGTTCGTATCAATCGGCCCTTCGTTTTTCGGTGCTACAGAACTACATACCTATCTATACCGGGACAGAAGGAAAGAGTGTATGTACCTCGCGTGCTGAAAAGAAGGACAGGGGGACTAGTACGAAATTCGAAAATCGAAGTTCGTAACGTATCATATCGTTCCGCTCACACTCGTATTAAATAATATTAGCGTGAGCGGGACGGTACGACACGAAGTTCGAATTTTGCACTTCGTAGTATATTAGGGGCAGAACCTCATTACGCGTTCCAGCACTCTACCACTTTCCGCGTGCGACGTCGGGTATTAAAAAACAAAATAGCTTCTTGCACCACTAAACAGTACCAAAAATACATACAGTGGAACGTAGAACCTCCTCCTTTTTTTGAAGTCTTTTAAAAATGTTGGAACAGAGGGTCTAGCACGAGTTTTCGAATCCTGCGTAACGTCACGGGTTATCGTATCGAGATCGAGAAACCTCATACTAAATTTTAGTTCCAAATACGCTCACGGGCGGGCGCTGTTCCAAACGACATACAAACTCGATAACGTTGACTATTAGATTTTACGTGACGCAGGCTTCGAATATTCGTACACGGGCCTCTGTTAATCAAGGCATTTCCTCACTATAGGTATTACACTCGTGACGTCAACAGCTACCTAAGCAAACTGTTACACGATCGGTTCCCTTACAAATCGATGGACTCTCTCTTTATAATTCACTATAGTTCCGTGTTCGGTGCGCAGACGCACTCGCACATTTTTCTTGAGGGTAGTTAATAGTTGATATTTTAAAATTGTTGTTTCTATTCACCCGTCGTAAACAAGCCCTCAGGATATTTGGATAAAATTGTTTAAGAGAGATGAGATGACAGAGCAGTTCAGAAAAAATATACTTAAATCATCTTGTGTACCTACGTATTGACCTGTTGCTTGCGTTACTGGGTATGTATTCAAAGTGTATCGGTTCAAATATATAATAACATCTTAAATACAATCTCTTAACCAGAATTATAATTTGTCAAAACTAGCGATTATGATTATTCATTAACAATTTAAAGGGCGGTGTTATTTTATGGAATTCGTTTGTTATTGTCATCATTAATTCGGTTACATAATTTGGTGAGCGGCGACGGTTTTTTATATGTAGATAAACGATTGATAAATGAGTGTACTATAGATAATATACAAACAACTATTTAGGTAGCGTATTGTGGGCAGTATTTCGTTAGGTGTAGAATTCGACGCTTGCGCAAAATGGTGTACGATCTGAAGGATAAGGTGGTATTCATCACCGGAGCAGCGAATGGAGTCGGCGCGGGAGTTGTACGGATGCTGCTTGAAGAAGGTGTTAAGGTACGTAGATTTTTATAAAATGCAAGTCCTTAGTCCTTGGACGACACACATAATATACCTAAGTTCAAGACTTATTTGTGTTACTTCCATTCGCTTAGATTGCCGAGCGATTGCTGCAGGTATAAATACAAAGACAAAATACTGGCTTAGTTTGCCAATGCATATATATATAAATAATAAATCGATTCAAATAAAAACAGACGAAGAAATCGTCAAATCATCATGTTCATTCAGTTATCACAAGTAAAACTTATTTTATATGTAGCTACTTTTGTTTTTTAAATAAGTAAATACTTACTCAATTTTGACAATGAAAATAGGCTAATGCCTATGTATAATTACCTACCTAATTACCTACCTACTCAGACAATTCCAGACTAATTATGGTTAAGGAACTTTGTTAACTTATTGAGAAAGTACTATTAGGTATTATGTAATACCTAACTAATAAAAAATGATATCGGCGATCACCAGAAATAAACTTCTATATAGCCTAATTTAAGAAACACGCAATTCTTAAAATGATCATCCATCACCGTTTGAATTTATAGGTATTTATTTATTTATTTATTTATTTATTTATTTAAGGAGAACCAACAGCTTATAACACAATATAAGTAGTGAGAATGGAAACACAGAGCCAATTACAGGATCTCACAAATAGTGATGAAATACATGCTTAAGCTAAACTTAAACGAGGTGCGCGCACCATATCAAACGACACACCATGCTAAACAAAGCACCACAGAATTCCAAGTAGAATCCGCACACTCCATAACTCATTATTTACAAATTATTGTTTTTCTTCTACAAAAAATCTGCAAAATTAATTAGAGAATTCAGCAGGTCAATAGTATTAAGTTTATACATTGAGTTAGTGCTGCACTATCCTAAAAAATATAAATAGCAAGCCAATAACTACAACTTAGAAAACTAAAATAACTTACTAATGCGCCAATGGCGCATCAATCAAAGCACCTCATCGCTAGTCTTCGCCTCACGGAAGGGATGTTACAGTTAAATATATCTATATTCATCTCCTTCACCAGGTTGTTCAAATTACCGCTCGCGCGCCTGAGAAAGCTGTTCTGCCTGTACCTAGTCGATGTGAATTTAAGAAAAATAGGAGGATTGAATCTTTTTAGTCTTGGGGGTGTGTTGAAGGACAGCTTCTGAAGCAGTTCTGGACAATCAATGCTGCCACTGACGATGCTAAGAATAAAAGTAATATCGGCTATATCACGGCGCCGGTGCAAAGGAATGAGATGGTGTTTTTTACATATTTCTATGTAATCAGACGACTTATAGGGACATTTAAGTTTAAAGCATAGGTATTTAACAAACTTCTTCTGAACGCGTTCAATCCGGTCGGCATATGTTTTATAACAAGGGTTCCAAATTTGCGAAGCATATTCCAGTTTACTCCTGACATAGGTACAGTAAAGAACCTTAAGTGTTTTTGCTTGAGTAAATTGCGATGAGTTACGCATAATAAAGCCTAATGACCGCAACGCACTGCCAACAACACTATCTATATGCTTATCAAATAGAAGTTTTGAGTCATGTATTACACCTAAGTCCCTCATAAAGGGTATCTTATCCAAGACATGACCTTTCAACATGTAAGTAGTACTGATCGGTTCCCGTTGACGCGTAAAAGTTATCGCAAAACACTTGGATGGATTCAAACTTAATTTATTAGCCTGACAGTACCGATCCAGTCTCGAAAGATCCGCCTGAACCAAATCAGAATCATGACTGGACCCTATCCTCGCAAAGATTTTCATGTCATCAGCAAAGCACAGAAGCTGCGAGTGAATAAAACACTTGCTGATATCGTTAACAAAAATGTTAAACAATAACGGACCAAGCAAAGATCCCTGCGGCACACCACTAGGGATAGTTACCCACCCAGACATGTAGTTGTTAACGACAACAGCTTGCGATCTATTATTAATGTACGAGGAAAACCATCTGAGTAGATCACCATGAATACCAACAGCGTACAACTTCGAAATTAATATGTCATGATCAATTCTATCAAACGCCTTGCTATAGTCCGTGTAAATTACATCGACCTGAGAGCCACTATCCATAGCCTCGGTAACATACTCGTTAAGCAGGGTAAGATTGGACACAGTAGAACGACGTCGTAAGAATCCGTGTTGGTTCGGGCTAAAAGAATTCATTAAAGCATTATAAACTTGATCATACACAATTCTCTCGAGCACCTTTGATACTATGCACAGTTTAGAAATTGGTCTATAAGTTTCTATATCAGTGATAGGGCCTTTTTTGTGAACTGGAGTAACGAAGGCGGATTTCCATAACAACGGCACGTAACATTCCGAGAGGGAACGTTGAAACAATAACGAAATGGGTTTAACTAAGCTTCTCGCACAACTTATTAAAAACTGAGCTGGCAGATCATCAGGACCAGCCGACTTAGAGGGGTCAAGTTTAAGTAGTATATTAACGATTACTTCAGCATCAACCTGGATGCGGCTCAAGCTGGCCGTGGAGTCGGAAATTAGATTGGAAATAGAACTTGCAGTGGAGTTATTGCGGCTTGATGTCGAAAAAGTCGAGAAAAAATAGTCCGAGAAAGCTTCACATATATCAGTACCATTGTTAACCAGTCTGTCACCATGCTTTAAACTACTTGGAATAGTTTTCGAACTGGAACGCGATTTCATGAAGGACCAGAACTGCTTTGGATTCTTAGCAATGTTATTTTCTACACGTTTAATATACGAATCAAAGCACTCCCGTTCCAATTTGCGAACTCTGTCTCTCAATACGCCATACGAAATTAAATCAGATTTATTTTTGTAGATCTTGTACTTTTTCAAGAACTTGTATTTTTCTTTAATAGCTTTTTTCAGCCCGAAGGAATACCACACCGGATGCATGTTCGGTTTAATTGTTTTTTTGGGAATGAATTTATCTCTCATCCTTCTAAACGTTGCATAAAAGAAGTCCAGTGATTGCTCAATGGAACGCTGCGAGAACTCGCGATCCCAGTCAATGCCTAATAGTTCATTATTAATAGAGTCAAAGTCCCCTCTGTTATAAAAATATTTAACCATCGAAGCTGGCTGTAAGGAATCAGTGGTAGAATATTTAATGGAGATAACCAGTGCTTTATGATAGGGATCAATTGGTACCAGGGCGTTCAAACATTCACTAACGCTCACAACATCGTTTGACAAAGCAGCTTACCATAGTGATTAAAAATACCGTTATATTGACACAGGTTATGTGTTTGAAGGTCGTCCACTAGACTGCACTCGTCACTATTCACATAATTAGATGGAGCCATTGACAATCCTTGCGCCGACCATAATATACCGCTCAAATTAAAGTCACCAATTATGAGATACTTGTCATTTGGATGGTTCAATATTAATTCATTTAACCTATATAAGAAATTAGATAGCTGTTGTGAAAACGTGTTACCATTGTTTTGTTTACACAAGTATAATACGCATAAATGAACTTTGACCGGTCTACCGCAGCGATCCTTAAGTGTTAAAGAAACCCATAGATCCTCGGCCGAGGAGCAAAAAGTCGGCTGCGGGGTAACAGTTAACTCCCTGCGAGTAGCGATAATAACACCGCCTCCGCGACTCTGCCCAGTCAGTGCTAAGTCCCGATCCCGCCGCCACACGACATACCGGCCGTCAAATAACTCTGAATCCAACACACCGTCAACTAACCATGTCTCCGTTAAAACAATAATATCATAAGAAACTAAGCTAAGGTTACGATAGAATGTTAGCGTTTTAGAGCGAAGTCCCCGTACGTTCTGATAATAAATAGAATAACAATCATCCACCGAGTCAACAGTAGCCATTTATAAATTTAAATACATGCAAAACAGCGTAAATTCGTGTCAAATACAATATCACACCACATATGGAGTGAATACATATAATGAGGTATGTGTGAAGCAGTAACTCAAACCCCAGAAAACAACTGTACGAGTTCGGCTTGTGGCGAATTACAGAAGTACCCACAGAGCGCAAGAATAACATACCGTGAGTGAAAAAGAGTAAATAAACAATAGATAATAGATTCAATGAGTGCGAAGAAAAGAGACAAGCGCAAAGCAGTGAGCACACCGTTACCAGCTCAACAAATAAACAACAAGTGAAGGTAGCGATTCGCCCGGGCGCCGAATAAAAGACGCAGCACGGGCGCTCAGTGATACTCAAACTTATCTGGCTGTGATTAGCGTACGAGTCAGGAATATACAATATTGGCACAAAAAACTTAAAAATTAACACAGAGAGAATAACAAAAAGAGTATTAAAAGGAATTGACAAAAAATTAAAATAATTCCAATCTAAAGCAACTTGTTTAAATCACGCTCGCTATTAATAATATATACTTTAGAATTATCATCTTTGCGGGCGTGAATCTTGCAGTGTTTAACCCAAATGTGAATATATCCCTTAGCCTTCAACGTGGATTTCGTTAACGTGAGCAGCTTCTTATTCGCCGGTGTCAAATGATCGTTGACATACACGCTCAGCGATGTGCCTTGGAAACCAATTTCACCAGCGGAGAACGACTTCTTCCTCCGCGCAGATGCTATAAAGTCCTCTTTTATGTAACGATTTGTAAAGCTGACAACAATGGATTTTTCATTAGAATCATATATTGGAACTCTGGCGATATAGTTAATGTAGGTTTTATCCACTTGATAGCCCACCACCGCACTGATCCTATCCATGATTGAAAAGAGATTTTCGTCTTTCCTAAGCGGAACCCCCCTTATCTCGACGTTGTTGACACGTAGTGCTTGATCATTTCGAGCAAGCTCACTCTTTAAAGAGGACAGTTCATTGCAAAGCTGCTGAATCCTGTCCTGAACCGTTTCAAGCTCCGGAAGTTTCTTTTCAACTTCAGTTAGACGGGAAGAGCATTCGTCAAGTCTGTTACTAGTAAAATCGCACGACTCCTTAACTTCAGCGAGTTCGGTTTTTAAAATGCTCACATCGTTCACCAGGCCAGGCAGGCACAGGACCTTCTGTTTAATTTCGAGCAGTTCGTCCATGATAGTGGCTAAATCGATCTGCTTCGGAGGACAAGGCGAGGCGTCTCTCTTACAAGCGAAACATCTCCAAGTTGTCCTGCGATCGCTTCCAAGTTTCCGGTAACCTTGCTCGGATATACCAGCACAACAGAACCCAAGCTCGTTCTTGCAGCTCGAGCACCGAGCACCATCGTTGATGGAAGCGTCACAAGAAGCACACTTCATGTCGGCTGGCTGTGTAAAATATTATAGTTTGGCAGGAATGAAGTTTGAGAAACACCGGAAACTACGATGATGGGCGACACGTTCGATCGTAACAAGTGCGCGCACAGAACTGACTATTGAACTATTAAATATAAATATTGAACTATTTTAACATTTAATTCAAAGCCCTGCGGCTTAAAGTAGATACCTACTTACTAGTTTATTTATGAACTCCCAGGTCCGGATTTAGATGTTTCTAATTACTTGCATATTGAAATTTTCAGTTAACTACGTTCGCAATTTTTTTTGCACTGAAAATTGTAGGAAAACATAAAACTGTGCCCCTTCAAAACTTATTTCTTTTACCTTTAGTTCTCGCCGGTTTAGAAGTTAGGTCACATATCGTTACAAAATTCTCTCATTACAGCATGTGGCCGTCTTGGATATAGCCCAAGACGCAGGCGTTGCTCTACAAGACGAGTTAAACGCCAAACACGGAGCAGGCAAGCTGAAGTTCTACCATTGTGACGTCACTAATGAGGATCAGCTCCTGGGAATAATGGCGTCGGTCAAGGAGGACCAGGAGTACATAGATGTGGTGATCAACAACGCGGGCATCATGAACGACAGCTTGCGGACCTACAGGAAGCAGATATTGATCAATGTGGTATGTTCCTGTTAAATCATTTTAATTCTATATTTATTCAATAAAAACAATCAATCACAAAAACAATATTACAAATGAACAAACTAAAGGTCAGCGCAAAAGGCTTTGTCAATAGGATTAATGACAAATTGAGTAATTGAGTTCAGTATCTCAACATTCAAAAGGCCTTAGACAGGATCTTAAACGATAGGTACGTCGCGCACTAAATTTTATCCCTGTTATGCGCTTATGTAGTAATTTTTGACATGTGACAATCCCAGCCAAAGAGGGCATTATGCAATACTTACACGTTATAAATAATTTCCTCCATTGTTACCAGTTGAGATACTTAGGTCTGTGCCTCTACCTCTAGTGTAATTTTTGACACAAGAAGCATTTGAACCTTACCCTCTAGGTTAGCGACGCATCTGCAAACCCTCCGTGGTTGCGGGTGTCTATGGACAGTGGTGATCACTTACCATCAGGTGACCCACTTGCTCGTTTACCTTCCTTGTCGTATAAAAAAGAACGGGCGAATTGGTAGTGTCTCTAGCGGCACGTATTATCGTACAAAGTATTTTCATAGTACGAGTAGCTATTTTGACACATTCAAGAATACATATGAATTTAGCTCTATCAATTATGTGAGTAGGTACATACCTACCTACCAATGTGTTTGCCGTTAGATTTAATCTTGTTGTTAAATTTGTAACATGTAAAGTGTCTGGATTGACTTGGAAGTTTATTGAAAGATTAGTTTATTAAGTAAATAATACAACAACGCAATAGTACCCAACCCAGTAAATTTGACCAATAAACCGTAGCACATACCTACCTAACAACATTTTTTTTCAGTTGGCTCTAGTAACGAGTTCTATCAGAGCGCTAGAGCTGATGCGGAAAGACGAGGGCGGCCGCGGCGGCACCATCATCAACATATCCTCAACTGCCGCCCTTTGCCAGATGCCAGGGCTACCCGTCTACTGGGCCACCAAGAGCGCTGTGCTGCAGTTCAGCAACTGTCTTGGGGTAGGAGCTAATAAGAGTCTATCTATTAATTTCCACCAATCGTAACAGCTTGTCTCTCATTGGTGGAAAATGACAGATAATAGACCTCACTCGACACTAACGATCGATCCTAGAGGATTTTTGATTTTCATTGAGAAACGGGATGTGAATGAGACGCGATGAAAGTGATGCTGGTGACGCCTTACTTTCCTCGGCTCTCGATCAATTTGTAGGTACGCCGGAACACCTAAGGGCGCGGTAGGCGCCTAAAAGTGAACGTAGAGTTATCTTGGTAAATATAGATAAATGCTGTTACAATTGCCTCAGGCTCTATCTTTAAATAGTGTGTTTTAAATCACTAAAGAATGAAAACTATTTCAATCTGAGATCTGATGGGTTATAACTCAAAAATACACAACCGGGACTATATATTCAGAAAAATATTTAGAGCAACTATTTGACCTATTTCGATCTTAATGCCCGTTTTCACCAACGACACCCAAGTCATCGCCTAGTCAGGGGACCCCTATCCTAAGTGGCCCCTTATATCTCTCCCTAACCTAATTTCATTTTCACCATCCTAGGTAAACCTTAATAGGGGTCACCTAACTAAGTGACGGTTTGTTTCAGGTATAGTGATTTCTAAAACCGGTTTTGTATCGATAATTTTTTTAAGAGAAATAACTTCAAAAATTGTCTATAAAAAATTAAAACAACATTTTAAAAACATAAAAAAACTAGACAAATATATTTTTAATACTAAATTGACGTCTTATTTCTTATTTTTTAATGTTAACTAGGCTGTATGGCATTGTCTTTGCCGTCCAGAAAAATAAGAACTTACGGGGACAGTTTATAATTAAGTATCTAATTTTTTCCGAACTTTCGGTGCGATGATTGAAATTTATTAGCATTCATTGACTGAAACTGGAATGATTAGTAATCTGATTAATTTATTCATGAACTGTACATATTTTCAAAGTATTGTGTTATTCGATTTCTTTGAAACCCGTATAATACAGAACTGACCAGAACCCGCGAGCGCGCGTGTTAATTAATCGCTTCTCGTGTGTTTCCTACATGCAGAAATGCCGTTAAGTATATAAAAACACAAAATAGGATTATATTTTAAGTTTAAACGGATAACGAAATCAATAATAAATTGACACCGTGCGCGGCGTTCTGTTATGATTGAACGCGGCTTCTGGTTTGTTTTGTATTCTGAGGGTCATTAATAGTCTGATGATGAATAAGTATTAGGCATTCGTCCGGCTGCGATAAGGTCTTCCTTTATACAGAACGGAACGAAAGTATGAAAAGCACGCTTTCTTTCGACATTCTACGAGTAGGTATATCTTATGACAAATCTTTAGTACCTATCATACTTTGATATAAATCATCTGATTTTCAGTCTGATCTAAATAAGTTTGATGTGAATATTAAATCCAATTATTCAACAGCTTCCAAACTCTACAAAATCATTTAAATAGCCTTCCATTTTATATAAATCTTATCAATCAAGTTAATTATTGCATAACAAATGCACAATAACCTATAAAAATTAAAACGCATCTGCGACTGCGCGAACTGTCACTTAGCGCTAGGGGGTCAATATTCGAACCCCTAAACTTAGGGGGGGCCCTTAGCAGTTAGGTGTTACTTAAGCGTTGGTGAAACGGAAATTGATCTTAGGTGTCACCTAAAAGAGCTAAGGGATCCCTTAAAGTTTAGGAGTCGTTGGTGAAAACGGGCATCAGTCTACATAGTAGAGTAATTTAATCTAAACTCCTAGTTTTAACATGAAACTACCGTGAGACTCAGTCATAATGAAATAAAAACGGATCACTCGCGCATATAAGTCGAGTTTAGCCCGAATGTTTCGGACTAATTAATAGTCCTTCCTATGGAAACGCACGACCCAGCGGCAGCGAGACGCACACTGCGCTCCGCGGCTCTGCTTGCGCGACTACTAGGCGCAGCAAACTCCTACTTAATGCGACTCACGGTGATACTGTCACTAATCAAATCACGAGATAAATCCAATTTTCTCTGACAAGTAGTACTTAATGATGGGAAAATTACTGACACTCTGCGTTCCAGATAGCCATCATCCTATTGATTTTGCGGGAGATTGGTTTTGAGTGTTGACGCAATCACTTAGCATCATTTCATTACTTCATCGTTTGGCTCCTGTATTTAGGAATTATCTTTTCTACAAAACAGGCATGGGCAATGCTTTGCAGCATCGATTTACGAGTATAAGTGGTTTCTGTTAGTGTTGTGGCGCGCCATGGAAGAAGCCTGTGTCCAGCAGTGGACTGCAGTGGGCTGATGATGATGATGTAGTTTCTGTGGTCGAGACGTTGCTAGGTGTATATCTGTATATCGCAATCCAACGATGTTTTTTCTCGCATCCGTTATGTTTGTAAAATGTAAGTAACTTCTCGCAATATCCTGCGCGTTGGCAATCAGTGGCATTCGGAAAGCCCTTGAACTAATAACGTGTAATTTGTTTTCCAATTCCCTAGCACTTCCTTTTGTTTCTGAACGACCTTCAAGTTCAAACGTCAGATTTCACGAGGATTTTTAACGACGTTGTTATATATAACCTGCCTTATAAGGCATTATAGGTAGGTATGTCGGTTTTCATCACATTGAAACCCAACTATCAAAAGTCCACAGAGTGTTTGCGCCAAAATTTAACTACCTATCACAATTAACAACCAAAAACCTAAACCTACCTACCCACCACACCCTAAAAATGGGACCAACTGGAAAGTACCTATGTCCTTTCAAACGAAAAAAGCAGTTTCCAAATTCCGTATTCGAATAGGTACCTACAGTCTGGGAACATCGTTCATAAAAAAAACCGGACAAGTGCGAGTCGGAATTGCGCACGAGGGTTCCGTAGAAAGATTTTAATGCTTTTCCGCAGTGTTTAAGAAGTTCAGTGTTAGCAGAGCCCCGCTCCTAAGCAAAATGTAGGTACGCAATGTGGGGTCATCTTACATTGGTCTGTGAAATCTACAGACAGACAAAAATTTAAGATTTTGAGATTTTTCAGAGTCTATAAGAGCTACCTTCATACCAAATTTAAAGTTTCTAGGACAACTGGAAGTACCGTTTAGGTTTTCGGGGTACGGCAATTTGTATGGAAACAGCCTTTTAATGACTGTATCTTTTGATTGCGGTCTCTTAGAAGGTTAATTTTTTCACAGCTTCAAGGGACCGCAGGCTTGAGTATTTGATATTAATTTCAGCATGCTACCTTATCGCGTTTCAGAGAAAAAGGATCTTGACAGACAGACAGACAGACGGACAACAAAGTGATCCTATAAGGGTTCCGTTTTTTCCTTTTGAGGTACGGAACCCTAAAAAGCGACGAACTGAGAACCTCCTCCTTTTTTGAAGTCTGTTGAAAAATCTTATAATTAATTAGGTATATTTATTACTTTGCAGCTGGATGAATACTACGGAAGAACAGATGTTCGAGTGCTGACAGTTTGCTTCGGCCCAACTGACACGGCACTGCTCGCGCCGCAGAACGTCGGCTCCTTCGACAAACTGATAGACGCCGGCACAGGAGACTGGTTGAAGGCTGCGTACGCGCAAAAGTAAGTGTAATTCTTTAATTTTCAAATATAATTTGCGGGTGGCAGGACCTTGTGCGAGGTCCGTCCAGATCGCTACACCATCTTCTCAATCTGGTAGCGGTAGCTAAGCCGCAGTGCTTGCACTGTTGTGTCCCGGTGAGGAGAGTAAGAGTGCCTTTCCACCAGAGATGTGCTATGCTACGTTGCTATGGATGCGTTTGATATCCACGAAACGTATTCATTGCACTGTTTCTACCATATGCTATGCTATGTGGAGCAATTAATATGATTGGTGGATATCAGCGCAACCATAGCAACGTAGCATAGCACATCTCTGGTGGAAAGGCACCCTAAGACAGCCGGTGTAATTACGGGCACAAGAGGCATTTCATCTTAGCTCTCTGGGTTGGCAGCGCATCTGCAAAACCCCTGGGGTTGTGGGTGTCTTTGGGCAGTGGTGATCACTTACCATCAGGTGAGCAGGTGACCCACTTGCTCGTTTGCCTTCCTTGTCGTATAAAAAAACCACTGACAAAAGATGTCGCTGCCTCAATATCAAGATTCTTAATTTAAGTGTACAAAAAATTAAATACGGACATAATTCCTAGCTTTACCTAGGTAATAAGCGTATATGTCTGAACGCGAGTTGACATTTCTGACAACATTGCTCCAGCAAAAATGCCATAAAGAACCATGACAACTGAATAGCATTGATCACCATTAGACACCTGTACGCTTCTTTTCATTATTTTCATAATGATCAACTACAAACTACTGCTAGAAGTACGTACTTAGCTATATAGAAAAACTAGCTGTTGCCCGAGGCTTCGTCCGCGTAGATTTCGATTATCGCTATCTCGCGGGAACTATACGATTTTCCCGAATAAAAAGTAGCCTATGTTATTCCACAATATTCAAACTATCTTCTTACCAAATTTCATCTAGATTGGTGAAGCGGTTTTCCCGTGAAGAGGTAACAAACAGACAGACAGAGAGACAGAGAGACGAGTTACTTTCACAATTATAATATTAATTAGGATTCTCATAAATTTTCCTTTGCAGAATGGAGTCAGCAGCCAAAGGTGTGATCGACACATTCAAATTCGGCAAGAGTGGCAGCACGTGGCTCGCGGCCAACGACAAACAAGCTAAAGACATCACAGCTGACGTCAAGAAGGCCTATGATATACTTACGGTTCACGCTGTTTAATATTAAGGATGCTGCCTTATTCGTCCCAACTATTGAAAACTATGAATGTGAAATGTGAAAGGAGAAGTTTTTCGAAAAATTGGCTATTGGCTAAAATTAAGAGGATGTTTTTAACATGAAACTGCCGTGAGACTCAATCATAATAAAATAAAACGGATCATTCACGTATATCAGTCTAGTTTAGGTCGACTTGTTTCAGACTAATTAGTCGTGCGCTCCCAGAGAAAGGACTACGAGTTAGTCCGAAACATGTCGGGCTAAACTCGACTTGTAAACATGATTGAGCCGTTTTATTTCACTATGATTAAGAGGTGTATATTTTATTCGCGGGAAATTGTCAAAATAAAGTAAGAAACCGAAAACGAAAATTCGGTTAAAAGCATGTCGAACCGTTACATCCAGTATAACAAAATTAAAACACATGGTTTAAAAAATAAAGGGTTTTAATTTTACGTTTAAAAATAATTAATTAAGCTTTTGCCACTTTCGGAGCGATTATGCTCCAAAATATTTGTTCCACCTATACTCAAGCTTCAATAAACCATCCAAAAAGTATGATTTTGGAAAGTCATTAAAATAGGCCTCTGTGGCGGCAATGAATTCGTCATTTGATCCAAATCGCTTGCCACCGAGCCATTTTTTTAGGTTGGGAAACAAAAAGAAATCGCATAGGGCCAAATCTGGAGAATACGGGGGTGAGACAATAGTTCGTAGCGTAACTGTGCTAATTTTGCCGTCACAACTCTGGACGAATGAGCCGGGGCGTTGTCGTGATGAAACAGTACTTTTTTCTTTTTTAAATGGGGTCGTTTGTCCTTCAACACGGCGTCTATTTTATCCCATAAATTGGCATAGTACTGCCCTGTTATTGTTTTTCATAGTCAATATGTATAATACCCTGCGAATCCCAAAAAACGGTCGCCATGACCTTTCCAGCCGATGGGACGGTTTTTGCTTTCTTTGGAGCAGGTTCACCCGGTAAAATCCACTGCTTCGACTGCTCTTTCATTTCCGGGGTGTAGTGGTGGACCCACGTTTCGTCCACGGTCACGAAACGACGCAGAAACTCCTTCGGGTTACGTTTGAACACGGCCAAACACTGCTCCGAAGTAGTCAGTCGGTTCCGTTTTTGCTCCTCCGTGAGTAAACGCGGCACCCACCTCGCCGATACTTTCTTCATACCCAAGTTTTCTTCTAATATGTGTTGTACCCTCTCGATTGAAACGTTTACAGCATCAACGATTTCTCGAAGTTTAATTCGGCGGTCGACTAAAACGATATTTTCAATTTTCTTAACCATTTCGTCTGTAGTCACCTCAACTGGCCGGCCTGGGCGATCCTCATCAAAGACGGTTGTTCTGCCCCGCTTAAACTCGTTATACCAATATCTGACGGTTGTCATAGAAGGAGCACATTCATGGTAAACCGCTTGCATTCTTACTTTTATTTCATCACATGTTTTTCCTTCCAAAAATAAGAATCTAATTACAGACCGATACTGTTCTTTCTCAATTTTAACAATTTTAAGTTCACGCCTTCACTGAATCGTTGTCAAATGAGAAAAAAAAAACAAAAGAATGGCATTTTTTTTTAATTTTCCCGCCTCTGAAAAATGACTTAAAAAGGTGGTATACTTATTTGCTGCCAGTGATATTAATATATTTAGAAAACGGGTACTTATCAAACAGCCCTCGTATATTTATTTAACAATATACTTTTTCCGATTCTCTATTTTTTTCATTCTCATTATAAAGGTGAAATTTTGTAAGGATGTTTTGGATGTTTTTTAATCCCACGCAAAACCTACACAACGAATTTTGATTAAACTTCACAGTAGATAATCTTATGCCTCATCATCATCATCAGCCTATTTACGTCCCACTGCTGGGCACAGGCCTCCTCTCAGAATTAGAGGGCTTGGGCTATAGTTCCCACGCGGGCCCAGTGCGGATTGGGAACTTCACACACACCATTGAATTACTTCGCATGAGTGTGCAGGTTTCCTCACGATGTTTTCCTTCACCGAAAAGCTCATGATAAATTACAAATGTAATTTCGCACATAAATTCCGAAAAACTCAGAGGTGCGAGCCGGGGTTTGAACCCACGACCCTCTGCTTGAGAGGCGGTAGGTCAAACCACTAGGCTATCACGGCTTTTTTATGCCTCATAATAAAACATATTGCTACTTTTATTCAAGAAAATTCCGTAGTTTCCGCGGGATAACGATAACTCGAGGAAATTGAAACGCTTCCTGAACCTCCGTGGAACCTTTTTGTAGTAAAATTCGTAATGATTTCTTTGGCAGCTGTATATGGTACGTCAATATGACATTTGCAGCGAAACGGTTCTACCTGTGTACCTACCTACAACTATATAATACTCTTTGCCTACAATAAAATCCCACTCTGCAAGTGGGTCGTTATTTGCCGTACCGTTTTCGACCCCCTTACCCGTCATCTAGATGTAATATGGATCGATGATTCGTAGTTATTTTCAAGGTCCCGTTCTTACAGCCATGTAAAAAGATCATGAAATGTGTAAATGTGCACAACGTGTGTAAAGTAACTTCATCAAGGACAGATCCAGCTCACAGGGGGTAAAGAAAACATTATTAGGTAAGCCGAAATGACGACGGTACCCTCTCCACACAAGCCAGTTTTCTACTTGACTGTTTAAAAAAACGCAAGTAACGTTATTACGTAAACCAACAAATACAATGTCTTATCAAATCTAAAAGATGCCATGTCACCGTTAGCGTTTGGTATTGCTGTAAGACTTTACACTATCATACAGTAACAAAAAACGCCTAATAATAATCAAATTCTTACAAGTGGGGGGCTTTGGGGCTTAGCTTATCGTGGTGGATTGCGTTAAAAACGATACGGCGTGAGTTAGTGAGCAGTTGCGGTGTCGGCCGGGCAGAGCGAAGTCTACTCACTTAAAACGTAGTGATTATATTCTCTGTGGACTCACTAACCACTTCATTGAGTCACCAACTTACTTCGCTCACTGACTCACTAAAGATGGCGCGTGAGCTAAAAGGCAAGGTGGCGCTGGTGACCGGCGCCGCCAACGGGGTCGGCTCGGGCGTCGCGAGGATGCTGCTCGACGAAGGCGTTAAGGTGGCGTATACTTTTTTTTAAATTTAATTACATAATTACTTTAGTAGCAACGCTCAAATGGGTCAAAAATTAGTACTTGAGGATAAAGATCAAATATTTTTGTGTTAATTAAGAAAGAGAGGTAGGGAGGAGAGGAGACCTGTGCCCGGCAGTGGGACGTAAATAAAGGCCGGTGATGATGATGATGATGAAAAAAAAGTTTTTTTAGAGAAGAAAATGTTGTCCTATTCCTTTAATAAATATCTAATTAAGTAGGCATAAAGTTAGACTAATATTATAGAGTTATAATAAGTTTTAAATGTCCCGTGCATCTGCACATTTTAAATGTCACATTTTTTTCTTGCAAAATTGATCGCAAACAAAAATAAATAAGTACTTATCGGAAACAACTTTTTTGGTTGTTATTCAACAACCTGCAAATTAAATGCTATGCTATCTAGAATAAAGTAAATACTCTTGAAGAGTTTCGTGATACATCATTATTTTGTTTACATGATATATTATTTTGAGTCGCCTCATCTGCATACCAATTATTCACATTGGAATATATTGTTTTAAATAATGAAATGTATATTTTACAGCACGTCGCCATCCTAGACATTGACGAGAAAACTGGCGTTGAATTTCAAAACGAGCTGAACGCAAAATACGGTGCTGGGAAGGCCAAGTTCTATCGGGTGGATGTCACGATAGATGAACAGTTGTTTGCTGCGTTCCATGCCACTGCTGGAGAACAGGATGGACTTGACCTGGTGGTCAATAATGCAGGAATCATGAACGACGCGCCGCATATCTACAAGAAGGAGATAGCAGTCAATGTGGTAAATCAATCCACCTGCAACAATCTGACGGGAGTTTTCCGCTAACCGCAGGAAGCCTAGTAACATAGAGTAATATAATATAAGGGGAATAGAGCGCCCTCTCAGCGGAAAAAAATGTCACCCTCAACCAGCCTCTACAGCAATGCCATCTTTTATCTGTGATAATCGACAGAACAGATTTCATAACACACACACGCGCGCAAGCTTGGACACACGCGCGCGGGCGCACACACGCGCGCGGGAGCACACACGCGCGCGCACACTCACGAATTATGTGTACACACTCTTATTAGATTAGACATTATGAAAAGTTGAATTAAACTCAGAATTCAAAATCGTTTATTTCGTAAATTATACATTTAAAACGTCCAAAATCGCAATAACTAACAATAGCACTGAACTAACTAACTAACACAGAAAGATTGTAACTAAAGCGTCCGAATTTTCGCCGCAACGTCCAATACACACGAACTGACACTGATAAAACGGAGGAGCTGAAAATCGACTACGTAGTTACTTGTGGACAATTAACGAAATAACAGTTAAACACTGCGCATTTTCTAAAAAACAGAAAGCCGCTGGGCGCTGCATCAGCTGCATGCTGTATGACGTTTACTTGAGTCCGAAAATTTTGAAGGGAAGTAGTAGGTGTACCAAAAACCGTTTTTTTTTTCGTCTTTGCATGATGATAAATTTTGCAATTTTTTTAACAGAAGTACAAGCAATAATTTGTGATTGAAAATTACAAGCCTTCGGTTCAATATTTTTTCTTAAAATTTTGCAATATATAATGAAAAAAAAAACCGTATTTTTTTAAACCGACAGCAACGATTAACGCACTAACTACTAAAAATTAGCCTTACACAGGTAAGAGATGGCGCAGCTAAAAACTTCAACTGTCAAATACAGGTAACTTTCCTCCCCCTGCCTAGTAATTACTTTTACATTTTTTTAACTGCAGCTCTCGGGGTCATCACGAGTTCACGTAGGAATTTGAATGCAAAGCACATTTTAAATTTTTGGACATTCTGGGCGAGTGTAACTTTGAACTTGAAAGTAGGCATTGTTCGAAAGAAAGTGCAGACCCAAAGCCACACTTAAAGTAAGAACAGGTTCTTGCTTACACTTCTCCAGTTTAAGGTTGTGCCTAAGTTAATAAAATAAAATACAGTGGTTTAAGGTTCGATATCAATTGATTTTGCATTTTGCAGTTGCATCTGAGGTTACAACTTTATTTATTTTGTCA
The DNA here is from genome assembly GCA_963691665.1 of Clepsis dumicolana. Lineage (NCBI taxonomy): Eukaryota > Metazoa > Arthropoda > Insecta > Lepidoptera > Tortricidae > Clepsis > Clepsis dumicolana. The sequence goes on from OY829509.1 coordinate 14,305,625, forward strand.
TGTCATAATGTCCTACCTCAATATGAGATCGTCATTTTAATTAATGTGGGACTATAATATTTTGTATATTATACCTATATGTACTTACTAAATCGTAAATCGTAAATGTAATAAGTACCTACTTAATAGTAGACATATAATTTCATGCATTTAAGCAAAAAAAATTCTCCTAGATAGGCAGTCTAATTAACATTTCTGTCAAAAAGAGGTAATACTTAAGTAGCATTATAGAATAGAGTGCAAGTGCTAACACGACTTTAAATTACAAAATGTTTAGTAGAAACTTCCCCTAAACCGTATTGTCTTAATTAAAGAAATATCCCTATTATCAAGCTAATAAAATATAAAAAAAATACCCACTTACTGATAAATGATGGATGAGTCGCCCGAATTTTAAAAATCATTAAACGAGCACACTTAATTTTCCAGACCGCCCTCGTCACGAGCACTTTAAAAGCTCTGGAGCTGATGCGTAAAGATGATGGCGGCATGGGAGGCACTGTCATCAACATCTCGTCTATTGCTGGCCTGTACCAAGTGTCCGTCATGCCCATTTACTGGGCCACCAAAGCTGCAGTCATCCAATTCAGCAACTGTATTGGCGTAAGTAATCAAATGATCATAATTTCTTCACATTGACAGTTATTCACAGTGGAATGTTCAATTCTAGAATGCAACGAGTATAAATTTTAGGTAGATACGAGGGGCGGCTGAAAAGTAATCTACCTAACAATGAAACAAAAGACTGTCGTGGCTAATTTTTTTTTATTTTTCCATATAATCCCCTGCTAGTAAAATGCACTTATAAAATTTTTCAAATATTGAATTTAAACCATTAAAAAAAAAAACTTTCGGTTTGTCGTCAAAAAAGTCAGTAACCGCAGCCTTCATTTCGTCATCGGTCATAAACTTTCGTCCCCTGAGGTCTTTCTTGAGAAGTCTAAACAGAAAATAGTCACAGGGGACTAAATCTGGACTACAAGGGGGGTGGTCAATGGTTTCAAAGCCATTGTCTTTAATTGCTAGCTTCGTTGTGCGGGCGGTATGCACTGGTGCGTTATCGTGCAAAATCAGAATTCCTTTGCTTAGTTTACCTCGCCGTTTCTCTTTTATTGTCTCTCTTAGTTGATATAGTAAGTTTAAGTAATAATCAACATTCATTGTAGTTTTCTTCGGTAAATAATCTATGAGCAAAATCCCTTCTGTGTCCCAAAAGATTGTAGCCATAAGTTTACCTGCCGATGGACAGACCTTGAATTTCCGAGGCGGCTTCTCATCCTTAAATTTCCACTGTAACGACTCTTGCTTACTTTCCGGGTCGCATTGTCGAATCCAAGTCTCATCACATGTTACAATTCTAGAAATTATTTCTTCCTCTTTCCTCAGAGACTCATGTCCAAAAACTCTTCGCAACATTTGACACGCCTCTCCATGTCAAATGCAGTCAACATTCTGGGGACCCAACGTGCACTAACCTTGGACATGTTCAAATGCTCATGAATTATTTCATTGACTCGCTCTTTACTGACACCCACATCTCTAGCTATCTCCCACTGCTTCACTCGTCGGTCCTCTAATATAATTTTTTTCACCCTGGCTACATTTTCATCGGTGACGGCCGAAACTGGTCTTCCGCTACGAGGATCATCTTCCAGGCTCCCACGACTTAATTTAAACTGCTTTGACCAAAACTTTATAACAAATTCGGAAGAACACGAACTGCCAAACACACGTAACATACGCTGTCTGATCTCCGAAGGCGTATTCCCTTCTTTAGTCAAAAACTTAATCACCACACGCTGCTCGATTTTATCCATTTTCACTTTTTCTACCGACATGTTTGAAACAATTGTAGGAGACAAATAAACGTGATGCAATAAACAAATGAATGTAATACATTTTGAAAATAGAATATCAAACGAATATAAATCCATACCAGCCAGCATTATTTTTGTATATATTTCTGACCAAGGAGATAACTTATCAGCCGCCCCTCGTACCTAAGTGTAATTTTATTTAAACTATGTGTGACCGTGTCCCTTGTCATTAAAATGTTTTCGAATTGACCTAGTTGTATTAGATGAATGCTTAACGAGTATGAATACAATATTATAATCAATGCAGTCTCAAATCAGTCTAAAACACAAAATTTCATGTCAACGAATGATCGTTTATCTCATGTAAGTAGTTAGGGGTTACAGGATAATATCCATTGGAATACAACTGCAATGATTAACAACTGTGAAACCGGTTAAACCAGACATAGCTAGGTCGTAATATAATGGCATAAATGGTAAAAAGAGGATGTTTGTAAATAACAGATCCTGCATAATATAAAACAACTAATTTGCTCACCCGCGACCACACGTGAAAAATAACTACGTCTGTGCGACAAATGTATGTTTCCATGCAACACCTCCTCCTCCGCTACTACACGAATCAACACATGATACACAGACCCAACTATCGCTACCTCACTATACATCTTCTTACATATAAACAAACAACTGATAACAAACTATCATTAATAGCTAACTGAGTGTTTAATTAATTAATTACACGTTGTATTTATTTTATATGGTTAATTGCTTTACTTAGTTTTTGAACAATAGTTAACTAAATGCACTTAAGTATCATGTCCTATACTAACCACTGTTAAAGTAAACGCTCATAATTACCTACACACCACTGTATTGTTTAACAAGAAAGAGCATGCACCAAATTCACGTGAACTAAATTATTATTCACAATCACAACCTAATACCGTCGATCTAATAGCGATGACTACAGATTTTTCGCGATGTTTCTATAATAATAATAATGTTTTTGTTACAGAAAGAAGATTACTATGAGAAGACAGGCGTGCGAGTGGTGGCTGTTTGCTTCGGCGCCACCGACACGGCACTCATCACTGCGCAGAAACTGGGCTCCCTCGACAAACACTCGAGCGGAGAAGCCATTGCCAGCTTAGTGGATGGGCATGTTATACAACGGTAAGATTCTACCTTTTATTGTGTCGATACAGTAGCGCCTTCACATCTCCCGGGAACCGGCAAAGCTGGTGCGGCGGTAGAAACGGCTGAAAATAGGAAAATATCAGACCCTCGGTCCGAACTACAGTTTTGTTGCTGTCGGGTTTGAAACCTTGGGTCCGTGGGGTCCCGGTGCTTACAAGCTTATTTCAGACTCGCAAAAGCGCTTGCAACTTGTGACCAAAGGACTGGCAGTTTTCTCTCTCAAAGAATCGGCATCACTATTCAGAGAGGCAACGCTGCCAGCCTTTTGGCCACCATGCCACTGGGGCCTTATCTAAATTTAATAATAGCGTTAAGTTTTAGTTTATTCAGTTTTAGCTTGGATTTAATGTCATTGTAAAATGCTTTTACCTTTTATTTAAATCTACAAAGTTATTACCTAAGTCCTCTAGTATGGAATCCGTATTAGTCCAGTACTGGAACATGTTAATTGCCCTGTAAACTCACAAAACTTACAAGTGGGCAATTTTTTGTAGGCAGTTAGAATTTACTGAATACTATTTGTAAAAAAAACGTACAACAGAATTTGACATTGCTTTTGGAATTATCTGGGTATTTGTTAGTAATACTTGTAAATCCAAAGAAAAAATATGCAAGTGCTAATTTTCTCTACTAAATTATTGTATTTAACTATTAGAACAACACCTATCATTTTCTAACACTTTCATTAAGAGCTTACGTCAGCATTATTAAAATCACGTAAAAAATATATATATCTCTTAAAAAAAATTACAAGTCAATGATGGCTGCTGAAATGTATTTAAACCTGGTAAAAGTAACCACAGTTTTAATTTCTAACAGATTTAGCAATAGCGTGTTTTTTTATAAGCAGTGGAATTTTCAAAGCGTTCTATTTTACACAAAAAAATCTCATAATTCTCGAATCTAACAAAGATTCGGTTTTATTATAGTAATTTATAGACAAAAATTCTAACGAATTCATCAATAGCTTAAAATTTTATTAACTTATCAGTTATATCCCTAATTTAAATACACGCGACCTCGCGCGAGCCAGGCGAAAACTCTTTGCCTGTGTTTAATTTGACATGGCCCTAAAGTGCTGAACGTTTTCATGGGCCGACTGTAAATAAATCGAAAATAAAAACGAGTAGATTGTTAGACACCGAAATGCAGCGGAATTGTGGGAGCACGACCTTTTATTATTACAGGTACGTGATCGGCTCCAAGCGAGCTGCGCCTGGCTCGCGCGAGGTCGCGTGTATTTAAATTAGGGATATAACTGATAAGTTAATAAAATTTGAAGCTATTGATGAATTCGTTAAAATTTTTGTCTATAAATTACTATAATAAAACCGAATCAAATAAGCCGGTTCGAGAATTACGAGATTTTTTTTCTGTAAAATAGAACGCTTTGAAAATTCCATTACTCGTAAAAAACACCCTATTGATAAATCTGTTAGAATTTAAAACTGTGGTTACTTTTAACAGGTTTAAATACATTTCAGCAGCCATCATTGACTTGTAATTTTTTTAAGAGATTTGTAAATTTTTACGTGATTTTAATAATGCTGGCGTAAGCTCTTAATGAAAGTGTTAGAAAATGATAGGTGTTGTTCTAATAGTTAAATACAATAATCTTGTAGAAAAAATTTACACTTGCACATTTTTTCTTTGGAATTACAAGTGTTACAAACAAATACCTAGATAATGTCAAAAGCAATGTCAAATTCTGTTACATATTTTTTTTTACAAGTAGTACTCAGTAAATTTTAACTGCCTACAAAAAACTGCGCACTTGTATGTGTTGTGAGTTGAATTCACTTCGGGTATCGGATTGTATCCAATGATATAAACAGAAAGTAGATCCGTATGTTACTACCACGCAACGCCCGCGATGAAGATTCATAGAGACCCATAGGGGTATAGCGACTCAAAAATCCGCTAGGATCGCTAGTATCGAATGAGGTCTATATGTCAATTTCCATTTATCATAGGCCAGCTTGTCTCTCATTGGTGAAAAATGACAGATAGACCTCACTTACTCGACACTACCTATCCTAACGGATTTTGACAACTCTTTCTGACAGTTTCATTTCAAACAACTCTACAAAAGTGACGTGACGACCAAATATGCAAACGAGACTATTTTCAATCGCAATTTACTATGAGAGTAACATGTTAAATTTGCTCTGTAATAATTTATCATTGCATCATAATATAAACCACATAAGGAATCACGAACAAAAACGAACTAAATAAGTTAGTCCCATATTACTAAAATAATATTTTATCTAATCTGCTATTATTGTAAAACCCAGAATTTTAACGGAATCTTGCGTAATAGTTGAGATTGGACTTTTATCTTAAAATAAAATTAACGTAGGCATTAAATTACTTAAGTACCTATTTGATAACAATTTCGCAATTATGTTTTTAAATTACGTTTTAAAGTGTAATTCTTCATAAGAAGAAAACAAACAAAATCAAAATAGGTACCTAGTTACCTAATTTATAGTACTTAGATTAATATGCCTGACTAAGAATAATTTGGCTAAAATACAACGTAATCAACTTTCGTTGAATAATACTATGAAATAAGTTATTATCATTTGCTCATAATGAAGTTATTAGGGATACTTTACTGTATTTCAATTAAATTTTACTAAATTTGACATAACAGTTTTAAATCATTCGCGGTTAATTATCGTAAAACATAATGAGAACGGGATATTGACCGTCAAATCTATAAGTTATCGCCGTCAATATCCCGTTCTCATTAAGTCTTAAATTTGATATACTTAGAATTTTTTTAGCTACTTACTCTATTTTCAAAATTCTATACAATGTCTTTTGAAATAATTATCCCCTTTTTAACCGACTTCAAAAAATTAGGAGGTTCTACGTTCCACTGTATGTATTTTTTTTTTATTTTTTTTTTTTATGTATGTTCATCGATTACTCCGTCAATTATAAACCGATTTTCAAAATTCTTTTTTTATTCGAAAGGGTATACTCCTGAGGTAGTCCCATTGTCACCAAGTCATGATCTGATGATGGGATCCTAGGGAAGTCGAGGGCAACCCTCAAATTTTACAGGCACGTACTATGTGTTTCATATGTTTTCTAAGGTTATTCAAGTATTTGCGTCTGGTAGTCATCATCTCATGATGATGAGCTGATGATGGAAGGTACAACTCCTTAGCAGTTAGGAGTTGGAGGATAATTCTGAAAATGTTAAATCATTATTCGAAAGGGTATACTCCTGAGGTGGTCCCACTGTCACCAAATCATGATCTGATAATGAGATCTCAGGGAAATCGAGGGCAACCCTCAAATTTTATAGGCACGTGTTTCATATATTTTTTAAGGCTATTCAAGTATTTGCTTCCGGTAGTCATCATCTCATGTTGATGAGCTGATGATGGAAGGTACAACTCCTTAACGGTTAGGAGTTGGAGGATAATTCTGAAAATGTTAAATCAACGTAAAATTGTGAAATAAAAACCTTTTAACAAAAAAGTAAAACTGCCTTCAAAAAAAAACCTTGGAAAAAAAACGTAAAATAATCCTCTAAAATAATGATAAATAAATAAAATGCGTTTATTTTGGACAACAGAAACTAAAGCCTAAAGTTTCATGGCCTAGCACTAAGCAGCAGAAATATGAAGTCGGTGCTTCATTCTAAGAATATTCCGCTCGCACCGCACCGACTTCATATTTCTGCTGCTTAGTGCTAGGCCATTAAACTTTAGGCTTTAGTTTCTGTTGTCCGAAATAAACGCATATTATTTTATTTTGTTTATTTATCATTATTTTAGAGGATTATTTCACGTTTTTTTTCCAAGGTTTTTTTTTAAGGCGGTTTTACTTTTTTTGTATCTATAATTTGTGTAGTTCTTTATATTTCTCTTGTCTTTTATGGGGCTGGCATGTTCATCTGTGATCAAGGCCTCTAAATAAATAAAGATTTTACAAAAAGTAGTTACATGCAAAGACGTAAACCAAAATTATTTTCAACAGAATGGAATCAGCCGCCCGGGGGGTGATCGACGCATACAAAAAGGGGGATACCGGCAGCACGTGGATCGCGACCCGGGACTTGCCCGCTTTAGATATCACGGACAACGTCAACCGCGCCTACGAGATCTTGGGCGAACACAACTGAACAAGTGTCATTATAGCTTGGTGAATCCTAGAAGACTTCATAGCTCAGTCAATCTGGTACAAAATAACAATATGAGAGCAAAACTAGAAGCTGCTACAAAGAAAACTCAAAAACTAGGTTTTATTTTATTTATTTGATAGGTAGTGTTAATTTTAAGTTTCTCCTTTCTTTTAATTTCTGCCACCTTAATTAGCCATTAGCCATCTTGGTTTCTGTGTTTTGGTTGTCTGAGAGAGATAAGCCCGCCTATTGTCTACCTGTTTTTAGGGCTCCGTACCTCAAAAGGAAAAAACGGAACCCTTATAGGATCACTTTGTTGTCCGTCTGTGTGTCTATCTGTCTGTCTGTCTGTCTGTCTGTCAAGACCCTTTTTGTCTGGAACGCGTGGAGGTAGCATGCTGAAATTAATATCAAATTCTCATGTCTGCGGTCCCTTAAAGCTGTGAAAAAATCAGCCTTCTAAGTCAACGCAATCAAACGATACAGTAATTGACAACATTTCAAAATTTCATGTTGTCCATTTTAAGTTCTAGATCGAAAGAAAATGTAATTTTAATGTTCACGTGTTTTTTATTTCTCCAAAAATCCTAATTTTCATTCAATAATATCTAATCTAAAAGTAGCGAATTCCAAAAGGTCGTAAGTAAATCGTGACGTCATTAGTGTGGCTGTAAGACTGTATTACTTGTGCCACTTATTTTTCTGAAAAAACCTCTGAGCGTTGACAATATTGACATATATGGCGTTCGTTTCGCGCAGTGTTGAAACTGTCAATAAAATTGTTTTCATTTCTTTCTGAGGTTAGGTTCTGTGTAACGAGTAAGAAAACGTAAAAAAGTAAGGAAATATGGCATCTCGAGAGCCCTATAAACCCCTGCTCATGGCTAAATACTGTTATATAACCATTTGCAAAAATAATACTACAGTGGCACCACAAAAACGTTTCTTTTGCGTGCCTGTTGGAAGCCAAGCGGAATGGTGTCGAGCAGCAGGGCTGGACCGGATTCCTAATATATCGGAAGGATTTATCTTAAGCCTCAAAGTCATATAATTATATTAACTCCTATAACTGTTCCCATTACTTACTTACTAACTTTGAAATAAAATAATAAATTTAAAAACAAACGTTTTATTTAATAACCTGTGTGTACAATATGATTGGGCATTATTTTACACATAACGATACGACATTGCACAAAACATTTATCAGTGGCTCGTCAAACTTCAACGTACCCAACTGCACTTGAGACGTGCGAAGTTCGAGATGACAAAGCAGCTTATGCCCCTCGTATTCAGGCCAAATTATACTTTGCGTGAATTCCAGCACCATTGCAGTGTCCACCCAGGGCAGGTTTGTGCTGCTAGCTTGCATGAATCCATCTGAGGTCTTCATTTCAGCAGAGAAAACTCAAACAAGTCCGATGCGATGCGATGTCCAATTCAAAAAGCCAGGTTACCGTTGAAAGAAGCAACGAAGTCCGAATTCTAAGCCAAGTTACAGTGAAAAGAAGAAGCCATGTCCGTAATTAAGTAATGCCAAGTCGTAGAATATCAATCCAAATTTCGAAATAACGCTGAGAAACGAAAGTCAAAGCAAACGTATGAATGTCACAGTCACAATGACAGCTTAATTTGAACTTTGTGACAACCGGAAGTGATTCAAATTTTCTTAAGTATAGACAGTACATTTTGCTTAGGAGCAGGGCTCTGCTAACAGTGAACTTCTTAAAACACTGGGGAAAAGCGTTAAAATCTTTCTACGGAACCCTCGTGCGCGAGTCCGACTCGCACTTGGCCGGGTTTTTTTTTATCTCCTTGTACTGTTTTGTGGTGTTCAATAGGAAATAATTTTGTATTGTATTGTAAATAAACATAGAAAATAAACTTTATTTGATTTACATTTTACACCTATTAATTATTAAACTAGAACTGGAGCATGCTTGCATCGAAAAAGTCAACCAGAGGCAGGTAGGTATTGTAGAGAGCAGCGCCGTGTTTTATAAAGCTACAAGTTACAATTTACAAGCGGAAGTCTCTTTCTAATAAAAGGTGATAGAATGAGACTTCCGCTTGTAAATTGTAACTTGTAGCTTTATAAAACACGGCCCAGGTTGTATAAGGCTTCTTTAGATCTGGCTGCCAAGAGTAGGTACACTGTTATATTTGAATTCGTATTCTAGAAGCAAGGACCCTAAAAAAATAAAATAATTATTTTATGGTCCTTGTCTAAAATGTTGTTTGAAAGAAATCGACCGGATCTTGTTTTGAACACGGTGCATTCTTACTGCACTTGTATCTGGGTTGAACAAGTGTTTGTTAGCTAAGAGAAAGGTACGAGTTTATTTTGGTTAAAATAGAACTATCCCAGTACCAACGAAATATGTTTTCATTTCAAAATAATAAGGGTCCGCTTCCGCTTATTTTAAGGTTCACACATGTTCCACATAGAAGTTAACACAGTTTTAAATAGTGTCTTCGTTTTATTAAATACGTGTATAATAATACAAATCTTAAAATAAACTGAGTGTACAATAAGTCGGTCATTCTCAAAAGACGAGTAAATTTATCTAATTTACTTGACTCACTTTTTTTGTCGTATTTAAAGTAATTGAGCTATTAAATATAGTAGTGGCTTCCTAATGCTCTTTAATTGTCTATTTTGGCCACTGATTAGATAACAAATAAATGAGTTATTAAGCTTGAAAAAAAATTGGTCTAGGTAAATTATGCAAATGCCAGGTAGGCAAAAAACACGACCGAAAACTGAGCGGTATTTTTATAGTAGAATTGTACGTGAAGCAGTTGAAATCAGAAAACATCGTAATTTCAACCGGGAGGATGGTTTCAAGCTTTCATCTTCATGGAATCCGGTAATCAGTATGTGTAGGTGTAGGCGGCATCAAATATCGTCTCATAAATCGCCGGATGTTGTGAGTGTTGTGTGTCGGACTTGTGGCAACCCTAGTGAAAAAACTAATAATAAAGACCAAGTGCGGGTAGTTCGAGGAACCCGTGCAGCTAGGAGATGTATACCCGCCTCTTCAGTCCCTTCGAGACCATGGACGCAACGTCCGCGTCCGAAATGTCGAGGTATTCAAATTATAATTTAAATATATGTTTTATACGCGATTAAGTCCCGAGTATCATATTAATGTGTGAAAATCGTGAAAGTTTAAATCAATACGACCAGGTAAATTACGAAAACGCCAGGTAGGCTAAGAAAAGTGTCCAAGTAATATTATTTGTTGTCCAAGTAAGACTCATTTTTATTTTTTTTGTGCATATTTTGTAAGCGTTTTGATTTGATTTTCTATAGTAAAAAAAAACAAAAACATGCAATTAGAAACTTTTTTTATTAAAACATACACAATAAAAACTCAATTACTGAACATCAGAGCCGTGTTTTATAAACTTACAAGTTACAATTTTACAGGCGTTTATTGGCAACACTTTTCCTGTTTTTTACAATTTGCGTTTTATAAAAGTACTGTGTTACATTTTTACAAGCTACAAGTACACGCGCCTGTAGCCGTATCATAGAAAAAAAGTGGACATTTTATAGTTTTAAATTCATAATCGAACAAGCGTTTTAAAAAAAAAAATTAAATACAACTGTAGATTTGTAAAATTGTAACGTAAACTTACGTACGTCTTGAGGCCTGTAACAATCGCTACAGGTGTACAAATTTTTGAATTAGGTGTCTGGATCAGTACCAAATCAATCGTTCTATCTACCTATCTATCTCTTCTTCAAGTTATCAAACTCAAGGTCATCAAGGAATAAATCGTTTATTGAGGAACTCGTCTGAGTCGGACTCGGAATAAGAGAGTCCACGGCAGCATAAAACTAGGGAGTTTTGGCCACGAATAAATACAGATTTTGACACACCTTTTCAATATTATAATGAAAGGTCCAGAATGAACCATAGGCAAATAGACTATTTCAATTATCTGTCTGTGTCTGTCTGTATGCACTGGACTATCATGCGATCGTTGACATGCAGTGGGCAGGGTAGTGGTGGTCACTTGCCATCAGATGACCCACTTGCTCGTTTGCCTTCCTCGTCGTATTAAAAAAAATCATTTCTTGGCCGTTTTTTGCCACTGTTTAGAATAGGTATATTTTACAAGCCAATCCGCGAACTTCGTACCGCCATAGGTCATTCTATAGAAAATGTACCTATGAGAAAATGAACTTCCAATTTTTTTTCTCGTGAAAATTTCCCCTCTATTAATACCTATCCTGCTATTCGAAGCAAAGATAAATCCAACAAATGAACGATCATAAAAATCGGTCTACCCGTTCTTGACTTATAAATAGTGCAATTAACACGATTTTGTCTTATGTACTTAGACAGATTTTCATTTATTAACTTTGTACGAGTATTTTTAATATGTAATAGATAAAAAACCTCTACGTATTTGTAATTTTTGGCAGCCACTTTTTTTTTAATTAGTAATGTCCATTACACTTGTTGAATTTACTTGTGGTCGAGATTTACAATACCGTATTACAAGTGTAGCTTTCCGTGTGTCTTTATAAAACATGCATTGAAGGTGACTGTTTCCTGTAGACTTGTTACTTGTAGCCTGTAGGTTTATAAAACACGGCCCAGGCCTCCGTCCGTCACAAACGTGTAACAATCATATTTATAAAAGTAAGAAAAACGACACAGTAAATTGTTTCCTTTAATTTTTTTCACTGCTGAAATGTTTCTGATCCGCCATTTCAATATTTTTTATTTTATAATCAGATTAAAAAAAAAACTTTATCAAAACTTGATATAAAAAACATTAAAAAATATTTACAACAACACTGCTTCTGACTAGTTTACTTAGTAGTAAAAACTAATTGGAGCTGCCAAAGCTCTTTTGCGGAATTATGAAAAGATAGTGGACTGTATATGAGAAAAGGGAAGCGGGGGAAGCACAATACCTCTAATCCTTGTTGAGATGCTTTACGTCTTCGCCGGTGATGGGGATCCTTCCTTAGGATTTCCACGTGGCGCGTGCTGTGGGCCGAGGAGCCCTGAGTCACTCCAGGGACAAATACGAACACCACGAACACTAAAAATCCAATTCCTTGCTACACACGATCGCGGGAGCTCCCGTAAAGTCAAAATAGTTCAGTTTTTCACAGTATTTAAATTAATTTGAGCGGAGCGAAGACGGCAGCCATGCCGACGCGGACGCGGTCTTCGGAGAACTTGCACAAATGTCAGCGATAGTCTTCCTTTGTCTATCTCTTTCGCACGTATGCGCTGAGGTTGTGCGGGAAAGGGATAGGTAGCGGAAATGGCTCGTATGACAAAAATGGCGAATTTCTAATTTGAAAAGAAAGTCATTGATTTGACTAAATATTTGTATGTACGTGGAATCTTAGATTGAGGTCTCGCGCGCTAGATGGCGCTAGTAGTATTAAATTGGGAACTTATAAAGAGTTATATCTATTGGCGTTAACATTCCCCCCGCCTTAAAGGGTCACCTTTAAGAAAACAAGCGATTTTTAGTTTTACAGAAGAAGAAAACTGGGGAAAATATTCTTTAAAGTACTGTAAATTATTGAGTTGGTAATGGGCACAGACGTACTACCGGACGGACTAATGTTCCTGTAGCCGTTCTGACCGAAACGACGCGAGTGACGCCATCCTTTGAAGGATGCAATTTTTCCACGATGCCAAGAGGCCATGATAGCGGTGGTGAGTTCTCATTATTAATTATAACAACCGTGCCTTCCTTAACATCATCACTAGTTTTATTCCATTTCTGTCTGAGTTGTAAACTATGGAGATATTCGCTTTGCCACCTTTTCCAAAAAGACTGCACCATCTTATCCAACAATGAATGTCTTTCAAGCAGATTGTCTGGTGTAGAAGCTACTATAGGAGCGGGAAGCGAGTAAAGACGCGCGGTGTGAAGAAAGTGTGCGGGAGTTAGAGCCTTAGGCTCAGACGGATCAGCGCTAAGGACCGTAAGAGGGCGTGAATTCAGCAAACACTCAATCTGAGTAAGAATCGTCACTAACTCTTCATACGACAGTATTTGCTGCCCTATTGTTTTAAACAAATGTGTTTTGACCGTTTTAACTATAGCTTCCCAACAACCACCGAAGTGCGGCGATGCTGGTGGAATAAATTTCCATGAGATACGACTCTCTGTGAGTTCCTCTTCAAGGTGCGGACGGAACTCTTTATTTAAGAAGTTGTATAAATCGCGGAGATAATGGCATGTACCTTTAAAATTCGTAGCGTTGTCCGAATACATGCACTGCACGGGACCGCGGCGCGATAGAAAGCGTTTGAGTGCAGACACAAAGCTGACAGTAGTCAAGTCTGTAGCTAGTTCAACGTGAACAGCTCTGGTAGTCAAGCAGGTAAAAATACATAAATAGGCCTTACGGCTCTTTACACCCCTACCGCGAATGGGAGTGTATCGTATAGGGCCAGCATAATCGCAGCCAGTATGCGCGAAAGCTTTGGAAGCTTGAGTAACGCGTTGTTCCGGGAGATCACTCATGATTGGCGTGAAGCCCGCCTGTGGTTTATGTCTATAACACGTGTTACACTTGTGAATTTTATAACGGATAATCCGTCTGGCAGATAAAATCCAGTATTTTTCCCTCAAAAGCGACATTAAAAGTTCCGGACCGGCGTGTAAATGTTTCTTGTGGTAGTAATCTATGAGCAATTCAACTACATTATCACGTCGCGGCAACACAATTGGGTGTTTCATGTCAAAACTTTCAGCGGAATAAGCTAATCGTCCACCTACTCGAATGACGTCTTTATCTATAAACGGTTTAAGCTTCATGAGAGCCGGGGAACAATTCTTTCCTTGATTTAAATTAGTTAGATCCTTGGAGAAATGTTTTTGTTGCACATGACACATCAGGATTCGTTCTGCGAAATCTCCGTCGAACGCGGTGACAGCGAGGTTACCCCGGCGCAGACTACGATTCAGGAATCGGTACATAAATACAATAATGCGAATTAACTTTGACCAGGATGAGACGCGATCAGCTAAAGCTAATATGGGAGAGTCCCATTCCTTATCAGCGACGACTGGATGAGCATGAACCTTCTCCTCTGGAATGACATCAACTTCGGAGTCATGAACCTTATTTATAGGCCACTGACAAGGATCCAGACTAGCCCAGGAGGGTCCATTCAACCATAATGGATGTCCGATCAATTTATCAGGCGTCAAGCCTCGAGACAAACAGTCTGCGGGATTATCAGTACCGGCGACATGATAGAAGTATTCAGCAGGAATGTTGTCAATAGTCTTAACGACGCGGTTGGCGACGAACGTCTGCCTTCGGTGCGGAGAGGAATTCAACCAACAAAAGGTGACCTTGGAATCAGTGAAGGCATAAATAGCTGATATGTCATAACGCTGATTATACGTATCATGAACGCGGCGAAGTAATTTAGCCAATAACTCGACACCACAGAGTTCGAGTCTGGCAACAGACAGCGGTTTAACAGGTGAGACCTTCGACTTAGCACATAGCAATTGCACCGTGACATTGTTTGCACGAGTAATGTGCGCGTATACAACGGCGCCGTAAGCGCGCTCGCTGGCGTCTGAAAAGCCTAGTAAGCGAAAAGTACAACCATCGATAACACCTATATGACGCGGTATTTGAAACTCATTTAATTGAGGAAGATCTGAACAGAATTTATGCCATGTATTAACTATATGGCGCGGCGGAGTATCGTCCCAATCGAGCTTTAATAACCACAACTCTTTAATAAGCAGCTTGGCGTACAAGACGACGGGAGCGACAAATCCCATGAGGTCCCATAGACGGGCTACTGTAGACAAGATAGTACGTTTAGTGCATTTATCATCGGGCGCGGCAACTTTGAATCGAAAACAATCATCGTATTTAGACCAGCGTAGTCCCAGAACCTTCTGTTCAATAGACTTTTCGAATTCTAATTGCTCATCAACCTTGTGAGAAGCTGGTATACTATCCAGCACAGTTTGCGAATTACTAGTCCATTTGACCAAATCCCACTGACCCCCCTTAAAGAGCTGGATTAGCTGACGCGCTACCTCGGTGGCTTGCGACTCCGATCCCACACTGTGCACTATATCGTCCATGTAAAGCGAACTAGAAGCGATATCGCGTGCCTCCGGGTACATATGACCATCATCGGTGACTAACTGCCGCACAGTGCGCAGTGCGTGATACGGACTCGACTTTAAACCGAAACATACACGATTAAATTGGTACAAGACCAACGGTTCATTTGAACTAAACCTATACAATATGCGCTGAAAGCGGCGGTCGCTTTCGCGTACCCCAATCTGTAAGAACATCTGTCTGCAATCCGCTGAAAGCGCGACAGTGAACAAGCGGAAATTTAAAATTATTGTGAATAAATCACCTTGTAAATTTGGGCCGCCATGCAAGACATCGTTAAGCGACACGTCCGAGCTTGTCTTGCAACTAGCGTCCAAAACCATGCGTAATGGGGTTGTCGTTTTATCTAGACGAACAACGACGTGCTGCGGAATTACGTAGTCAGGTTGACTGTCGTCGTCATGAGTGTCGGGAACCGGGGATAAATACCCGTTATCAACATACTCGCGCATGATATTATTATAAGCGGTGCGTAAAGCGGGCGCGGAATCTAACTTTCTTTCGAGACAAAAGTAGCGTTTACGCGCGGCATCAATAGAATTACCTAAAGAAAACACGTCTGAGCGAAAAGGCAACGCGACGGTATACCTACCACTTTTAACATCGCGCTCAGTAGTTTCTCGATAGAAATGCTCACATTCAAGCTCCTCGCAAGACTGCGTACTAGTAGGTTTAGTAACCGGCGATTCATCAATCTCCCAAAACCTTTTTAATGCCGAATCGAGAGATTCGGATTCGTTACTGCACTGTACAAAGCAGCAAAGCGGAGCCTTACGTTGTGGTAACGGTAATGTGGGGACCGTCCCCATAATGACGTAACCTAACACGGTTTGTATAGCGGGAGGCGCTGACGAGTTGCTACTGACCAAGCCCGGTAGCAGTAGCTGCGAAAAAAGCGAAGCCCCTATCAGCACGTCGATGCGGCCAGGAACGTGGAATGACTCATCAGCTAAAGGTAAACCCTCTAGATACGGCAGTGCGGCAGTGTCAACACACGCGGTAGGTAAATTGTCAGTAATATTGTCGACAATGAGCGAAGAAACGTTATACTGAACCAATGAAAATAATCGATTTATTGATTATTTTTGTTTTTTATTTTTATGAAACATTCATAGAATGAAATTCAACATACAATGACAATGCAAAGAAAAAAAAACAAAAATAATCAATAAATCGATTATTTTCATTGATTCAGAAAATAGCTCCATCTCTTGCCACTAATGCGTAACTGTAGAAGTTCCGTAGTGGGTGAGCTGCTTGATTAAGCTACTCATAGATGGCGCTGAGGAGAGATCTTCCAAATAAAAATATGACACAAGGCATTGAAAAATTCGTTAGGTACACCAACGTTAAGTATAGCTTAATTGGTGGAGCGTGGTACGGATTACCGAGGTTGCTGGTTCAAGTCCAGCTGCTTAACGAATTTTTCTTTGCATTGTCATTGTATGTTGTTATACTGAACGTTTAAATTAAAGCGAGACGAAAAGTGAAAATTGACGGAACCCTTAACAGGTTTTTCCGTCCCGCCAATACCCTTAACTTTTGAATATGCGTTATTCGGATCCATTTTATTCAAACCTAAACGTTTGCAGCAATCTGCAGTGATGAAATGGCTCTGCGAGGCGCTATCCAAAAGACAACGAACTAAATGTTGTTTATTATTACAGTCGCGAACAATAACCACAGCTGTAGCGAGTAATACCGTAACCGGCGACGTACATTGCGTACTTTGAGCGCGCGAGTTCCCATCGGAGTAAGCGGTCGGCGCGGCAATGGACGTGTTACATATCGGAGCTCCCGAATCATCGTAAACAGTGCGCGTCTCGCGCGCCGGTACAGCGAAGTGCGCGTGCGGCGCGGGCGGCAGCAGCGGTGCGGGCGGGGTGGCGGCGGCGCGGAGCGCGAGCTGGCCGGCGGCTTGAGACGCATGCGGCGGCGGTAGCGGCGGCGTCAAAGGCGCGAAGTTTTCAGCGGTAGCGATCACCGGGTTCGCGACGGTCGCGAGCGGGACCGCGTCGTTACGCGATTCGAAATGTAAAAGTGTGTGATGTTTTAGCGAACAAACTTTACATGCGATATTTGATTGACAACTGCCAACCCTATGCCTGACACTCAGACAGTTTATACAAGCGTTACGAGTTTTAACACACTTATAGCGGCTACTAGGATTCATATTATTCGAAAACGCGGGACATTTGTATGTGTTCGTGTACAATATTACTACACAAACACTTATGCATGTCAGAAACAGCCACATAAGTCTGAGGCTGCGGCATTTTGAACGGTTTTTCATTATAAGAGGAAGCCCGAGGTGCGTACTTTCTCGCGGCGGTGTTACTACTGGAACTCGAACTCGAATCAGAATTCTGCATAACTCGCAGCTGATCTTTTACAAATTTCACCAAACTATCAAAATTCGGGATTGGAACATGTCTCGAATCCATTTCAAACAATCTCACTGTTTCTGAGTCGAGTTTTTTAAGAGCGACATGCAGTAAAATAAAATCTGTTAAATTATCTATTTTAAGATTTTTTAAAGCATTTACTGCTGAGACAAATTTGTCTGTAAATGTTTCAAGGGCATGAATGGACGCAGATGCCGAAGGCTTGTAATCAAATATTTGATTTAAATAGCTCGAGGCGAGCATACGTTTGTCGTCATACTTTTGAACGAGCGATTTAAATATGAGATCGTAGTTCTCTCCGCACGGCGTAGTGCCGGCGAACGCGGACTGGGCCTTTGTTGACAATTTACCCATCAAATAATACAACTTTTCAGTATTAGTAAGCGAACTGTTGTCATGGACGGTCGCCTTAAAGCTAGCGTAAAAACTCGGCCAATTGCGAATGTCGCCGTCGAATGACATCAACTCGATCGGCGGTAACCGAGTTTGCTGCCTAGGCATATTAATGCAGGACGAGTTACTCGAACTTTCAGAAGACGTCAGTTTTGTATACTGGTATTTAATGCGGCAAAATAAATCCTCAAATGAGGTCCACGTTTGATCTTTTAACATTTCTAACTTCGAGTCAGGGTTCAACTTTAAACTTAGACTGATGTGCCTATTATTTGCATCTTGAAAATCACTTCGCAAACTATCTAAGTTAATGCACGAACACAGAAAATGTTCCCTTTCACGAGATTCACGCTCGCCTGTTAAAATGCGTTTTGAACAATCGTAAATACTTTGTATTCTAGCAAAAATAGAATCGCGGCGCGACAAAGCGATTTGCAACTGTATTTCGTCTTCCGAGAGTTCAGTTTCTCCTTTAGGCATTTTGAAGTTTTAATGAACAATAACAAGATTATAGAAAATTCTAAATTAATGTTGCGGTTTCAACAAAATGCAATTATAACGTCAATAATCGAAATAAAGCTGCATGTAAGACAATCAATTTTTAGCGTAGCGAGCGAGCGGGTTAATGACCTTTGAGCAAGCTTATATCTACAACGTAGGTAAGTACCTAACAATAGCTAGACAGCTGATATTTTTGAAGGCACGATTGCTTTAATTATTGCGGGATAAAACATGTAGTTTTAACAAGTAAATTAGAGTGTTGAGGTAAGTACTTAAATTGAAATACGGGAATAATACGAGCGGAGCGGAGCGGTGGTAGGTATTTAAACACTTAGAGAATATTATTCAAGTACGCAATGACTTTAAATAATGCGATTTAGGTACGTATATGTACACCAATTTATTATTGTTATGCGGGGTAAAACAACAAACGGGTGAACTAAAACATAAAATGTCGTAAAATAGGAACGTATTGTCCTTGAGCGGCGCGGGTTAGGTAAATAAATACCGATATTGTGTATTGTACACAAAATAATGTGGAAAAGAAGCGGATAGGAACTCAATGCCCTATGTAAACTCGCTTGGACTTAGTAGTGAATTAAAACACTCCGACCGCTTTCACCGGTATATTTAAGGAAAACTCACGAATTACAAAATAATACTCGTCGGTCTTAGCAGAGAGAGTCATACACAAACACACTTCAAATTTTACACACCACGCCACAGATAAAAACATCACCAACCTATAAGACAGATTACACAACGCAGCTATTAATCAGATAGGTATGTCGGTTGGCGATGTTGGTGCAATTGTTTAATTATATAATATTTTACAAGGATCCGCTTTGGCGACATTGATAGAGTATTATTATATGAGAAAATATAGAAATTTCTAACATTCGGCTAATTCTGACGCCAAAACGCGACCTCGCGTTTGGAATCTTTAATCTAAATACAATATAGCCAAAATGATAAAGTTGCAGTCACAAGAAAATACAATAATAATCATTTCTATAATCACAATTGAAGGAACTAAGTACTAGTTAATAATAACATCATCATAAGTTGTGAAGTTCTTAAAACTACATCATCACAAGTATTCACCTGTTATGACTCACTCTTAAAAACTACATCATCACAAGCATTCACCTGCAATGACTCACTCTTAAAAACTACATCATCACAAGTATTCACCTGCAATGACTCACTCTTAAAAACTACATCATCACAAGTATTCACCCGCAATGACTCACTCTTAAAAACTACATCATCACAAGTATTCACCTGCGATGACTCACTCTTAAAACTACATCATCACAAGTATTCACCTGTAATGACTCACTCTTAAAACTACATCATCACAAGTATTCATCTGCAATGACTCACTCTTAAAACTACAGCATCACAAGTATTCACTTATTTAAAATTCGCTCATATATAAAACAAATCCCATTTATCACATACTTTTTTTTTTTCTCGTTTAATATATTTCACTTACTCTTTTTTTTTTCTTTATGATGATAATTTCGCTTATTTTCTTAATATGTTATATAATAAATCTCCCTTTTTTTGTTTTTACAGACTATCAAACTTAATTCACTTTCATATTAATTAACAATAATAACTGTTGTCTAATCAATGGGATATTACCTCGCTATTTTATTTAAATCAATATGTAACTGTCAATTCTCTATTGCATCTCTTAATTAATTTGAATCGCTAGAAACAACGTCACTGCTAAATACAAGCCACGGGTGCAACTTATCTACAGCGTAAACACCCCTATAAAATTTATTAGAGTCTTTACGAGTGATAGGAGTATCTTCTACCTCGTAGCGATCATTCCCTAAAACCTTAGATATTCTGTAAGGTCCACCACACTTTTGCAACAATTTCCGGCTCTGTCCCTGTTCAGAACGGGGTTCTCGCTCAACGCGAACTAAATCACCTAACTTGTATTCCCTAGGAACCTTACGCGTTTTGTCATAACGCTCCTTTTGTTTTAGTTGGCTCTCCTTTACTTTCTGTTCTACATCGTCTCTAATCTTTTCGACGTTCTGTGGTATTTCACTTTCCGCTACCACCGGATTCATAAAGCTATCTGAGGAGCCAGTCGTTCTCACACCAAATAGGACCTCCGCCGGTGTATAGCCGGTTGACTTATTAACAGTATTGTTTAAGGACCACTGCACTTCAGGAACAGCCAGATCCCACAGATTATCCGGTTTTTCGTGATTAACAGCTGTTAATGCATCGACAATCGTGCGGTTGTATCTTTCAATTTGGCCATTGGCTCTAGGTGTGGCCACGGCATTTAAGACGTGCTTGATCCCCTTTTCACTTAAAAACACGCCAAATTCTTTACTAGTGAAACTAGTACCTCTATCAGATATGATGCGTCGCGGAACCCCAAATATCGAAAAATATTCGGTAAACACCTTGATGGTAGTTCTAGTTTTTACGTCCTTGACAGCTTTAATATAAATGAACTTAGTAAATGCGTCTATTATGCAAAGAATGTGACAGTTTTTGGCTTTACTCAAGGGAAATGGTCCACAGTGGTCAGTATGTAACGTATCGAAAGGTTTGCTTACTTTAGGTATAGGATGGAGCAAACCTTCTTTAGGCCCTGATGGAATTTTATTATGAGCACAATTCAAGCATGCCTGACAGTATTTTTTAATGAAACGCCTCATCTTTTGGAACCAGTACACACGACTAACCCTTTCGTAAGTTTTATCAAATCCGACATGTCCCACGTTGTCATGATTCATACGAACGATTTGCCATCTCGCTGATTTGGGAACCACCCATTTAAGATTTACCTCTCCGTTTTTATCCACGAGGCGATACAAACGACCATTTTTGATAACATAATTTTTATGAATTTCTATGATGTCTTTTGTATTATCGTCTTTGAGGATACTAATTATGCGTTGAAGTTCAGAATCTTGTTCTTGTACCGTTTGCAACCACGCATCTTCTTCAATCGCTAATATATCTAAAGTATCTGTAAGTTCCCGTGGCCGTGACTGTACCAGAATTGGATTTCTTGAGAGTGCATCCACATGAAGCATTTTTGACCCTTCTCTATGTTCTATTACTAAGTCGTATTCCTGCATTGATATATACCAACGAGCAACTCTAGGGATCAGATCCCTTTTGGTCATCGTACTGCGTATAGCAATGCAGTCTGTAATGACCTTGAAAGTCTTGCCCAGTACATACACTCTGAATCGTTCTAACGCACTAACCACAGCTAGTGTTTCTAGCTCATACGAATGTAACTTACTCTCATCTGAAGTAGTTTGGCGACTATAGTACGATAGAGGTTGCAAACCGGAAGTCGGATGTCGTTGCATCAATATAGCACCAATACCTAGTTTGCTAGCGTCTGTATGGATCTCTACTTCGGCGTCAGGATCATACAACGCAAGAACTGGACGACTAGTCAACCTTTGCTTCAGTTCGTTAAAAGCAGTCATTTCCGACTCACCAAACTGCCAACCCATGTCTTTCTTAGTAAGTGACGTTAATGGTCTGGCTATTACAGAAAAAATTCTAATAAATCGCCTGAAATAGCTCGTCAGCCCAACAAATTGGCGTACCTCATGAACATTTGTTGGTACTGGAAAATCCGCTACTGCTTTGATTTTCCCCATCCCAGGTCGTATTCCCTCCGCGCTTATATCATAACCTAGATAGTTTATTTGTTTCTGAAAAAAATGGCACTTCTTTAAATTTAAGGTAAGCTTAGCAGATCTTAGTAACTGGAAAACTTTTTCTAATTTGTCCAAACCCTCGGTCACGGATGTTGATGTAACCAACAAATCGTCCATGTAGGCAAGAGCCAGGTTTTGTCCGAAACCTCTCAACATAGCATTAATGGTTCTTTGGAAGACACTGGGAGCGTTTGCTAACCCAAACGGCATCCGATTGAATTCAAACAAACCATCTGGGGTCACGAATGCTGTGAGGTGGCGACTTTCCTCATCCATCGGTACCTGGTAGTATCCGGAAGCCAAGTCTAAACTTGTAAAATAAGAATTACCTCCCAACCTATCTAACTGGTCCTCAATGCGAGGAAGTGGGTACTTATCTTTTAGTGTCTTCCTATTCAGAGCCCTGTAATCGACACACAAGCGTTTATCACCATTTTTCTTTTTCACTAAAATCACAGGACTCGAATATGGAGACATGCTTTCCCTAATGATGTCATTTGATAGTAAATCATCAATTATTTTAGACAGCTGTTCGCGTTCTACAAGTGACATACGATATGGGTTATGTACTATTGGTACATTGTCCATTAATGTGATATTCATTTTGTTCAAATTAGTTGCACCTAGCTCCTTTAGATTTAATGCAAAACAGTCCCTGTATTCTCTTAGTAAAGCATAAAATTTATCTCTCTCTTCTTCACTGATCTCTGATCCTATTTTAATGTCCTCTAATGGCAACTCGTCATACTCAGTGGTCTCTGTGGTGATCCCTACATACTCATTTTCTATCTCCTCAAACTTATACCCCCTTGCTACTAACGCATTTTCATTTAATGTTACCTTTTTGTTTGATAAATTTGCCAATATAAGATAGCCACTCCCTTTATTGAAACTGTATATACCAGGCAGAACCACATACTCAGCACCGTTTATCATTCTGTTACTGTACTGGATAAATAATCCACCCGTATAGTTGTCTTCCGCCTTGATATCAACTGGTGCAGTTGTGTGAGGGGCTATTTCAAATTTATGACCTAATAGCAACCGTACTTTAGTATGTTCGTTAGTAATTTCAGGCTTTTGCATGAATATTAAATCGTCCTTGGTTTTAATAACAATTACATTTGGTGTTTCTGTAAAACTCTGTCCAATCAAAACTGGTGTGCGCAAATACTGATCTGAAACTACTAACGCCTCTATTTTTGCTCTAACACCGCCTATCTCTATCACCACCAATTTTTTTCCAAGTGGTTTGACAGTTGAATTACCAAACCCCTGTAAAACCGGTGAACTACAGCTGTCCCAATCTGTAAATATTGCTTTAGCTTCAGTCTCACGCACAAGTGTGCATTTGCTTCCAAAATCAATATATGCTTGTATTTCCTTACCGTCAATTAAAACAGTTTTGTAGTATTTATCATTCTCATTACTCATGTTATTAATACACAGAACCGCTTTGTTTGTACTTTGATTTGAGTCGAGCTGTTTCTTGTCTTCAGTATTGTAATTGGTTTTTTTTGACAATCTTTGGTTTCATGTCCTAATTTAAAACAGAAAGTACACTTTTTCAATGGCTTGTTACACTTGATACTAATGTGTCCTACCTCATTGCAATTAAAGCAACGCAATTGTTTATTATCATTATTCTTTGGTGCTTTGTTAGCTGAAGCGGTAGTTATAGTTGTTTTTTTGTATCGTACATTATTACTATTTACCTCCTTAGGAGAGATTGTACGCAAGTAATTTAAAAGATGTTCAGGTTCCGTAAACATGCATGCACTAGCGCTCATCCTTATGAATTTATCGTCAATGCCCTGAAGTAGACAATCAACAGCCTTTCGGCCCCCTACCTCACACTTACTTATTAATGCCATTTTATCATAATAATAATTTTCTAATGGCTGACCCAGCCGGCAACGTAAGCTCAGCATATTCGCAAACACATCTGCGTAATTCTCGTTTGACAAAAATGCCATTTTTAATTTGTCTGTCCACTCCGCCCACGTAAACAAAACTGAAGGCAAACCTTGATACCATTTTTTAGCTAAACCATTTAACTTTGGCAGGGCATAATGACAGATTTGTCGATCATTCCAACAATAGATTTGAGCGCATTCGTTAACCTTATTGATCCAGCGTTCTATTGTCTGGCTGCAATCACTAGGATCAAACTCAGGCACTACATTAAATGAAGTAAAATTATTTTGTCCCCAAGAGTTAGGATTTGACAGTTCGTTGGTTGACATTGGTTTTAACATTGGCAACGGTGGCGTTTGAGTCATTTCCAAACGAGCGAGCCTACTTTTTGAACGTCTATGAGAACGACTCGAACGCTCCCGTCGTCTGTTTTTATTTTTTCGTCTATGGTCTACATTTCGGCTACGACTGCGGCTTTTCCGTTTAGAATTTTGATTTCGATACACACTACTGTCACTATCAGTATCACTAGTTGTACGATCCCTTCTTGATCGTTTTTTACTACGCCTATAACTGCGTGATCTGGGCATGATAGAAGGTTATTTTACATACGATTTTGAATAATTAAGCGGACTTTTACTAGCATGTAACAATGTCACCAGCGATTCAGTCACAGTATAACTTAGAATAAAACAATCTTATCACGAATGATACTTAATTACTAAAAGGCTACAAAACGTATCATTAAATTAATTAGGTACACACTAGAAGAATAAGTGGATCACTTGTTGAATAAAGTAATTTGATTCACTGGCGCAACGCGTTTCTGTATGTAAAACAAACTCGCTGCGCACCTCGAGCTGCGCTGCACTTCAAAATCTATTTCTTCGCTATACATATAACAAGCACACCATTATGTTTTCCACACTCGTTTAGTATTCTTGGCTCTACGACTCACTGTTAAGTAAGTACGTCCAGAGACGGCAAAAAAAAGTTTTGTTGGAAAATTGGGTCAACCTTCGGCGGCACCGCCCTTATGCGTTCCGGTTTTACTTTTAGAGACCCTATCATCCACCACTGTTAGTTCCGCATCCAAATGTAATTAAGTTAGTTAAGAAATCACTCGTTGAACCATTAAAACACGGCCTTCATAAGTAAAATGGAGTTCTCTGACCTTAAAAGTGCTTCATAGGTACAAACTTTCGATGGCTCTCCAGCATCGGGCGTCGGTAAAAGGCAAAACCTTTAACATATCCCACTTGTGAGATGTAAACTCGCTTGGACTTAGTAGTGAATTAAAACACTCCGACCGCTTTCACCGGTATAGTTAAGGAAAACTCACGAATTACAAAATAATACTCGTCGGTCTTAGCAGAGAGAGTCATACACAAACACACTTCAAATTTTACACACCACGCCACAGATAAAAACATCACCAACCTATAAGACAGATTACACAACGCAGCTATTAATCAGATAGGTATGTCGGTTGGCGATGTTGGTGCAATTGTTTAATTATATAATATATTACAAGGATCCGCTTTGGCGACATTGATAGAGTATTATTATATGAGAAAATATAGAAATTTCTAACACCTAGAATGAAGCGAACGTGGTTGATACCTGTAATTTATCGGTATATGGCCACGAAATAAGCGGTATTTAGCGGTTAGGAACTCAATGTCCTTGACCGATGCGGGATGCGGTACTTATAAGTATAGGTAAATAGGAACGTAATGCCCTTACCAACTCAATAATAATAAAGATATAGACGCGGAATAGTAGGTAAACTTATTTTTACCATAATAAGGTGCGGTGAGCAATGGCAAACACACTTTGAGAAAGGCGGGTGGATAGGTACTTATTTATGAAACTACGTGAAACACGTTAGAATGAAAACGTCCTATTTTAAATCAATGGATTGCTTTAAAAGCATCCGTTTCGAAGTGACCACTTTTATGGAGCTGCCAAAGCTCTTTTGCGGAATTATGAAAAGATAGTGGACTGTATATGAGAAAAGGGAAGCGGGGGAAGCACAATACCTCTAATCCTTGTTGAGATGCTTTACGTCTTCGCCGGTGATGGGGATCCTTCCTTAGGATTTCCACGTGGCGCGTGCTGTGGGCCGAGGAGCCCTGAGTCACTCCAGGGACAAATACGAACACCACGAACACTAAAAATCCAATTCCTTGCTACACACGATCGCGGGAGCTCCCGTAAAGTCAAAATAGTTCAGTTTTTCACAGTATTTAAATTAATTTGAGCGGAGCGAAGACGGCAGCCATGCCGACGCGGACGCGGTCTTCGGAGAACTTGCACAAATGTCAGCGATAGTCTTCCTTTGTCTATCTCTTTCGCACGTATGCGCTGAGGTTGTGCGGGAAAGGGATAGGTAGCGGAAATGGCTCGTATGACAAAAATGGCGAATTTCTAATTTGAAAAGAAAGTCATTGATTTGACTAAATATTTGTATGTACGTGGAATCTTAGATTGAGGTCTCGCGCGCTAGATGGCGCTAGTAGTATTAAATTGGGAACTTATAAAGAGTTATATCTATTGGCGTTAACACTAATAAATTATTATGTATTAAGGATAAATATTGCCTCTTTAAAGAGTACCTTCATAGCTTTTACATAGATTTCAATAAATCATGTTTAAAAAACTAAAATTCCGATGGTACTAGATGGTAAAATGTAATATTTGTTGGCTTTGGATGAGGGCTTCACAATTAGCTTAATTAATAGCAAAATGTATGGTTTACTTGGACAAAATCTAATGTAACCTGGACGCAACTTGGACAAATCTAATTTATCTGGACGCTAAATGCCAAAAAGTCCAAGTAAATTATGTCCAAATGAATTAGAAAACACTAGTTTTTTTTATTTAATTCCATAACTGAATTAAACAAAATAATTTAATTCTATCACATTGAAACTAGACCCATATACGCATATTTTGAAGAATAAATACTTGGTTAATTTGTAACGTACTAAGAGGTAATCCCTGCAAGTAGATTAGATACTTAATGAACACAGTTTTTAATCGTCCGGAGAATCTGTGTGACGGAAACCCCATGCAGCTTTCCCAAGTGCATTTCGTCCTGATACTAGGCGGCAACGGACAGCCTCACGATGAAGAAACACGCGCTCGCGAAGTGCGTTCCATTTCAGCATAGGAACATGTTTAGGGTGCATTCGAGTAAATTAGGTTCATGTGGCGGACGCTTCCGTTTCCTTTAATAACATTGCAAATTGTGAATACTAATTAATGAAATTCTAATAATATCTTACTCAATGTTTATCTAGTTCATAAAATGTAACAATTTGCTGATCAATGCGATGGTTCTTGGTTTATTTATACTTTTAGGTTGACAAGCGGGCGCGGGACACTGCGATTCGGAGTAGTTTTCAGACTTTCGTATTTTTTTTTCAATTTGTTTCTGATTCGTTATTATAAATATTTTAAATGCAACAATACGATTAAGGCGAGTACTTTAACATAAAATATTTTCAAAACTCTGCGGTAATAATTTGATACGTTCTCACAGTCGGACGCGTTAAAACTACGAAAATTAAGAACCACCCAAGTACGGCTCCATAGTAGGTACCTATAACAGAAAACTCTATGCATGACTTGTGAAATTTAAACAAATAAAACAATCACAAATGATAAGGTTGTATCTAAAGCTACCATCCTATAATATCCTATACTCGTAATCACCTGGCAACTTACACACTTGCGCGTAAATTGACTCTTATCGCATAGTATTTACCTATTTAAGTTTTTTTTGCTGAAACACCAAACGCTTGACAAAGTGGGATACTTACTTAAGTATGTTTGTAAAAAAAATACCGACTACAATTTTAATGCCTTATCATCCCAGCAACTTTCTGCTTGCTAACAGTTGATTCGAGACAGCTACAACGCACTTTACCAGCAATTACATTTTCGTATAGAATTACATAATTTAATAAAATTAAATACGAGTAGGTACGTGAAAAGACTTTGCTGAGATTTATAAAAATAATAAAAGTCATAATCTAATAAACACGCGTGTGTTAATTATAAATAAGTTGTATTATGAACTAAAATACTATGCAATAGTAGTCAATTTACGAGCAACTGTGTTCACAATCATAGTAACAAAACATAGTTTAGATGATAATCAAAAATGTCAACAAGAGTGGTCTTATCAAGTTAAAGAGGCACGAGTGGGGATTGTATTGGTCGCAAGCAAAGATAATATATTACTATTCGCAAGTTAAAACCGGTGCGGTTCCCCGCACAGCTAGTGTGCAGTTTCAGTGCTGACCGGCCAGAACGAAGTTGACTCACTAACTTACCTCGCTCACTGACTCACTAAAGATGGCGCATGAACTAAATGGCAAGGTGGCGCTGGTGACCGGCGCCGCCAACGGGGTCGGCGCGGGCGTCGTCCGGATGCTCCTCGACGAAGGCGTTAAGGTGCCCTGAGTATTATTTTAACATTATTAATAATATGTTCTGTGAAAATTTCAAGTTATTATAATATTGCTGATTTAGAGCCCGTACCTAGTAATAGTTACTTACACACATTCTGTGAATATTTTAAGTGTCCAGTTATTACGAATCTAAAAAGACGCCGGAAATACCGAAGTATAGAGGACAGACAGCGGAAGCTTTTAATATGGTCCCGTTGCACTGGGGTACCATTTGCGTAAACCCTAAAAACATAGACCAATAATGCAAAGGACTCACCCACGTACTTAGCCAAAAAGATAATTTCTTCACAGCACGTCGCCATTCTAGACATTGATGAGGCAACAGGCGTGGCTTTTCAAAACGAGCTGAATTCAAAATACGGCGCCGGCAAGGTCAAGTTCTACCGAGTCGATGTGACGAACGACGAGCAACTGTTCGCGGCGTTCCAGGCCACTGTGAAGGGGCAAGGAGGACTTGATCTGGTCATAAATAACGCAGGAATCATGAACGACGCGCCGCATGTCTATAAGAAGGAGATCGATATCAATGTGGTAGGTAACCGTTGATTTACCGAAGATGCGCTTAAGCAGACGTTGTCTGAAGTGTAGCTGTTGCGCTGGAGAGGACATACATAATATAATCATCTTAGGACAAACACAAGAAGACTTGATTGAAAACTAACCAGAAATAATCTTCAAGATTTCAGCCAGCGGTTGAGTAAGTAGTGAGCACCCCTGTGATGTCTTTTTTAATATAAAAATCATTATCCCATATTATATTGTCAACCAGTTTAAGCAATGAATGTATGGGAGAATGTTTTTATTTATTTGTTTTTTCCAAATAAAAACTATACAGGGGTGATCACTTAGACTTACTCAATCCCTGGCTGAATTCTTGACTGTTCATTATAACGCACCCTGTATAATTCGACGGGGGTAATTTAAAAATAATTGCTGTGAGAGGAAATTGATGGGGGGAATAATGACTAGCACAACACACAATTTTGAGATAATTTACGGCTTCGCAATTATTAATTGCAAATTTTCCAACCGATTACGTAACTTTCCAGACAGCCCTCGTCACAAGCACTTTAAAGGCCCTCGAGCTGATGCGCAAAGACGACGGCGGGAAGGGCGGCACGGTCATCAACATCGCGTCCATCGCCGGCTTGTGCCAAGTGTCCATGATGCCCATCTACTTTGCCACTAAAGCCGCTGTCATCCAGTTCAGCAACTGTATTGGCGTAAGTATTCAATCATTGACCCTATTAGCCGGCATTACCACAGAATAACTTAAACACCACGAATGTGATTCTTTGCCGCACTTACACGCAAACCTTGGGAATACAATTTCACCCGCAGCATTAGCGCATTCTACATTTATTAGCGCTTAGCGTTAGCGTAATTAGTTACACTATCATGATAGTACCTATACATATAACATATATGGAGATTATTGAAGAAACGTAGCTGTACGATTTCTCTCTTAAAGGCGAAAATGTTGATGATCTTTCTTACAGAAAGAAGACTACTACGAGAAGACGGGCGTGCGAGTGCTGGCAATGTGTTTCGGCGCCACTTCCACTGCGCTCATCAGTTCACAGAAGTTGGGGTCCCTCGACAAAAACTCGGACGGGCAAAGCATTGCTACCAGCATTAGAAATGACTTTGAAGTCCAAAGGTAAAGTCATGTATAACCAGTCGTGTTCAGTACTTCTAAACCGGTAGACTCCCCGATCGATGTCGCAGGATCAAGTAGCGCCCACACAATAGGTAATATCGTCATTTTCATCACAACATGAAGATCAAAATTCGATTGAAAATGCGCGAGTGGCCTGTTTGTTTGTATATGTTTTTCTTCTTGTACAGGATGGAGTCTGCTGCCAAGGGAGTGATCGACGCGTACAAGAAGGGTGCAAGCGGTAGCACGTGGCTCGCGACCCGGGACCTGCCCGCAATTGACATCACGGATAACGTCAACCGCGCCTACGAGATCTTAGGCGAACACAATTGAAAGCGAAGAGCTTTGCTAACTATGTCGGTTAACAGCCGTTCGCAAAGTTCAAGCTATCTCTTGTTTTGAACTACCAATGAATTTTTTGACTGAATTCACGTCCAATTCGCTATCTGCACAGGGCCCATCACTGTCACATAACTGTCACTGTGCAGATATCTATATATATCTAGATAGGAAGCAGAGATTGGATCGCCTACTGACAGTAAGTTTATTGAGATGGCTAAATTGAAAACACCTACATGTCCTTATTATCAGCAGATCAAAACAAAAGATAAAAGTAGATTGAATATTGGAAACGACTGTAAGTCGCAATGCCCGGCGATTTCCGACTACCTAGTGAGAAATATAAGAACTGACAGTGAGCGTGTAGACGTAGGTACCTACCTAACCACATGCTTAGAAGTTGTTGTGATTTCTGAGTTTAGCTAATCAATCAATGTCGATATATTGTGCTAAAATAAAGATTAGATCTCATAAAGGGTTTTACGTAACATACCCACCTAGTTACTGTTCCTCTTATTTTGAATAGTTATCATCTATCATTTACATATCAAACTTATCAAATCTGCTTCCACAATTTGTTTTTGCACTGATTGTGGTTATCAAAAGTCAAGATATTAACCTTGTATGTAGCATGGTTTTCAAGAACCAAAACAGAGGAGGTACTTGTTTGCATTTTATGCTTTACTCCATAATGTTTCCATCTTAGCTGAGCATTTATTTATGGTGCTATAAAAAAGATAATTATCGCAGGGGATTCGAACATTGATTTGCTGAAACCGATGGATACACTTAATGATTATATTTTTTATAAACTCACTGAAACATGAATACACAGAAAAAAACCAGAAAAATGCCAACCCCGGGAATCGAACCCGGATCCTCGACACTCCGGGTCGTGTGCTTTTCCCCTACACCACGGCTGGACATAGAGGAAAGGCTGAATTTTTTCCCATGTATTCAAATCTTAGCTTGTTTTTATCACTTTTTGCAGTGACTAGCGCCATCTATGCGATTACTTCGTAAACCGAAAACAACGCACCCTTTAGAAACTTATCAGTTTACCCAGGCTCAACGAGATGGCGCACTAAAGCAATCAATTCATGTTCTCAGTAGGAGTATCTTTTTGTATTTTTTCTCCCATTTTTTTATTTTTACGGTTTTCCCGTGAATACCAATTATATTTTTTATAAAATCACTGAAACATGAATACACAGAAAAAAACCAGAAAAATGCCAACCCCGGGAATCGAACCCGGATCCTCGACACTCCGGGTCGTGTGCTTTTCCCCTACACCACGGCTGGACATAGAGGAAAGGCTGAATTTTTTCCCATGTATTCAAATCTTAGCTTGTTTTTATCACTTTTTGCAGTGACTAGCGCCATCTATGCGATTATTTCGTAAACCGAAAACAACGCACCCTTTCGAAACTTATCAGTTTACCCAGGCTCAACGAGATGGCGCACTAAAGCAATCAATTCATGATATCAGTAGGAGTATCTTTTTGTATTTTATCTCCCAATTTTTTATTTTTACGGTTTTCCCACGGCTATGGCCTCTACTTAGGTACTCGTACCTAATTTACATTCATCACAATAATTCATTTTTGTTCTATGTCAATATTGACCTCACATTTAAATAAATAAATAAATATCATGGGACAAGTGACACCAATTGAGCTAGTCCCAAATTAAGCAGAGCTTTTGTTAAGGGTACTAGACAACGGATAAACATACTTATATAGATAAATACATACTTAAATACATATTAAACATCCAAGACCCAAGAACAAACATTCGTATTCATCATACAAACATCTGCCCCGACTGGGATTCGAACCCGGGACCTCAAGCTTCGTAGTCAGGGTCTCTAACCACTAGGCTATCCGGCCGTCAATTTGCCAATATCAATAATATCTATAATGTTATATCAATATTAATCGGCATGGTAAGACCAATTCAGCAACAACACAATGATTGCTATCGTATAAGATAGCACAACTCCCACTGCCAAACATCAACATTATTACAGCAAAACATAGTCATCTACGACACAGACAACCAGACCTATTCTCAAGCTGTTTCTCGTCAGACACACTCCGTACCTATCTTAATACGTACAGGCGGCACATCTTGGAGATCTTGACACAGGCGCTGTTTGCGTAAAGCTCAGCCTAAACCTGAGTACCTGACCCATACACTTACGATTCTTCTGGGCAGTTTTTTGTGTGCAGCCCGTGACAGGACATTTAAAACTGAATTTGGCCTCACCGTCATATTCGATCACATGAGGTTAAACAAAACTAGGTTGGAAGGGTTTTCCGTCGAAGCATACACTGTAGTGGATGACACATCATCATCACAGAACCAATTAGTCACTGCAGAAAAAACAGAAACATGAGTTTCTTCAACCAACAGACTGTGCAAGACTAATGCTACGGCGCTGCGGTATGGCTGACAGAAATCTAGTAAAATCCGTTGCAGCTCTGATCATTATTCGCTACTGCAATCTCCTAGACCAACAGAGTGAGGTTACCGGCGTATTCCTGAAACCGCGAGTGAATTTATCGCTTACGCTAACGAATCCTTACAAAAGTGATATTCCGAACAGCATAACATTGGATGACATATTCATTAGTGTTAAAACAACACGCCATTATCAAGTTACAAGACTACCCCTCATATTGAAGACATGGTTCCAATTGGCTAAAGAACAGGTAATAAAATGACCCATGCTGTAGTTATACCTGTTTATAAGTAATTGTATTTTCAATGTAGCTAAACATACAATAGTAATAAGAAAGGAAGATACCTACAGCTGTCAACACACTTACTAATCGTCTATAAACCTTCTCATAAAAGGTCTCACCCGTCGCGTCCAATGTAAGGTTTTCTAATAGACAAAATACCGCTAGAGATGCCATTATTAGTATCGATCAATTATCGATACAGAGAGATCCGTTTAACATTTCCGTCACGTTTGGAATTGGCTAATTAAATTATAAGCTAATCATATTCATAATCACAAACTTGCCAGAAATGTCAAACGAACCTCGCGATACTAATGGCATGCAGCGAAATTTATTTTCTGTCAGAAACCCCATAAGATACGGTTTCACTTGGCGTTATTAAAACACGTTAAAGATTATTTCAAGCAGATATCATCAAACATTGTTACAGATATGGTTCTTTACAGACATAGACGATCAGGTTAATGATAACCTAACAAGTAAGTACATACTGTAAGTACATTCTAATAACTACCTACACATTGGTAATTTCGTATCATAGCACTTGTCCGATTTTTGCATTGAGATACTTAATTGTGGGACCAAGAGCTGCCCTAGAGTGATACAGCATACCTACTTTTGCAGATGGTCACATGATAAACACCAAATGTAAGGCATCTTACGAAGACAAAAGTCTATGCTGCAAAACTAGTGCTGAATTTGATTATTACTTAAAAACTTATAAAAAGTAAGTGACTATTTATTTTATAAATCTATTCGTATTTTCTAAAATAAGTGAGTGTGCCATACGGACGGATAGACGGAGACCGACACTCACCACAAGCAAGGGCTCCCTTTTTTCCACCAAAATTGGCCGGAACCCTAATAACAAGCAACATAGGACCCATCCTAGCTAAGCAGTCTACAGCGTAACTTCATTATTATATTTCAAATCATCCAGCCACTGTATTTTTATTACAGTTGAGTTAAAGGTTATTTATTTTAACTTTATCAAATGTTCTTTCCACCAGATGGTTTTGTCACTTCGACGATGATAATTATGTGAACATACCTCAGCTGGTGACGGTATTACAAGGGTACAACTACGAGCAAGAATGGTATCTCGGCCAGATTTCACTGGACACGCCCACACAGTTCGAAAGGAATAATGTAAGTGTGCCTAGACAGTACCTATAGAATGAAAATAATCGATTTTATTGATTATTTTTGTATTTATTTTTATGTCCAGCTGCTTAACAGATTTTTTTTGCATTGTCATTGTATTTTGAGTACCTATAGATTCTCATTAGTTGAAAATTTTTTTGCAAATTAACTTGGAATTGGAACGAGAAAAAAAGTTTGACAACTTGAAATGTGTAAAGACTTTGACTGCGCAGAAGCGAATTTCAGGGCCCTGTTTCATATAACTTGACTAGTAGACAATTTGTAAAAAATTACGATATAATGTCGGATTATCATGACATTTGTTGTTTTATAAAGCCTGACATTTCTATAATTGTGGATGAACAGTGTACTATTTGTTGTAAATCTCTTTGTGCTGAGGGCGGTGATATGGGTTAAATTAAAAACTTTCTGAGGACTAATTGCAGCCGTGTATTCCACCATGACAGTCAGGTAAGAAGAAGGGGGTGTTACCACATTGTAATATAAAATGTAACAAATTTGGTGTTGCTATTGCATTGAACAATTTAGTATGCAACAGTGGACACGAAAGAAGTGGTAATTGTCACGCTACGCCCCCAAGCCAAGGGTGTGCTCCCAGAGAAAGGACTACGGATTAGTCCGAAACATATATACTCGACTCACATACGTGAGTGATCCGTTTATTTCACTACTAAAATTGGAAATTAGTTGATTAATCAGGTATGGCCCGCCGCAAGGAGTAGGTGTACTACTATTAGAGCAGGAATGAGGGTCGAGCACGACTTTACGAATGCTGCATAACGTTACGGTTATCGTATCGAGATCGAGAAACCTCATACTAAATTTTAGTTCCGAATACGCTCACGGGCGGGCGCTGTTCCAAACGTCATACAAACTCGCTAACGTTTACTATTCGTTTTTACGTGACGCAGCTTTCGAATTTTCGTACTCGGGCCTCTGCCCACCCCTGCGTCCCCGTCCCGCTGACTCCCGAAACCACACACGTCACTCTGCACTCGTCAATACCGTAGAATAATTGCATTCGTTAGGTTCAACCGGTTAAGTATGGCTTAAATGGTGGAGCGTGGTACGGATTACCGAGGTTGCTGGTTCAAGTCCAGCTGCTTAACTGGATTTTATTTGCATTGTCATTGATGTTGAATGACGTAGAAGTTTGCGTATAGATACTACCTAAACATTTTTGTTTCAGTTAGTAGCTATGTTTTCATTCGCCACTGGTGGAGCCGGTATCTGCATAAGTCGCAGTTTGGCGCTCAGAATGTCACCTTTCGTAGCGTGAGTATCCCACACCTAAATTAAACGCAGTTTATTTTTTCCCTTTGTATTTTAATTACACTTGATTGTACCAGAATGCAATATCTTCAAACTTTAAACGGGCTGAGTCGACCCTATATAGCGATTAGACTATGATCGATTGAGCCCGCGGGCTGAGTTGACCGAGTCGTCCGAGTCATGTACCTAAGGTACTGTAAATGTTTTTCAGCGGTGGCAGGTTGGTTGCTGTTTGTGAATATTTAGATCATGGTGATGACGTAACTTTGGGATACATCATAGGTAAGAATTAGGGTTTGCACATCAAAAGGAAACACGTCGTCCTAATAAAAGCGTGCCAAATAAATAGCCTAACCCATTTTGAAAGTTGGAAACCCCCGGTTTTAATTTAAAATTTCAATATCTCAAAAACGGCGTAACCGATTTTGATGAAACTTACTAAGTCCGATCTCGATTTAACTAGCCTTCGATTAAAAAAAGTCGCGTCCAAATCGGTCAATTCGTTTAGAAGCTACGATGCCATTGACAGATACACATATACACCCATACATAAGTCAAACCTATAACCCCCCCCTTTATGCGTCAGTGGTTAAAAAGAACATCTCTGTCAAAGTCCTATTTTTACAAGACTGCCCAAAGAAAAAGAGTGTATTGTTTTCAGGGTTCATGTAAATATGTATGTGTGTAATTTGTGACTTTCTTTATTCCACTGAAATTCGCGAACGGCTCAACCGATTTGGATGATTCTTAAGGTATACTAGCAGGAATAGATGCCATTCTTAGATGGAAGGTATCTAGTTGAAATACCTATACCTATAGGATTATGGCGTTGCAGCTGTAAACAATAACGTCAATCAAAGTCATCAAAAATACGGTAATTTAAATTGATTTATGTCTGCTAATAGTGCTAATGTGAGTCGCAAAATAAAAACCAACTTCTTGTATTTTTAACCGACTTCAAAAAAGGAGGAGGTTCTACGTTCCACTGTATGTATGTTATTGTATGTAAACCGAAACGTAAATACACAGAAAGATCAGAAAAATAAATTCTCGAACTGGGATTCGATCCCAGGACCTCCACCATTCCGTGGTATCGCGCTACCAACTGCGCCACCGAGCAATTTATTTTTCTAGTATTTCTGGTATTTATGTTTCAGTGTGAAATTTGAGAAATAGTCGCAAATTAACAAAAATTACAGAAAGCAATATTTATATCAGGACCAAATGTTTCTTAAATTTTAACCAGCTTGTGTTCCATTTAGAAATCCTGTTGCATACACCCCTGACCCTGGTGCCAGAGTTCAACTCTCACCTGGAGAATATGGCTCAGCTGGACGAGAGTAACTTAAGAGAGCAGGTGTCCTTCAGTTACAACGTCGAAGACGAGAACGTAATCACCATTTCCGGATTTCCGAAGGATTATGACCCAACTAGGTAAGTGTTGCTTGTTAACAGTATTTCAATACATATTTACAGGAGCTATTAAACGGCATCAACTTAACTATTTCGAAGTATGTTTGATCCATTTGCGCACTAACTAACACCCATGGACTTTGGGTTCCCAATACAACACGGTATTTTTCGATGACAGCCACGTCATAGCGCTGTCGTTCGACCAAACTAAGACTGACTGACGCTCGATTAGTGGACTTTTTTGCAAATTAGTGGTCTTTTGGTTCGGACGTTTTCAAGTGCTAACCCGAAGTCCATGGTGTTGGTAAGTCAATGCATTTGCCAGTAAAACCGCTGGTACCGCAGAGAGCTGACGAGCAAAATAAGTTATAGCATGGTATATGTAAAAAGCCAATGCGGCATCTACGAAACCATGTTTTAATAAGCCGCGGTTTAGCTCGTTGGCTCTTCGCTTCGTACATGCTTGCAAAGCTAGTAGCTAGTCTAGTCTAGTGTAATCAATGGTCAAAAATCACACTGGCACTAGAGGTTGTGTATCGCCGGCTCGCTTAATCGAAATGCATGATTATAATTTTTTTGTTAAAACAAATACATATAATAATACCTACTGGCATAATAAATAAATACTTATATTTAAAAAAAAATAACATTTTTTTTTCGTTATGTAGGCTGCAATATCTTGCAATAGGCTGGATATCCTACACCATGCACTCAAGGGTTAAGGAAACTGATGTGATAGAAGCGATGACTTGCCTTGGCTTCTATTGTTCCAGGTTCCTGTCGCTGCACTGTTTTCTGTTCCCGCAGGTTAATTTCTGCCTGCCTCAGCGGAGCTGGCATAACAGGAGCAAAATGGTAGTGAAGGGTCTCAAACGTCTTTTGCTAACAACTAATCGCAGCAACACGTGCAAAGAATTGCCATCTGTACTATAATAGGCTGTAATTGTAATACTAATAATACTTATTCTGCTCGCGCAAGATTTGGTTTGACGCCTAGTTTTGGAAAAAAAATCTTAAGATTGCATCAAATTGGCTTTCGAAGAAACCAATGAGTTAATTCAGTCCAGTGCTGGACTGGATCATAATAGTCACTGTTCAACATCAATCCAGCAAAGGATTGGCTGTCTATGCTATTCCAATAGCTTTGGAAAGGGTGAGCTCGAGTGAAAAATAAATGTGATAAAACACAATACAATGCATTCCATTAGGTATTTCATAGGACCCATCATGACTTGAGCGCGTAGTAGTTTCTTTAGTAAAACAAACTAAATAAAACAAAATGTATTGAGATGAGCTGTAATTACAATATACCTATTTACAAACAATTTGCAAAAATTATAAAATTATCAGAATTATTGTAAATAAAATAGCAGTGAATCATTATTACTGTCAATGAAATACTTAACCTGTAAATTAAAATAACAATAATTGTTATTTCATAAGAGCTGGCAAAACTGCTACAAATAGATGGCTTAAGCCTATCATTTTCATATGTGTGCGAAGTTTATTCAAATAAAATAGGTTACACACAAGTATTTCTTTCATTCATTCATCTATATGTATAGTAGATGCACTCCTCCTTTGTAAAATGTCTTTTATTTACGAACCAACCTCCATAAAATTTTCGAGCAAGAATTTGTTAGCATAATTATGTCAGAAGCGAGCATAATAATGGATGCTTCGATTAAAAAATCCTCCTTTGCACTATATACAAACAAACAGACAAGAAGAAAAGAAATGCAAAAAACATAATAAGTTTGTCAGTGAATTCTCTTCGTCCATATTTCTTCAATAATTTGCTCGACTGTGAAATGGATCCAGCTGTGTTCAGCAACTCTGATTGCGTGCCCTGGAATGATTTATTATAATTTCATACATAATAGAATTTTCTCGTCCACAAGACCTAGTGGGGGATGAAAGGGGAGGCAATGGCCCAGTAGCTGCAACACAGATTAGGTTATAAACTGTTAAGTAAAGAAGAATGTGACACTGCATGCATTCACATCATAGTACATACAGCACTGTTAAATATAAAAGGTTGATTGTTTGTTGAACCATAAAAATAAGGCTTGAACTTTAAAAAATTGGATGTTACTATATATGTATACTTACATGAACTGTCGAACTGGAAGACACTAAGCTGTCTAATGTATTCTGACTCCTCTGTGTCGTATCAGCAAGCTGTCTACTGATGGCTAACAGCTGCTCGGTCACACCTGATGATAAAAGAACAGTTTCATTTTTGGTAAAACATATACAACAATAAAGAATTGAGTATTGATGTTGGCAGTTATATTTGTAATTTATCACGAGCTTTTCGGTGAAGGAAAACATTGTTGGGTAACCTGCACACTCCTGCGAAGCAATTCAGTGGTATGTGTGAAGTTTGCAATCCGCACTGGGTACTACTATTTCCGAAAGCACACTAATTGTAAAAGATACCTTACTGGCCTGATGACAGTTTTTTTAGCGTTCTGATTTTTTTTATAAATTAATTACCTGATGACTTCTCCAGTAGTGCATCCCGGTCAACTTTCTTCTTTCGGTTCCGGAGACTGGAATCATCTCCTTCTGGAGGCTTTAGAAGTTCTTCTCGTTGAGCTTTCTCTATAGCAAACATACTACTAATATTGGCTTCCTTAAACTCTTTAAGCAATCTGTAATAAAAATAAGGTGTAAAACTATGTTGTAGAGAAAAATATTGTTATTATTATCATAATATCCTCCTCAATGGCTTATAATTATCATATGGGTGGGTTCAGGCTTCTTCAAACAATAAGAGTGGGGATTCAGAATGGGGATTATGTCTTATGCCTAGTTGGTTAAATCAGCAACTCAATTATGATCTCATAATTTTCAGTAATCAAGCTGCCTCCATTTTATTATTATTCAATCATCAAACTAAAATAGTCTTAATTGCAGCAATAAGTGATGCAACACATTGGTTTTCTTACGAGTACTTTCAGAAGTCTGATTGAATTAAAATCAAAAATGATTATATTTTGATGTCAGTCATCCACCCAATTGATACTTCAAACATCATTAGGGTCAGTTCCACATGATTTATAAACAGCAATCAAGAATAAACAAAACAATTTGCAGAATTGACAACATAAAACTTTTTCGTTAGATATAGATGCATAGAGTTGTTTATGTCATCATCATCATCATCAGCTTATTCTAGTCCACGTATCGTCGTCTTCGTTGTTCATGTATTCGAAAGTATTTTTTTTTAAATCATTGACAATAAATTTTCAAACATTAATTCATGTCTCTGAGAGTGGCATTAGGTATGTAAAGACTAAGCAAGGTGCAATATTTTTGCTTACAACACTAGCTGATGCTTTTGAGCCTCCATTTCTAAAGTATATTTTTCATCACATGTTTCTTTTCCATATATTTCCATACTCTCCAACTCTTCTCTCAACTGTGATATTTTCTCTCGCCCCTTTTCATTGAGCTCGGACAGTGCTTCCATTGAATCTTTACATTCTAAAATATCCTGCAACAAAGGAAAATAGCTAAGAACTTTAAATAGGTCGAATCTAACATATTCCTTTGATTTGTCACGTCAAATATAAGCAATTTA
The DNA here is from genome assembly GCA_963691665.1 of Clepsis dumicolana. Taxonomy (NCBI): domain Eukaryota; kingdom Metazoa; phylum Arthropoda; class Insecta; order Lepidoptera; family Tortricidae; genus Clepsis; species Clepsis dumicolana. The sequence continues at coordinate 14,346,541 of OY829509.1, forward strand.
CGTACTTCAACTTCAGCAACAGCTAATTATATCTAAGAATACACGATTTACATATCATTTTACATCTACAAATACTTAAAAATACGACGTCTTACCTGAATTATGGCTTTGATCTGAAATTGGTACCGGGCTATTTTCTTTACATAATTCTGGAACACTACGTCTGGACTTTCTATCTTAGTGAATAATTTGTGATAAGGATCGATACTATTAATATCTTGTTTCATGTTCATCCTAGACATTAGTGAATTAAGATTTTTCTGTAAATAATTAACAATAGAAAACAGAACCCCAGTGAGTTGTTAACAGCACACGACACACGTCAATCAGCAAAATAGTACGAATAGTCGAATAGAACTGTCAAGTGTCAACGTCATGTCAACGTCAACGTCATTAGTACTTTCTTTTTAATTCATGCAAGGGGTAGACAAAGAAGCTATTTCCATACAGCCATATCTGTTTTTACCCGACTGCGAAACGCAAAGGAGGATAATGTGTTTATTTATGTTCTGTAAAAGTCCCATCACAGTTAGAGTCGTCAGTCTGTCTTAGTCACGTCCTGTCAGCTGCTGCTGCTCATGCCTTCCGTAAACCGATAGTGGCATACGCGTTTTCACTTGAATTCTCTATTTCCTGGGCTATGTCACGTTAATTTCACTAGATACCTTTTTTCATCCTGCAAACAACATTAAGCACAAAAACTAATCCACCATCTATTTCCGGTTTCCCGACAAGAAGACTGTCATTGCTTTTTTTTAATCGTCACAATAAAATGAAAGACCACAGGCCACAGTACGTCTAACGTGTATAAATTTACTAAGAGCCTCATAACTGTAACAAGACCTGGGCCGCGTTTTATAAAGCTACAAGTTACAATTTACAAGCGGAAGTCTCATTCTATCACCTAATATTAGAAAGAGACTTCCGCTTGTAAATTGTAACTTGTAGCTTTATAAAACACGGCCCTGCTCTGGGACAGTCAGCGTCTTAAATAAATGCAGATATCAGATATCTTCAAACCTTGCCCTTTTGTATCTTATCAATTCACATCTTTAATATTAAGTTAAAAGTGATGTAAAAATGAAACATCCAACCTAAATACGATAATTTATTTATTTTTCTATGCCCTGATCTGAATATAATATATCTATATCAATATGTACTCAGGTACATTAATTTTCTACCTCAAATACTATTCCCTACTGTTTTATACTAATTACCTACTTGGTTATAACTAAGTACCCAAGCGATTTAATCTACAGCATCATTCAAAACCGCAAATATGGAGTAGCCGTTGTACAACGTCTGCAAAATAAACAGAAATGAAAACACTTAAAGTACTTTTTGTAAGGAGTAAGAGGAGCTGGAGGAGGAAAATACAAAGTCCTAGAGAACCCTATACAAAGAGATCCTTTATTTTTGCTCGCCGGTACACATAGATGTTAGTATATTGTTATTTACTTTCTGGAATTTACTAGATATTAAATTAACAGGTGTCACTAACCTGGCTGTAAGTTTGCATTGACATGGCAGCCATGCCTCCAGCACTCAATTTGAGCGGCTTCTGAGCTGCTCTAATGAGAATCAGTAAATCTTTTTGGAGGTCTAAGGGCCAGGAGTTCCATGTCGACTCGTACGCAGCTAGAGCAATTCCTTGACTCTGAAATTAACCGACAAAAGCGTTCGATTTGATTTTCAAAAAGGGCCAATGATTATTTCTAACTAAGTACCTACATGTTTCTTTTTTAAGACCCCGAAACACTGAAACTAAGATTGGAGCCGTTGAAGCCTCTTCAAGCACATATAAAAGGGGTATTTGAAATAAAACCCACGTTTTGAAAATATATAAACAGTTCGATTTTGGTTTGATTATCGACTGGGTGGAATAAAGGTTAAAAAGTATTACTTACTTGCACAATTAGCTCGTCACCCAAATAACAATAAATGTAAGCATTTAACAGGGCAACGCATAAAAATGCTACGAAACTGGCTAGAAGAGATTGTTGTTCTAGACCTGCCTGAAACAGAAAAACGTAAAAAAAAGTTGTTTATAACCAAGTCGTTTTTTGTAAAATGCAAAACATATTAATTCTGATTAAATAATATACCTAATATAACTTACTATTGTAGCCATGAAAGCGCTAAGACACAGTTCTACTGTCACCGCTAAGTTCTGAATCAAGAAATATTCTTTAAAGATTTCAGTCATCGCCTGAGAATACCTGAAATAAAATCTTTAAAACCTCATGTCACGTTAAAAAGCATAGGTAGGTATCTGTACTTACACATATAATAAAAATAAATAAATATTTTTATGCTCATACTTAATTAACAATACAATTGTAACTCACCCAATTAAACGTATATGCTTCTTAATTATGTCTTTAAAATTTTCCCTCATGGTCCTTTCACTCTCAGAAGTATACACCAAAGCCCTAATCCTCTCCTGAACATTTACCAGCTGGTCGCAGACGTAAATCGCCAAACCACACACCACCCCTTGCATAGCCATACCTCTCCAAACGCAAGGCACCGTAAACGTGAGGATAAGTATTTGCATTGAAAGCATCAAATTCATTTTGTTATCCATCGGATCAAACGGCATCCAAGCTTCAATAGTCATCTCGTTATTGTAAAAAGCAAGACAAGAAAATGCTCCTGCGATGGACATAATCAATCCAGTAACCACCACCACGTGAACTAGCATCACCTTCTTTCGCTCTTCAGATATTTGATCCCCCGAATGGCTGATTTCAGTAATGAGAATTTCTAACTGCTTGCGTTTGTAAAGGAAAACGATAACCTTTGCAATAAAATTGTAACCTGACAAAGATTTATCCACATTACCCAGTAGGGTCATTATATCATTTCTGCTCATGTATGTACCAATGCCAGTTACAATCAAGAAAATTGCTGCTAAAACATGCAAAGACACTTCGTAGATTTTATACATGAAGCGGTTTTCTTTGGCCCATTGGTCGCTAGGCCATAATCCGGCTAGGAATAAATATTTCAAGTTGAATGCAAAGATATTATTGCTTAACTTAAAAAGATTACCAAACATCACGGAAGCTTCTCGACTAATGAAGTCAAATTGCTCGAGGACTGTTACTTCAGTTTTTTTCTAACTAATAGGTTAGCGAATTATAGGCTTAAAGTTATAATGTGACTTTGATAAACTTGCAACTTGTCGACTAGTTAGCAAATTCTAAAACACTTACACGTGACATGGCATTATTAGTTACTTAAGTGAAAGTTAACCTTCAAAGTTTTCCTTAAATTACTTTTAAAGTACGGGATTTTTAATAGGGTAAATGGACAAGCCAAAGCCATTATTTTTTAAACGAGTTTTAATGTCATTTGAATACAAATTAAAGCAAAGCACAATGTTTGTAGGCAAATCAAGAGAAGCCTTCATGTACGAATGTGAATTTGGTTTTTCCTCTCGACATACATTTACATTTACTTCTTAACATTTTCACTAGTGTCTTTGGTCCACAGCAATACAAATTTAGGTGATCCCTGTAAGAAAAAAGAAACATCGAAAATGTTTAAGTACTTACACAATTTATTAGTCAAATTAACAAACAACCAACACTAACTTAAAAATAACAAGAATAAATGTATAATGTAAACGGGACATAAAGAATTATACCAGGACAAATATCTTAAATATTGACTGACATATTTGCACTACGCGTTATGCTGTATCAACATCAAGGGAAAATCAGATACTTACTCAGGGTATAGATGCACCCAATATCCAAACAGTCGATCCCAATGTGGTCTTCCTCTTCTAACTCTACACGCCAAACGAGGGAATTCTTTAGCCAAGCTGTAATCTTCATCAACACTTTCACTCTTAGAATTACGTAAATAATCTCTTCTCTTTCTGTTCGGAGTGAGAAGAGTAACTTTCTCATCATTGACATCGTTGGTTAATACATAAGTTAAAGAGCCTCTTTCGTTGATCACTACAATGTGTGTGGCATTTTGTTTTTTATTTTCTTCGTTTATGCCTGTGTTAGTAACGTATAGTTCTAGCTGAAGACGGTCAGGTCTGTTGGCGTTTCTTAATTCTGATAAAACTTTGGTTGCTAGTTCTGCGAGCCATGTTAGTTCTCTCTCGTGCCGCACAATCCATATCAAGTGGATTCGACCTGGTAAGTGTTTTCTTGGATTTCTGTAAAAAACATTTGTTAGGTACATATAATTATACGTCTAAATGCCAATATTGGCCTATTTGACTTGCGCCGGCGGTCACACTAGCTTATATCACTGCTGTGAACTCACAGCAACATGTTATGCAGTGTGGCAACGAACGGTGTGATGCCGGCCCCGGCCGCCACACACACCGCGACGCGGCTCCGCCGCACGCCTTCCATCGGGCTCGAGAACGGACCGTCTACTAAAATACTGGAATGTTATTACAAACACTAGTTCAGTCATGGAGACAATTCTAGTAGATATACCCTACGTTTTAAAGTTTAGCGTACAAAAGGAATTGACAGGAAGTGACCAATCTGGACTACAAAATCGAAGAACCCATCATGATACAAACACATAAGAATTTGATATGATTAAGGAGAAGAAAATAAATGAGACGATCTAAATTAAATGGAATGGGAAGAAGTTCCGTAGAGGTAACTCACTTCAGATTCTCGGATTCCTTTTCTTGTAGCAGTCTCTCTAGCGCGTTTGTCCAATCGCCTTTCACTCTTATCCAAACTATACAATTTCTTTGACTAGATGTAGGAACCTGTAACGTCCACATAATTCATAATTGAATTAAATAGGTAAGTACTTCTATAGTATAGACCGAGACGTCTGTCCAGCTGTTCTTCTCTATAGGTCGAATTATTCGACCGATTCTTGTAAAATTTTGTGAGCAGGATTGCTAAATAGGTATATAATTTTTTTTGTATATTCATTTTTTGGATTTTTTTAAAGAAAAAAAACTAAAAATGTTCAAAAATTACCCGATCTTTTTGAAATTTTGTAATCAGGTTCTATACTTATATATTTTTAGTGAATTCCCTTTTTTAGGGTTCCGTACCTCAAAAGGAAAAAACGGAACCCTTATAGGATCACTTTGTTGTCCGTCTGTCTGTCTGTCTGTCTGTCAAGACCCTTTTTCTCTGGAACGCGTGGAGGTAGCATGCTGAAATTAATACCAAATACTCAAGCTTGCGATCCCTTAAAGCCGTGAAAAAATCAACCTTCTAAGTCAACGCAATCAAAAGATACAGTCATTAAAAAATCCATTTCCATACAATTTGCCGATTTCCAAAAACCTAAAGGGTAGGTACTTCCAGATGTCCTAGAAACTTGAAATTTGGTATGAAGGTAGCTCTTATAGCACAATCACTCGGAAAAGTCTCAAAATCTTAAAATTTTATGTCTGTCTGTAGATTTCACAGACCAATATAAGTTGACCCCACACTGCGTACATTTTGCTTAGGAGCAGGGTTCTGCTAACACTGGACTTCTTAAAACACTGGGGAAAACCGTTAAAATCTTTCTACGGAACCCTCGTGCGCGAGTCCGACTCGCACTTGGCCGGTTTTTTTATAAAAAAAGGGTTTTTTTAATGAGGTTGTGAGGTCTACAGCTCACAACAGTCACAACATAGCCACTCTGACTTACTTTAACAACAGTGAAGGGATGCCACTCGAGGCGCGAGACCTCTTGACACTGAAGCAGGACGTACTGACCCTCTCGGCAGCTGAACTGGTTGTGACAACTCAGGGTCAGGCTGATCGTTCGCCCCGCCATGTGGGTTGCCTGGGAAAAAAATACATATTCGATTTTTTATTCGGACAATTTGATCTAATTTATAATTATTTCCTTTGTTAACATCCGCCACCACATTCTTCGTATAATCCACTTATTTATGTGATAATTAAAAATATGTAGTAACTTTATTTACATAATAAAAGCAATTTACAATGACATTAAATCTAAGCTAAAACTAAATAAACTAAAACTTAAAACTAAAATAAATCTAAATAAGGCCCCCGTGGCATGGTGCTCAAAAGGCTGGCAGCGTTGCCACGCTGAATAGCGATGCTTATTTATGTTAGTTTATCTACCAACAAAACAACTTTAATATTATTTATTTACCTACTTACCTACATCACGGTACGTTGAGTACACTGCCCAATGTACAATTTCATGTGTTTTCAATTCACAACCCCCCAGAAGCCATATAGAGCGAATTGAAATCTCCACGTAGTTGGGGATTATGCAAAGTTTAATCGGTTATTGGACCAAATCGCGGGCGCGAATCGCTCCATATAGGCAATGTGCTTAATCGAAATACCTAGCAACAATGCAGCAGTATTACTTACTCAGGAACAGTTACCAGGAAATGGCTCTTGCTTATGAGCTTAGATTAAAAGTAAGTAAGTATTGAAGAGTTGCTGAAAACTACCAAATACTTACATAAAAGTTTGGTTTTATGCCAAACGAGCCTTAGATTAAAATTGCTTTTGTGTAATAATCAAGCATCAATAAAATTCAAGACACAGTTTGTTTTAATACGTCTAAAAGTTGGGCAACTATATTAATACAGCGTTAGTTACCACCGTTTAGTCGTGTGCCTCTGCGCTTGCAAACAAAACACTTGTTAAGTAGAGTAAGGATAAAAAACAAAAAAAATGATATCAATTTAATAAACATGTTGATATGAAAACTTGATTCACTTACTTGTATAATGTCAACTTTCGTCCGATTTCTCGAAAATATTCGCCACATGAGATCAAGGAAATAACAAATGAGTGGTAACGCCATCCAAATCCAAGTCTAAAATGGAAATGTAACATTATTGTACGTGTATGTATTTAATAAACAGGAAAGGGAAGGATAATATTTTTATATTATTTATAAATTTTATATAAATAAATAAATATCATGGGACAATTTGACACCTATTGACCCAGTCGCAAACTAGGCAAAGCCTGTACTATGGGTACTAGACAACGGATAAACACACTTATATAGATAAATACATTCTTATATACTTATTAAACATCCAAGACCCGAGAACAAACATTCATATTCATCATGCAAACATCTGCCCCGACCGGGATTTGAACCCGGGACCTCGAGCTTATCAAGCAATCTTAAGCTTTTTTATTTTTTTGTTTTTTTTTTCTATTAATTATTTTGTGTGGCAATAAATGGTTTTATTTCTTTCTTTTTTATAATAAACCTTAATAATTATATATACCTAATCTTATAATACGTAAGTGCCTATTTTTAAAAATAGGTAGGTTTTTGTTTTGTTAAAAGCATGATTAATAGTCGTTGCTTGGCCCGAGCTATTACGCAGGAAACTACTATTACTAGGACATTGAATTTGATTGTTATTTTGATGAAAAGTGACGTACACTTTATAATGAAATAGTTACCAACATGTTATGTAATCCAATTTGAATCTACTTTATGAGCATTTAGCTTTATTGAATACAGCATCATTTAATTCAGTCAAACGAGGTCAATGTAGACTACGTTTAATGGGGAGTGGAGCAGGAAGCGTCGTAAAGTCTGCCATTCCAATACATTATGGGACAGAGCTATTATTGAAAACCATAACCAACTTGACTAAAATAGTTTCCTTAAGTTTTCATCGTTTCGCGACTAGTAGTGTGAAATAATGTGAAAAGGAAAAATAATAGTACATTAATGCCTAAGCCTGGAAGTAGGCATTGTTATCTGAGTATTAGTTTTAACGGACGAGCTTGCGAGAAGCCAGCAGTGGTAGTTCCAGCCGAGGTAGATATATTGTTTTTCTCAAAAATCTGAAAGGAATCACCAAAAAAAACTTTTTTTCTATTCGCCATTTCATTACAGTTCCATACCAATTTACATCCATTCCATATTCTAGTAATTTGAACTATTTTTTTAAATACGTTGTTTATTTGAAAGAAAATGACAATAAATAAAATCTTTGACTAAATAAAAACTAACATACAATAATTCTGTAAGAAAAAATAGAACTTGCAACGAAATAATGAAAACTGTTTTGTTTTACCGCTTTATTTTTAACCATATCTCATTTGTCAGATCAGGTATATTTCTAGGATAATTATTTTATTAAGAAAAGGTTATTAAGTAAATATAATTATGTATTATGTACTTATGTGTTTGCCCACCTTTGACTGGATAGAAACAAACACCGGAGAGCTTCTCGTAGAGTTGTCTATTTTATCTCCTTCTTCAATATAATTCAGCCTATTTTCTACCAGTAATTCCTCCTTCAATACACCGCTGAAAACAAAATTGGTTACTGATCTCACTTTTAAGATATCAAAATAATACCGAATCCAAAAATAAAGTTTTCGTGTTTAGAAACTCGTAAAATGTAGAGCTCATTCGAATGAAAGCTTGTCTAAACTGTCAAGATCTACTAGTTGTACTGTAAACTGTCAAGTACTAGTTGATCAAATAATATTTATGATACCGTTAAAATAACGCTAGGTCAATATTTCCAAAAAAACGAAACTCGAGAATAGTACCTATGCCTTCCGAACAGTCAGCAGCTGTATACTGGCCATGACATAGTTATATATAGTTTAAGGTCTGGTTAAACAATATGAACTTACCTACTTCATGACTCATGCTTTAAATGTATTGAGTTTTGCATTTCTCATTGTTTTAGTTCACACTACTTCAGAACATTTTGTCATGGTAATGATAACAGACCGGCTATCGAAGTCTGAAATTCGAAGTTCGTATCCGACCACCCCCACCCACGCCAACATCGGTTAACACGAAAGCAAGAGCGACGTTTGGATTCGAACTTCGAATTTGGAACATCGGAATAGGGGCACAGATATTTTAGGGCACTATTTTGAATAAGACCGTTACAATCAAACTAAATGGTAAGTGTATACCAACTAAAGGGTAAGAGTTCTTTATGCATAGGCGTAGATAACATTTAGAAAAAAAGCAAAAGATTTTTGGATAGCATATCAGTGAACTCTATCACAATCAATATCAAATGTTGACATAATCTTACCTTAAAGGATGAACAATCAGCAGCGCCATAAAAGGCATGTAAAGTTGATGGGTATACCAAAAAGCGTTGTAGACCTTACGACGGACGGTCCTCATTGATGTGAGACCCATGCTCAGAGTGATGGCCAACATGGTTACCCCAGTCAGGCCTGCAGCATTCATCAGTAACAATAAAGGGTTCTGGAATTAGAGTAAATAACGTAAGTAAATGTTGTCATAATTTTTTCCAAGTTGACAGCTTGCAGCAGATAGTAGTAATTTCTAGAAATCGAATAAAAGATTCCTTTGCTTTTGATCAGTTCCCTCACCATTGAATTCGTATGATATGGATCTTATCATCATCACATTCGATTCTAGGTATTATTTATTTACTTACTTTCTCTAACCAAATGACCTAGCGATCTTAAGAGCTAGTTAAGTAGGCAGTTATTGTATTGCGCTGTGGAATGAAATGAATTTTCGAATCCTCTCAAACTTAACCAGTATCCAAGACTTATTACAAAGTTATACTTGCTGAAGATAGGCAATATTTTCCTTCAAGCATGAAAGAAATTCTATGAATATATACGTTGGGAACCCTCATCTAAGATTATCCGATCCATCCAACTGAATATAATCGTTATGGGGCAGCACGTGTCAGGAGAACCTTTACAATAGATAGCCGCATAAGGGGAGAGTCCTTTGCTTATTCGGATGTGATTACCTAGTCGCCTAATAGGGTCCATTATTATGTAAAGGTAAGTTGTAGCTAGTGTATTCCATTTCCGGATTACCTCATAAACGTGAAGGAGTAATCACCTGAATGAAGCATATGAGTACTATACTTATTATAGAGCCCTAATTTGATTGGAACTATTGAAAAGGCGATCCTTCGCATTTTATTACAACCATGACACTCTAAAGTCTGATTTCTAATGGATACAACACAGAATCTAATATAAAATCATTTGGAATAATTTGCTTTGTTCAAACTCTTATAGTACACACCGCTAAAAAGTATTTCACTTCTAGTTCTACAAATTCCATAGTTTATCCAACCAATATAGATAAAAAAGCAATCCTCGAAACTGAAAGCAAACTAAGTACAAATTTAGTTTCCGGCACTAACCTCATTCTTGTAGTTGGCCAAGTTAATTTCCTTCAGAGTCACATCGTAGTTCCTTGAGAAATTCCACAAGTTCACGAAGTGGGATGTGGAATGTATCACTGTAAGAAAAACTTATTCTCAACTAAAGGGAAAACAACGTAAAGTAAACTACCTAACTAGAAAACTTTATTTCGTAAGGTGGAGATACATTATTTTGCAGACGTGGATCAGTATAAGTAATATTAGTAAGTACGTAATTATGCTTTTTGTGGTTTGGAGTTTTTACTCACTATAGCTTTATTATACCACTCTACCGTGTTTATATAATGATGATGATGAAGCACTTCAGATGAAAAGTTCTGAGGAATAATACGCTACAATTTTGAAGTAACTATTTATGAAAACATGAAAGCCTTACTATGTCTGAATATGCTTCAACAATAAGTTCAAGAAGTTGTGTTACTGGTTCCTAGTGGAAAAAAAAAAAACATAAAAAGTGCTCATACTGGTCTGTGATCCACCATTATATTTCGTAGTTATGGCACTGCAGGAACGTTTTATCATGAAAACTAACTCAAAACTAGGTAGCTCGAAATTCTAAGCAGCTAGGTAGCCGCCATTAGCCCCGTCTCAAGAACTTAATGGTACTCTGAGACCGGGGCCTTTTAGCTCTAAAGTGATTTAGGGCTGTATCGCTTTGTGAAAGCGAGCCACGTTCCCAGTCTACTCTGTACACGCTATGAATTTATGGCACGGTATTGATTCTGACATTCCGATCTACAGGAATTTTATGTACAGCCATATATTCAATCAAAGGGCATGCATACCATCCTTATTAAGCCCGTCCATTATGCATGTGCACGGATTTCCAATGTGAAACGAAATATCGGCTTTGATGTGGACGCTCACTGTGCGTATTTATTGATGCACAGAACGATCAATTGTCATAGTTCTTATTCAAATATAGTAAAATAAGGTACCCACCAGCAAATATGACAAGCGTTATCGCGACAGTCATGTGGAAGCTCTTTGCCTTTTCTAACCAGAAAAAGAAAAGTCCCGGACAAAGTTTCGACAGGATTCTATAAAGAAGTTGGTTGAGTTTCTTGCACAAAGGAAGTAAAACTAGTGCACAACATATATTTAGAACTGTTGCAGTCCCACGGGAAATACATAGTCCGATCTAAAACAAAGGAATGCTGTTGTGAGTAAAAAGTAAAGCATCAGCAGTTACCTCTCTGTTCAAAGTTTTAAATTAAAATGTGTTATTTTATTCTTACCCCTAATATCTCTCTTAAATAATAAAATTGGCGACTGGTTTTGTAAAATATAAAAGTTGTATAAAACAAATAAACGACTAGTGAGATCCATGATATCTGAAACAAACAAAAAGTCCATATCAGTCGTGTCACGCTGCTATTATCAATAACGGGAAAGCCGTACCAAAGCTCTCGTGTCGTGCAGCAATACTGAAATAATAGCGCACAGCAATACTGCAGGTAATGACTATTTTTTTTCCATTAACTATGCATGTCATTCAGAGTTAGGTAAAACCGTAGACTCCTAACTAGTTACAAAGGCACAAACCATCCATTACGCACATTAGTGCAGGCATGTGGCCCAAGATACACGCACGTGGCACGAATCAAAGAGCATAAAATCTATTACGGCGACATGCCTGCTTAGAAATATAAACTGGCGTAGCTACAAGTATAATAGCTAGCCACTTCAGACGCTATTCAGCGGGTGTGCGTTACGACATTCTGTATTCACCGCCTTTGACAGCCTAGGTAGGCCTAGCCCCATTGAACAACTAAATAGAGCCGATGCTGTGAGTCGATGACAGCGCGGATTCTGGAGTGCGGACTCGCATTAATTACTAAGTGGGACGTTCTACACGGGATATCATTTACATATGGTGACAGCTTCCGGGCCCGGCTGTCATCCGTGTGAACGAATGCGGCGATTGCATTTTTGACAAGCTCATTTTGCTGCTTCAGTTACCTGCCTCCATTCATACTGTTGAATGAATTTATGATGATTTTGATTTTATTTTCAGCTTTCAGATAGGCGGTGGAGTCGTTATTATATGTATTTGTTGTACTAAACAGATGGTTAGATGGAGTAATTAAGCTGTTGTATAGGTACTTGATTTTTTTAGACTTCTCAATATTCATGTGACAGTATTTTCAAAGTTGTAAATATATTGTAGACTTCTTGAGTTCTTATCGGAAACATTTTTGACTAATTACCGTGAAGTCGAATTGTCAATTTTTGAAGGCTTAAATAATACTAAATCCGACTCGTTGAGCATCCATTGAACTTCATCTTGGTAGCCTGGCTCTTGCTTCTGGTGTGTTTTTCTCTAAGATTATTCACAGCTGTGTCATGGTTGAAAGGTCAAATTATCTGTCACGTAGAATAGAAAATTTGAACTTCGACGCTGAAGCAGCCGTGAACGCAACGCTGTTTCAACCTTAGAGAATAACACCCCTGGACTATAATATAACACAACTTTTTTTTAATACTATAAGGAAGGCAAACGAACAAGTGTGTCAACTGATGGTAAGTGATCACCACTGTCCATAGACACCCGCAACCCCGGGGGGGATTTTCAGATGCGTCGCTAACCTAGAGGGCTAAGATGAAATGCACATAGGCTGTCTTACGTTCCACACCGGAACACAACAGTGCAAGCACTGCTGTTTAGCGGCAGGATTAGCGAGTAAGACGGTGGTAGCGATTCGGACAGACCTTGCGCAATGTCCTACCACCCGCACGCAACACAACTTACATGTTCACGATATGACATTATAATCAGACAACGGGAAACAATTTTGTTGCTCATACTTTTCTAGAAACTGTTTTTTTTTTTCTGTTACAAACGCTATTCTAATTGATAATCTCGACATTAATAAGTGAATGTAGACGCACATAATATATACTTGGTTATAATATAAATTACATGACTGCCTCATTAACGCGTAAGATAAAACCATTCAAATGTAGGTAACCAATGTCAGTTAAGAACTGCATGTTTATAGAATGTCAATGTTGTATAGTAGTTTTCAACATTTAATTAAGTAGGAGGTAGTTCCATGGGTTCACAGAAAAAAAAAACAGCAACATCACCTTATCGTTAAGTCAGATCGCATAGACCCTTTTTAGATCTATAATTTTTAAGTTAGTTTTAGATATTTACATTTTAGTTTGTAGCATAACGTGTAATTACTTATTTTATTATTAAATATACTTAAGACAAAAATAAATATTCAGAGAATAATAATGAATCCTCATTCCATTAAAACCAGTATTTGTACTATACTTACGTTATTGTCTACGCGCAAGATGTCGCGGGAAAAAGCTAGCTTATCTATATGGGGTGTATTTAAATTATAATTTTAATATATGTATTTTACACGATTAAGTCCCGAGTATCATAATAATGCTTTTCCCTAGTGTTTTAAGAAGTCCAGTGTTAGCAGAGCCCTGCTCCTAAGCAAAATGTACGCAGTATGGTGTGGGGTCTACTTATATTGGTCTGCGAGATCTACAGACGGACAGAAAAAATTACGATTTTGAGACTTTTCTGAGTGGTTGTGCTATAAGAGCTACCTTAATACCAAATTTCAAGTTTCTAGGACCACTGGAAATACCCTTTAGGTTTTCGGCAATTTGTATGGAAATAGCCTTTTTAATGACTGTATCTTTTGATTGCGTTGACTTAGAAGGTTGATTTTTTTCACAGCTTCAAAGGGACCGCAGGCTTGAGTATTTGATATTAATTTCAGCATGCTACTTCCACGCGTTCCACAAAAAAAGGGTCTTGACAGACAGACAGACAGACGGACAACAAAGTGATCCTATAAGGGTTCCGTTTTTGCTTTTGAGGTACGGAACCCTAAAAACAACTTTTATGTTTAGGACCCTGATTTCTTTAAATCCTAAGCTAGCTAATATTGATGCAGTGCAATCTAGCAAGGAGCCAAACTGCAATTTACGATAATTGATTAATAGGCAGTGATATACGATACACTGGTGGTTTCCCCGCCACAGCAGAGATTAGATAATTACTAACAAATTATACTGTTTACCACCCTACATCACGACCGCGTCATCTCGCCAAATTAGATTAATGATTGAGATTGAGATAAGATAAAACAGTCGTCTTAAGAGAAAACTCGCTTCCTAGTTTCTACTTTGTCTTAAACGCAAAGAGTCCATAAATGAAAAATAAAATATCTAAGTAACTATAATTTGCGTTTCCTTTTTTACTTTCTACGGTGACAGTACCAATAAACTCAACTAATTTAACTGTGTCTTCTTTTGCATTTTATTATTTTATTTTTATAGCAACAATGCCTGAATTAAATTATGGCACATTCTCGATTAAGTAAAAAAACAAATTATGACAAAATATTTACGGTCAAACAGCTCTAAGTATATACCGCAAAAGCCCATAAATCACTTTAAGCAATTTAATTTGCAACATGTTCGGCAGCAATATTAAAATACAACGTTTGGTTATTATGGAGCCTTTACCAATTAAATTCAAACTTAACTCTTTAAAATAAGTTTAACTTTTCAGTAGCAAATCAGAGTACATTGACCTATATGGGAGCATTCCTTACATCTACATGCCGCCTTTTTCGAGAAAGCAATAAACTATGAATCGCTTCACGCTTGTCCCTATGCAGTTACAGGAACTTGCGTCATTTTTCAATGATGCAAAATACAATGCTGGATGTCTACGAACGTTATAAAGAAGATGTCAGCTGGTGAGGTAATGTAGCTCGATGGAGACAGAAGACGCGTCACAGTGCGATTCTCGGAATAATGAGCAATGCACGAGACAGACTGAGGCGGGTAACATTAAGAAGTTAGCGTAAGTTTTTAATGTCTGCTAAACAGTAAGATAAAATTAAATAAATGTTTGCAATGAATTGCTCTTTTAGTTTATTTTTCTTTTTACAGTAAGTAAGTACATTACTTTTATAAGCACTTTAATAGTCTGGCTCGCTCGGGTAGCGAACAGAATTTACAGAATACATTTTGAAAACCCTTAATTAAATGAAGTATACATATAGAAACCTACTTACCAAAAAAAATCGCCTTGTAAATAAATCGTAACAGTCATGAATTGTTGTTGCCATTTTGCATAAATTAAAGCTACTTAATTTTTATACGGGAAAACTTTAGCAATTTTTTTCACATTTTTTTTATTTTGCTAAGTGTTACTTCCCGCGCATTAGCTTTTTTTTCAAACTTTTATGGCACCAAATGGCATCGTGCTTTCAAATTAAGAGCTTTTGTGACAGGCAGCGTCCAGCATGTGACTGGCTGAATGCCGCACGATCGCGACTAAGCGGGTGAATGCGGCGGCGATTCGAGTGAACTGAAACGAGCTGAGATTCGGTAGGTCATCTCATCTCGCATTATTCATAAATACATGCTATAGTTAAAGGTGATTTGCAGAGTGCACCGTGGGCGTGTGTTGACTCACGAGAAGATAGAAATTTTGTTTCACGATAAGCTTTACGACAGTAAAAATTATAAGTTGCATTTGGCAAAATAGAACGTCCAATCATAGTAAAATAAACGGATCGCTCACGTATGTCAGTCGAGTACAGCCGGACATGTTTCGGACTATGCTCAACTGATATACGTGAGTGATCCGTTTACTTCACTAAAATGAACGTGGTTATCGCTCTTGGTCATTTCTCAATATCTTTAACATTAAGTTTATGCGTTTATATTAATGTCTTCGAAAGGACCCGTATTCCCAGTACACTCTGTCACATTTTCTGTTGCATTTTGCATCTATTTTATGTAACAAACAATATCTGTTTTACAATACAATACAATACAAATATTCTTCATTGAAAACCACAAAACAGTACAAGGAGATTACAGAAAAACAGGTATGGTAGACAATAGGCGGTCTTATCGCTTAAAAGCGATCTCTTACGGACAACCAAAATACGGAAACCAAGATGAAGAGGCTAATTTAGTGTTGCAATATTATTTTGTATCCCCTAAACTACACCAAGCACTGACCTTGGACAAACTGTCGACTCTGACTGTGACGGGATTTTAATTTACAGACTAATAAAAAACAACAGGCATGGCTGTATGGACTGAAATTCCTTTGCCTATTCCTTACAGTTTGTTGTTTTTTGGGAAAGGGATAGGCAAAGGAACTGAGTCCATACAGCCACGTCTGATGTGTTTTGTAAATTTCTGTATATTAAAGTCCTGTCATCGTCAGAGTTGTGTCAGTCTGTCCTAGTCACGTCCTGTCAACTGCTCATGCCTTCCGTAAAGCGATAGTGTACTTTACGGCGAGCTACGGTGAGCAGCAGCCGGCGGATATTTGGGGGTCACAAACAGAGGGAATACGCGTTTTCACTTGAATTCTTCATTTGCTGGGCACTTTCACGTCAATTTGTTGTATAACACACTATCTTTATTATCCACCAAACAACATTAAGCACAGAAACTAAAATTCAATTAACGACACGATCCACTCTCATCGGTTTCCCGCCAAATTCTCCTATTCCTTACATCTTTGGATGATCTATATAAAAAAAAAACCTATTCTTGACACTGACAGTTCAACAGTCAGTCAGTTGCTCAGTTGACACCAGTCTCTGGAAACTTAGAACAATTTTTTTTCTATGAAATTTACAACCCTCCTCTACCAACATAACATAACATCTGTTTCCATTGGCAGCATTGAGTGCGAATTAATGCCACATAAATACTAATTGTAATATTGGTAGAAATTTTATGAGCTAATTATTTTATTTTGAGATGCGAACGCAGAGAAACATTAAGTATGCAAATTTTGATAGCATTTATGTTATTTTTAGAAGGTCACTGCATCAACAGATGCACTTGCAAAAATTCTACCTAAAATGTGGTACTATTTCTGTTATTTTTTATGGCATCCCAACCATAATATAAAAAAATGTCATGAAATAAATTAATAAAAAAAGTAAAAAAATGTCTGCCGTGACGTATTCATGTTTGTTTGTGAAAATTTTGAAAGTTTTCCTGTGTTTTTGTTTTTCCAAGTATGACTGAGTATGACTCCTGCGAATAAAACGTCGTGTAGAGCAATTGCTCCTCCGTTTTGTTTATAAGAAAACTGGGACTTTATTATTCACGTGTGGTGTGATTTTTCTATCGCGATATTTGACGATTTCATATTTTTAAGACAGTGACTCTAAATTTGTGTTTTTGTGCTTTTCACCATGGGTAAAGGCCATAGAATGTGTGATATTTGCGGTTTATAGGAGAGACATGTCGGCGATAAATTATACGTGCTTTGTAATTGTAATTTGTAGCTTTATAAAACACGGCTCTGGTAGACTAAAAAAAAATTATGCGTAAAAGAGCATTCAGCTGCCTTATAATGCTGAATAAAATCTTGATTTTTTTTTCTTGAAGTGCCTTTAGTCTTTTCATTGTCTGTATTGAGCTGTTTTGGTGTGAAATAAATGGTAACTAAAAAAGTAACATTATTACTGGAATATGACGTAAACGTAATAATATTATTCATATTAAGATGAATACTCAATAAATCAATCTATTTACCATTAATAAGTCAAGAACTTTATTTGTTTTATTTTTTTACATTTCATTCACAAACCCCACTGCATACATCCCTAAAATTATCGATATATCGATGAAATAAAAAGTATCGATATGATGCAGGACATTCCTATTAACCTTTGCCAATCCCTAAATAGTAGAATTAGTAGAATCACAGAGTAGAATAAAAAAAAAATTACAGTTCATCATCTCATGTTGGTAGCATTGCTGTTTTTACGCGAATGTTGGCACTGAAAGGTTGTAAACCTCCTGAAAAAGTGTTGTATGAAGTTCCCTCTCTTAAAACGTAGTGATTATATTCTCTTTGGTTGACACCTGCTGAGTGCTGTGTACGGTAGTGCCCTGGCTGGCAGTATCTCTGTAGTCTGTGACTTTGTGAGTGTTGCGTTCGTTTGTTTGTCTCTCTTTTGTTTTATTTATTTATCAGTTATTTTTCTTTAATTGATCTGATTGATCAGTTAACTTGCGTCTGACTTAATATAAATAATGTTTTAGTCTTTAGTTCTATTAAATCAAAACAAAATGGAACCGCCTCCATCGCCATGGAAGAAGCCGAACGAAGTTATGAAACTGCACAGGCTGAAAAAGCGAAAACTAGCATTGCAGGTTTGAGAAAACTATGAAATTCCTAATTTGAATTCTGCACTGTTCTAAAATTACGCTAATGACGGTGTTTAATGTTTAATTTAATTGCTTGTTTCAAGCAAGTGCAAGTTAGGAGTGCATGCTTAGTCTGTGTTTAATTCATCATTGCATCCATGGTGTTTTTAGTTAATTATTTATTGTTTCATTTAACACAGGAACGCATGAAGCAACAGTCTGTATCTACGGAAGAAGCACCCAGCAACAATGAAACTAGCCCATTAGATTTCTCTAGGCTTATTAATGGAGATAAAAGGAAAAACCCATTTTTGAAGTAAGTGCTTCAAATACACAGTGGGAATAAATAAATAAGATATTAAGGCAAAGGCGCCCTGTCCACATCCTAATTCAAATACATAAAGTACTTACCCAGACAGATATTTTAGTAGAACATAAAAGTGTAGTGTAAGTTTATTCACCTACTGTTTTGCAAATTACACTTGTGTCTGAAGTTTATTTTACATCATTTACGTAAGAGTAATTTTACATTAAAATTCCTTGTTTCAAGGACAAATGGTCAGGAAACCAAGAAGACAAAGATAGAACATGCACAAGACTATGCACAGTTGGATGAATCTAATGACAAGACACTGTTTGCATTGCTGAGCTTGCCTTCCAAAGTGTCAGAGAAGCTGCCACAACAGCTGGAAACAAATAAACTAGCAACATTCTCAAATCTTCTGCAGAAGTTCACTGCAGAGCACTCAGTGGAACCAGTAAGTTTATTAGCTGCTCTTACAAGAATTGAATATGACTTAAAATTAGACATAATAAAAACGAGATATTGACCGCAATTACCTTATAGGTTTGATGAGCTCCCAATATGCGAAAATACCGCAAAAATAATGCTGCATGGAAATATCGGGAGCTCACCAAGCCTAGAAGTTATTTGCGGTCAATATCCCGTTTTCATTATGTCTAATGCAATTAACCGCAAATAATTGAAAACTGTTATGATTGTGACTTAAAATATCTGTTACTTTTTAGCAGTAAGAAAAAGTTAAAATGGTTACCAAACCTAGCACTTAATTTATACAGTTTGTGTCAAACTTAAATGCACCTGGAGTGAAGTCAGTCACTGTTAGGGGAAGAGAGATGCACAGAGACTAATGGAAACAACTTTAAAAGAGCAATTAAGTTTACACCATACTGTAAATATAATTATGTATATGTTTTATTTCCATCTAGTATGCAGCTCTATATTAGCTAATAATCTAGCAGAAGGCATGAATTTTAAGTGGTAATACAATATATTAGGGACAACTAAATATGCCTTTGCCAAAGAGTCCCAATAAATGACTCTTACACATTTATGGTCAGAGCTGAGGAGCCATGATTACTAAGTATGATTACAATTAGGTATGTTTGTATAGTAATACTGACATCTAGCCCTGGGATATAAGTGGCTGTTCCTGGAGGGGGGTTCATAAAAATGTTGTGACCCCTCCAAATGTAGGGCTCTGAGCATGCCTACTAGAAATTCTTAATTATGAACGTTTAACTTTTCAACTCCCTTAGAAAATAGAGGAGAAAAGATGCAAGTACCTGCCAATTGACTGGGCGCTCGCGTCCAAAGTTAGACTAATGTCGCCAAAGCCATTTGCATGGACGGCGAAGTTAAAAGCTAGTGAAGAGGCTTCAGGCATCACAGGGTAAGTTCACAATTAGTGGCGTCATTTACAATCTGTAGTTGCGCATGGCTTTGAAGAAGCCGGAAAGAAGTTTTGAAGTGGGAAGTTTTTGTTCAAAGAAATATTTTTAAATATTTTTGTACAATAGGAGCCAGAAACCATCCAACAACCACCAACTATACAAATGTCAGTTTACAGTGACAAACTGAAGGACTGACTTGAAGGGTTTTTGTTTTAGCGCGCTTCACATTGGCAATGAAATGTAGATTGAATTGTCATTGTAATTTGTAATGTTGGTGAAATACGGGCCTGGCTAACATGTAAGACATGCCAGTAAGACATGTTCATAGTGAAATAAACGTATGTCAACCGAGTATATCCCGACATGTTTCGGACTAATCCACAGTCATTAGGGAGCACACGCTTGACATACGTGCGTGATCCATTTATTTCACTATGATTCAGTCTGCGTGGCACAGGCATAAGCTGAGGCATCACCATTTTAATAGTTAGTAGCATTTTTTCTGGTAAAAATGAAAATAATGTGATTGTACACTAATTTAAAGCTGTATTGTATACCTACAAACTATGGAATTAAATGTCTTATTTATTTTTATTGAATCTAACGATAGTTTCATGTTAAAAGTTGTTTAATTTGACAGTTTCGTCCGATGCCTGGACACCACTACGTCGTCGACGCTGGACACGTCTCCCCGCGCGCGCTTCCACCAGACCTGCCTGTATTGGCAGCACCCGCACCTGCCCTGGCTGGAGCTGTTCCCGCGCTCCTCGGGCCGAGTGGCCGCCACCAGCTTCATGGCCACCAACGAGGAGGTCAAGGAAGCGCTGCATACCGAATGGAAGGAGAGCTTTCGGTCGCTGTTTCAGGTAAGAGCTTTGTGTGAAAGGTGGAATTTTGAAATAGCTACATTACTGCATTATTCTTTCACATTCACACTAGCCAGTCAGTATACTTCCATACTTGACCTTTTTACAAGTGTGTAACATAAAGACCGTGTAATAAAATAAGCCTCTCATTTTCTTTAATTGGATGACAATATAAATAAGGTCAACAAAAAGTACAGTCAGCAGTTTTTTTATTTACTGAAAGCTAATTTTTATACTGGCCAAAAATATGTTGTAAGTAGTTATGAGTGTTGGTTAATATTTTGGTTAAGACCTCCAGAATTTAACTACCAGATTATGGTATTGTCACCGAACTTTCATAATTATGCCAAATTTAAGTTCAACCAACAAACAAGTGGTCCAAAAATGCAAGATATGACCTGACCATACATACTTACGCACAAACATGGCGGATTAAATAAAAGCTAAAAAAAGGATAAGAGAAATGTAAAGAGGCACTTTACGAAGCCGGCATGACGGTGCTGACGGGTGGGGGGATATTATGTCCCACTTGTTATCTGGACTGCATTGTGTGCTTACCATCAGGCACTCATCAGTCACTTTGCCGAGCTGCTATAAAAAAAAAACCTAACGTAACTGTCACTTGTACAGTTGGTGCGCGCACTCCATTGTCCGTACTTCTACGTGTGTGCCAACACGTTCACGGCTCTGTTCCGCGCGGCCGGCGTGGGCGGCGCCGCCGAGCCCGCCGCACTCGTTACGCCCACCACGCGGGGCTTCCGGCAAGCCCTCCGACAAGAAGGTACCTACTGCATCTGATGGTATTTCTCTCGTTACCCCTCCAAAACAAAGCTAACACAGCTTTACCCCTTTGGGGGTAATTACCCCCAACCTTTACCTTATATTTGGATTAGGTACGTTGTTTCTGCTGTTTTACGCTAATACCAAAACTTGTTTCGTACAAACGCATACCATAACAAAACTCACACAAATGCCAAAAACTCGCACACAGTCAACAGATTTCAGGCTCAGGAGTGATCAGTTCAGAGTAATGTTAGTTTTTTGGCAGAAGGGAAATGGCGTATCTCTTTTGTTTAGTCTGTAGTGGTCTGTTAGAGGCAGTTATATTCAATCGAATCAATCCTCACCAGGTACCGTAATATCCTAAACTTTTGGTTCGTGTCTCGAACCGTATCAATTTGATTAAGAAAGTTTATAACATTACCAAGACCCACGTAATATCAGCGTCGAGCCACTATATTTATGAACTAAAAAACAATTACTTTGCTTCATAAATATGGACCTCCGCAAAGTAACGCCTGATTCAATAAACTATATTTATGATCTCAATTGGAAAATCTTTTTTTATTTTTTTTCCCAATTTTTTTATTTTTTATTTTTACGGTTTTCCCGTGAATATCATTATATGTTTAATAAACTCACCGAAACATGAATACACAGAAAAACCAGAAAAATACCAACCCCGGGAATCGAACCCGGAACCTCGACACCCCGGGTCGCGTGCTCACCCTTACACCAGAATTGGTAGTTACTACACCAACCACTATATTTAATTTTATTTTAAGTAACTGTAATGCGAAATGAAGACTTCTTATTCTTATATTCTTATTCTTACTTAAGTTAGGTATCTTTAAAGCCCTTAAAGCTCTATTTATGCCCCAGACGTAGAATTCACAATGCCGCTCCGGCCGGACAAGAAGCGGCTCAACATGTCGGACGAAGACAAGCCAAGGAACTCTTCCTTCGACAGCTGCTACGACACCATGGACGGCGCGCGGCCCGCCGGCTCCGGGGACGAGGACCCGGACGAGGACCCGGACGAGTTCCTCTCGCAGCTCGGCCTCGAGACATCCATGCTGCAGAGGATTAGTAATACGCAGGTAAGAAGAAGAGAGCGAAAAAAGTTAATCAAATAGTTTACCAAGTAGTTTTTGAACTTCAAAAAAGGTAGTTTCTGTTTTTTTAACGTTTGTTAACTGTGATTCGATTTGTTTTTTTTTTCGGAAGGAATATACTCTCGAGGTAGTCTCATAATAAACTCATAATATTGACTTTATAAAAATAGGTTCAGTACATGAATTTGAAATAGAAAACCGTCACATATGCATAGGGCTGTACCTATACTTCGTTTTGCGGTAACAATCTTGGCGTCTTTTTTTGAAAAACTCTTTTTAGAAATAAGTAACCGTTAGATGTAAAACCATAACAAAATATAAATAATTAAATGTCAATGTTATTCAATTGTTACTTGCTGTTACTTATTTTTAAAAACCGTTTTTTAATAAAATGACATGTGATGTTTGTTACCTTCTTTCTAATCCTAAAATAAATGAATGCTTCCAATCACCTTATACCGATACATATTTACTTTCCGTCTGCGTAGGCTCGCATAGTCCACAGCTCAGAGAGTAGCGTTGATAGCGCAGCGGAATCCCTCATATTAGTTCGCGGGGCCGACGCACAAGCGCTGTTCAACTTCCTGCTCAATTGCAAATCCATCGTCAGCCCCACGGGGCCGCTGGCCGGCGTCCCGCCTACGTTACTGTCGCCGACAGCCTTCCACGGCGGCACCTTACAATCTTTGAAGGTATGTTTACTGTTCTCTTAGCCTGCTTGTGTCCTAACTCGTCTTTTGTTTGGTGGAGCGCAATGACCTCAAAAGGTTTCGAATACTAGATATAAAAGATGATAACTGTTCAAATTCAACTTCCTTCTTTGCCATCTGTTTGTCATTCACTTGGAGCCGGGCCGATAGCATAAAATAGCAACTGTTTTCGATTGTCACCTAGTTAATAATTTACACGACTGATAAACATTGAACTGATAATAGTAGTTTATGTAACTGCTACATAATGAGGGTCCTTAAAACACGAGTGTTTTTATGAAACGAGGCGAAGCTGAGTTTCATAATAGGATCACACGAGTGTTTTAAGGCCTAAATGTGGAGTTGCATACAATACTTTATCTACACACATATTATAAGTACTCTAAGATGGGTTCAGAACCCGAAGGCATATATCATACCCATACCTGTCACGAATTTGACTGTTTTTTTTTTATCACAGACAAACATACCGAGCTGACGTTTCGTAAACTGTTTTTTTTTTTGTAAAAAAAAATATATTTCACATTATTAATTATACATGTCGGACTGAACTCGACTTATATACGTGAGTGATCCGTTTTATTTCACTATGATTGTAAATTACGTTGGTTGTCAAATTCGAAACATAGAATTCGATATCGAAAAGTCATTACGACATCGAATTCGATGTCGAAAAGTCATTACGACATCGAATTCGATGTCGTAATGACAATTACTTTACTGGAGGTGGTGGTGGTGGTGCTGGGGCTCGCGCTGTCGGCGAGAAGGCGTCGTCGTGCTGCAATGCTGGTCATTTTCTACGGTTTCTGAACCCACTATAGAGGACTTATGATATGTGTGTAGATAAAGGTAGTTTAAATGACATAGCTATCTACTAACTGACCAATAAATAGCCTGACACCTGGCCCCGACTTATAAACTGCAATTAGGTGCACTAAATTCTTCCGCCATCTATAATCTGCCCTTTTCCCCCAGGTCCGTGAGAACGTAATCCACTCTGACAACAAGAAGTATTTCTCAATAGAGCTCCGCGGACCGATACTCCCGACCACGGTGCACTCTCTGTTCGACGTGCTTCGGGGCTCCGGGGCGCAGTATAGCGCCACGTTCGCACACCACAAGCCCACTGTGGCGTTCTCGTGGGCCGCCGCTAACATCGCGAAAGGTACTGATAGTAGATAAATTGATAATATAGCTTTCTTCTTCAAGTGCCTCTCTGTTACTGAAGTTCGGCGGTCACTTTTCTATATCTTTCTGAACTAGTTTGAACAGTTGTTAGTCTTGATACAGTCCACTCCTTTACAAAGCCAAATTCAACACGGCAAAATAGTAAATAAAGAAACATTTTATTTCCAGATGAGTCTGCTAAAGAGAATGAACCTAACCATTTCACAAAGGCCTTCAACAAGGAGAACTTGTCAGACTGCGGAATCAACGAGCAGATGTTACAACACTTCTGTTCTGCAGACCCTAGTCTAGTAACGGCCCTCGACAGCGTCAAATATAACCCTGAGGATAACACCTATACCTGGTGAATGTGATATCTTATATACTTTTACCTTTTGACTGATTTTTGTGTGATTTGAATCCAAATGATTATGAATGAATGTAATATAAATAATGGTTTTCTATAACCTGTTTTTTATTATTCCCTTTGTCCGAATGTGCCACACATTGCATATGCGTATGCCCCTATTAGTATGTGCAAGGACCATAAAACCAAGAGGACTGCCAGTGTCTATACGATGTCGCGTTCCTTTGAAATAATAAGCCTGCTGTAGCTAGTTTTACTACGGAGGGGTCTCTGTACCATTAATTTGGTATGACATTTAGACCTCTGGCTAACACAGTAGCACCATCTAAATCCGTTTTTTCTTTCAGTTCATAGATGGCGCTATTGTGTTAGCCAGAGATCAAAGTGTCATACAAAATTAATGGTACCGAGACCTCTCTATAGTGAACTAGCTACAGCAGACTCATTATTTTACAGGAACGCGACATTGTATAGCCATTGGCAATCCTCTTGGTTTTATCGTCCTTGGTATGTGGAAGATTTCACTAATCAATTAGTTAATCAAATTTTTATTAATATTTCACCAGATTTCACCCATTCCAGAAGCTCTAAGCGTATGTCTTTCGTATCTCGCTCGCAACTAGTGGGAGCCACCAGTGCACACTGGGCCAGTGATAAGAAGGGTAGAGTAGAGGGTAGGGTAAATAATACCATGACAAAGACTTAATAATACGATTTATTCATTTGTCATTTTTGGTAAATCAAAAATAATGAATTCATAAAAACAAAAATCCACAATCACTTACATTATAATATCGACATCATACAGATCAGGATGAAATAAATAGTATTGTGAGAGTCTGTCAAATGCCATATGTTACCTAACATAACTGCACTAATCACTATAGTGTTATCACTTCATTAACCCAACTGGAACAGGAATCTTGGAAAGCTTACATCTAGAATATTTATCTATGTGACCAATTATCCGCTCACTGAAACCAAATAGTCAAAGTTAGATCGAGTCGGATCAAAATTTAGAATAGATCGGTTTTTTTTAATAGTATTATTTACCTGTTGGTGGCCAATTCGATTGCGAAGTATAAATAACGCGGGCTTATGTTTTCTGTAAAAGAAAGAAATTTAATTCAGCACATAAATCAACAACAAACATTTAAAATTTGAATAAAAGGAAAAATCTAGTGCCGACCGACCATGGCAGTTTTTGATATAAGCAAAGTGTACAATAGCCAGGTGCTGACTGAACGAGCCACTTTGCGAGGCAGCCCAGCGGGGTGGTTCAGTCCATGGCAAATTAATATACATTATTATGCCTAGGAACTAAAATCCGAAGGAAGAGAGTTGGTAGTTGTATTGATCTGATTTCAGGAACCAATTAGTCATATAGTTATCCATCGAATGACAAGATGGCAGCTAGGGTGGCCACAGAAAAAAGGTTAGCTGTTAGTTGGCGTGGATAATTACATTAGAGGGCGTGGCGGCGGGCTGTCCGGGCACGGAGTACTGCGGGCGGAAATTGGAGAAGTTGGCGGCCGCGGCTGCCGACGGCGCGAAGCCCGGCAGCGCGCCGCCCGGCTGGAAACCGCCCGGGAACTGCGCCATTTGCGCTGCAACACACATATTAGTCAATTAAATCTGACTTGTATAAACATAGACAAATAGACATGCGGCTTGCCTGATTAGCAAGTAATCACCTAAAAATTGGCACATGAAAAGTCAAATGCAAAATGTAATAAAGACGATTCAGATGCCGCGCGTACGGACGTAAAAATAGGAAGCCTGTATTTCTTACGATCGACGTCGATTGCCTAACAGTGGCGTTGAGAGTGTTGAGACACAGGGGTGCTAACGCCGTCTATCAAGTTCTATTTATTTCATCAATTCAACTTCTATTTATAAAAAAAATCAATGACGACCGGATGGCGTAGTGGTAAGAACCTGACTACGAAGCTTGAGGTCCCAGGTGCGATGCCCGGTCGGGGCAGATGTTCTGT